>VWZT01005940.1:740551-799421 GCA_013397055.1 Pachycephala philippinensis | reverse complement strand
TAAAAAAAAAAAAAAAAAAAAAAAAAAAAAAAAAAAGGACTATATAAAGGAATTTAAATTATTGAAATGTTATCAATAGGATTTTCTAAATATAGTTTCAAGCACGAATTATTTTTTCTATTTAACCTTGGTTCTGGTCCACTTGGGCAAGAAGACCCAAAAGACCAGGTAGGGAATCTGAAAACTCACAGATGGAAGAGAATTATTACACTGCTGAGACCAAGAAAGGCAGTCAGAGACTGGCCTGGCAGGATTCTTTCCCAACCAGGCAATTTTCTGCCATTCCCAGAGACAGGAACAGAAGAGAGCATGGGAGTCAGAGCCAGAGCATGAAACTCTTTAGAGATTTCAGTCTGCACTATTGCCCTTTGGAAATTTTAAATAATGTTAAAATTTAGTTGATTCCTGGAAAAGCACTGAGAGCAGAAGAGTGCTATGGAATCCTAAACCCAGTGCACTGTGTTTGCAAGTTTGCATTCTGCTTCATAGATTTCATTCTATTAAGAAGTCAAATAATAAATGGTTTGTGCTACCTACCATAACCAGATTTTGACTGATTCCTCCCATTCCCTGTATTTCATTGTGAAGACCAGCTAAGTTTTCCCAGGCATTCCTACACAGCTCCCTTAGAGAAAAGAAAGGAAGTTTATGTAAATTATGTATGTCTGAAAAAATTCTGTAAGAGTAGTCAGTTAGGGTTTAGTATTCAGATACCTTCAGATCTGACTAAATATCTAATAGGACAGAATACTAAACTTCAGAAGATGTAATTCAGTTGCTGTCACTGCCCTAGAATTGTTGAGATCTTTAATCCTTCAAACACAAAATTATTCTTGCAGAGCTCACACACAGCAGGGGATTGCAGAGAAAGTCTGTACAGTATTTATTTTTTTAAACGCATATTTTTCCATGCAGTATTAAGAAAAAAAGGTGGTGAATGCACAGCAAAAAACCAGCACAGACTTGATTTCATTTCTTTAGCTAGAGTATCCGAGGCGATACAATCTGATATCCCACTCAATATAACTCTTCCGTCACATATCTACAGCTGCAACCTACTAGAGAAAAAGATTAAGTGGAAGGAAATTTAAGCCACAGTAGGCCTAGCAAGTCACCTGCTAAAGACTTTGGATGAGAGTCAAGGGGTTAGCTGAATTCCCAGTCAAGTCATTCTGTATTCTTTCTCTGAAAACATCTGTGCTGAGGAATGGGATGGCAATGCATACATATGGACTTTTTAAATGTCTTGTGCTTAGCTAAATGTATCTGCAGAATGATGATGCTTTGCAGATTGTACAGATTTGTTTACCTCTTTCTGAGAAGCATGGGTATAAATCTTTTCCTTGATATGCTATCTCATTTAAACCACTTACTTGAGGTTCTTTGAACATGACCACAAGAGGTAAATGAATAAAAATGAAAAGGTAAAATTCAACTGTGTTACTACACAATCTTATTTCCATTGTTTCCTTGATCAGGCAGCAAATTCTAGAATCTTTCAGTCTGTAATTGAACAACTAAGAAAAAAAAAGTGTGTGAAGATGTATTTTTTTTCTTGTATTTCATGTATTTATTTTTTCCTCAAGTAACCTACAATTAAATGTGACAAGAATATGAAAATAACTTTGAAAATGAAATAATTAATTTTACTAGGTGATACTGTAGTCAATGGAAGGAGTGGGCCACAGACTAGAAAGTGTGTTAATTTTTGTCCAGATATACTTCTAGCCTAGGAGGTAAATCACTGTAAAAGCCCATGTCTGCCAACAATGGAACACAAAATCTACTGCTGGCTGTCACTGGTTCTTTATCTGCCTGTATTTTTGATGCCATTTTGATGCTTGAATGAAGCCACCTAGATGTCTTTAGGGAAGCAGAAATCCCACTTAATTATTATATTGGTTTTAAGTCTTTATTTTAGCAAAGGAGCTATGAGAAGGCTTTAAAAGTTCAATAATCCTTACTGATTTAAAGACTGCAGCATGCTCTTTTACTTTATTCCTGTTAGTCCTCTGTCAAATTCACTCTTTTGTTCTGAAATTTTTCTTGTTTCACAGTGAATTCAGGAGTCTTTTACAGTAAGAATGTGGAACTGGACAAGACCATGAGGAACTTATATATTAATGCCCTTGAAAGCACAGGAAATACTGTGCTGATGTCTAATTTCAGGGATCCAAATAGTTTCTGCAGTACATGTGCCCACAGAGTATCCTTTCCACCATCCATTTAAAAAATATAAAACCTGTAATGAAAGTTTGAAAAGAAGAAATATAATTTCCCATGGAAAGAGAGCAGGAAGGAACAAGAAAGTAGCTCCCGGGGGTAACAAAGTTTAGTATGGAAAAACAGCAATGGGTCCAGGGAAGAGTATTAGGATCACTTATGTTCCTGTGGAGGAACAAAGCGAAGAAATACTCTCAGTTCCCTTCAATGTGACCTAGTCTTGTGCTCAGTTAAATTTTGAATATGCAAGGAAAACATGCTACCTAAATTTTGAGAAATTGAAATTCTCCTTGTTATCTCTTCACACCTTGCCTCATGTCCCTTTGTGCCATGGCACATCTCTGCCCTACAGGAAGGCAAAAAAGCCACAGGAGGAGTTGCCAGGAGGCTTCCTCCCTCCTCAGCCATTAGAGCCCACTGGAAGCCCCAGAGCGTGGGATTAATGCAACTTAAGTGCAAAGCAAACAAACAGTGATCCTGTTACATCCGGCCACATCCTCTTTCCGTAGGGCAGTGGGATCATGGCAAAGCTAAAATTGTAGCCTTTTTGTGAATAGACAATGAGAAAAAGACCTAGAAGAGCCATTCCTTCCTTGGGAATAGGACAGTTATAACATCTGTGCTTATGGAGGCTGCCTCCTGTGGGATGATAGCACAAAGGTGAATACATAGAGTCAGCTGTTCCTCCTCTCGGAAGTCAGAGCTGAAAACATAGCTACACATTGGTTTGAAAAAGGAAAGTAAAAACAACTTTCAAGTATCTTCTGCACAATATTCATGTCATCAAAATCTATTTCCAGCACAAAAAATACACATTTTCTATTCTTCATATGCTTCCCAATACTCTTGAAGTTGGGATTTCCATCAGAATAGATTATAAACTGCAGTTTATAGTTTTAGTGATGGGGAAGATCCTTACAAATTTTCACAGGAGGGAAGAAGAAATAGTGCTACAATGAACTGTGCACAGTGACATGTTAAGCAAGATAATCAGCTTTGTCTGACACTGTTTTCACCTTGATATCCATTATTTGTCTCAGACCTATTTTTGTCCAAGGGCCAAAATTATCACTAGATGTAAAATAAAGTAGTTCCCTTGAACTCAGTGGAGCTGCATCAAATAAAATTGATAAGCATGTCTCTTTCATTTAAATACAATCAGATCAGATTTTAATAAGATAGGTTTCACACTAGAAGACTTAACCTTTGAATGTCATGTTTAGTAATTAATTTATTGATATTATTACTGGAAAATAAATACTAAGATATGCTTCAAAGTGTAATTTAGCCAACACCAGGAAGTCTAAAACAGGTTATGAGGTCTATGTCAAAATTGTTTTTGTCGGAGTAAAAGATGTTTATGTAGACCCATGAAGTATAGCTTTGGATCTTCAAACAAGGAAAAAAAGGCTCTACTGTAAATAGCTGGTTTGCATATTTCTTATGAACTATGATGAAAATAGCTGCTTTTCATGTTGTACCATATGATCGTTGTGAAGATGTTCAAGTGCTCTGGTGAAAACACAGCAAATAGAACCACGCATTTCTGTTCAACTAAAACTATTCAAATGCTGCCATGGATCACTGTAGAGGAAAAGAAGGTTGAAAAGCAGTTGAGAAGTGATAAACAGTCAATATTCACATCAAACTGATCGAATTGCCTCAACACAGTTGGTAGATTTCTGGTTGTACACTCTGTTGGGATGGTGGTGCCACCAGTAACTCAGTCGTGGGGAAGACACCTGTCTTGATTCCAGCCAGGACAGGGCTAATTTTTGCAGCAGCCAGGAGGGGCACACCCAGGACCTTTTGGTTGTTAATATCACCTCACACCATGTCCAGGGGGATGGAGGGGGTGGTCTTCTTTCCAGTTTGCTGGAGATGTGGTTGGGTAGCACCATGTTCTGCTGGCTGAGCAATCACCCATAAATCATTCACTTACCTTGGACACTCTCTTACCAGCACTGGTATCGTGCCTGTTTTCTTATCTCCTTGCTGTCTCTGGTAAACTGTTCTTATTTCTCCCCTGTTATTTACCTTTTTGTGCTTCCAATTCTCCTCTTCACCCTGCTATGAGGTGGGGAAGTGAGCGAGCAGTGAGTTGTCTGGGGTATTTCAGCAGGAACTATAAATTGGGGGATACCATTCCTAAACCATGACAAGATTTTAACTGTTTCATTGCTATTAAACGTGGAGAGACAATTCTTGTGGGATGGATGCTGCACTAGACTTGAGTGTACAAGTACAATAAAATAAAAGCGAAAAAAACCTGTAAAAAGGTCAAAAAGTGAAGGCTTCTTCATTTATTTGGAACCAGATTATGGCAATGATGTTTTCAGTTAAGTGAAGATCTTGTGTATTATGCAAAAGCATCTCTTCAGAACCTGTTCTAAACAATTAGGCCAAATTTTGGATGATACTGACAGGTTCTTAAGCAGAAATCCAACAGGCTACAAATACTGACAGATCCTGACACCTCAGTGGAAGACCTAAGTAAGAATCAGAAAATGCCACCCAGCCTAATAATAAATTAATCATCTGTTCTAAGAAAGTAAAAAAGACAATATAACTACCCTTTGGTGAACAAGTTCTTTCTTTCTACCAGCAATAGAAGGAAAATTAAAACCTTCAGCAACAGAAGTCTCAAGGGATGTCAGTGGTTTAAGACTATGTCTCCTAGTGGTATTTTATTTCTTGTCTTTGAATAGCACAGGCAGCTCCAGCCAGAAAGTATCCTGGAAAACATAAATATCTGGTCAGAACCCAGCTCTCTTAAAAGTTCCTAATTTTCTCTTGAGTAGGACTAGTTTGGACAGCAAATCTATTATTTATAAAATAATATATTTTGATACATCATGGCAGAAAATCAGCTTAGAAAGAAATGCTGCATCATGGTTGTTTTGTAGATAAAATATGGTTTTCCTTTCTAACACAATCCGTTTATTGATGTGGAGGTTTTTGTTTTGGCTTTTTTGTTTAATTCTGGAACAGAAATAATTTCTTCTTTCTCAGGAGAATGGAAGTCATTAACAAGTGTGGTCTTCTGTGGCATTGCCATAGAAGTCTGTGGTTCTAAGGAATATCAAAAGATCCAATTTATTTTCAAATTTAAATGAGAAAAAATAGTCAGAAAGTATTAGCATTAAATAGTGTTCTTAGATTGTACATAGCTATGTAATAGAACTAAGCAAATAGACTGAAGTGTTTATTTTATTAATTGTTATTTATTAGATTATTACAGCTTCCATTCATGTAACAACATTAATTTTCATAAAGCTGTAAAAGCTTGAAGTCCTACTGGGTAAAATCCTGTAAATATAATGCATTTCTTAGAAGAACAATGTATTAACTTTGGTTTCTGATAGTGTTAGCTGTGTAACAGATTTCCAGTGTTCTTCTAACCCCTTAGGGTATCTGAAGAGCTCCAGGAAACAAAGGTATCTTTCAGTACCTTCTGTTGTTTCTACAAGCATTTAATATTTGATGTAATATCCATGCCCTAATAGCACATGAAACACTATAGCCTGGTGTGATCACGGCATATACCAGATACACAGTGCAGCCTCCTGTTTTTTCCTATTTTGTTTTTCTATTTGGTATGCAAATCCACTCCGTGGTAACCTTATCCATGTGCTGCTTGTTCTGCTCATGCAAATCTTCGTAGATATCCTGGATTCTGATGCCATCTGCATCTGCTTACATTCCTTGCCTTTAACAAAGAATCAGGAGTTAGCTAGACAGATGGCAAAGCAAAACTATTATCAGAGATTACCTGGAAAATATGCTATTTTAAAGACTTTTAAAAATGTAATCACCCTTATTCAGGGTACTATTAATACGGTAACATATTGTGCAATTACTGTTAGAGTTCCATTGCTTCAGTACAGACAGCATTGCAGCAGGGTAAGGAAAGATATTGAACTTTTTAAAACATTCTCAATGGCCCTGTTTTACAGCAGTTATACTGTCCCAGGATTGCAGTTATATTCAAATTATTTTGTTTAGTAATAACTTCACCACCTACTTAAAATCTCTTTTTGAGAGAATACTAAATGATGCTTAGTTGACAGTAACTGGGCATTACTTACTGGATTCTACTTCTGTTAAGAATTCCACTTCCCCACCAGTTGCTGAAAGGAGAGGCATCACCCATGCAAATGCACAAAGCAGTTGACCTGTAGTAGTCAAACGCCCTGTGTAGGTGAGCAGGTGCAGCTTAAATTTACAGCCATGAAGAAGCCTTTCAAGACAAATCTTGTGCCATAGAATTCATCTTTAATATTTGATTTCTAAATGGTGTATTTCAAAATGTGCATTAGTCAGTCTTGGACCTCTGAATTGTCATTGAAAGGAAATAGGCATTTGAGATTGACACACCAGATCTATCTCAGATAACTGTATTAAAACGAGTCCATGTGGAAAAGCACCCCGTTGGTCTCCACTGATCATAAAAAGTACCTTTGTAGACTTATTCATCTAATATCGTACACTTTGGTAAAAATAGTCCACCTGAGATATCTAAAATTTCAGTACCAACCATAATTTCAGAACCATGTATGTTCTTTCCATATTTCAAAGAACTGGATCTTTTAAAATCCAAGATATCCAGGTAAAGGGTTTGCCAGGGAAGTTGGAAGGGCTGACATGAGGTTCACCACACCTCTAGACCACTGCATGGCTTAAATGTTCATCTCACTTTTGTATAAATCACTATGTTGACTCAGTTGCTGACTTGGTGTTTACACCAGGATAAAGGTGTGCAGCTTTTGTGGTTTTTCTTGTCTTGTGATTACAATTCTGAATATGATGGACAGCACATCATTTACATTGTTTTCATTTTTAGGAAGAAGGCTGCTGCACTTTTTGTAGAAAGTGCTGCATATCATGACCTAACGGCAAGTATTTGTCTAAACTAATAAAAGTGAAAGAAAAAACACCTCAAAGTGCATTCTTCTGAAGTTTTCAACCCATCAAACATGCAACAAAAATATCAAAGATCATGTTCTCTGTTGGACTTTCAGCTCTGTATCCTCATCCATTTAATTATTCAAGTTGTATAAAATGCTTAGATGAACAGGATAAATTCAGTTAAAATCAGTGAAAGAATTTCTCAAACTAGGTACAGAAGTGAGAAAACAAATCAGAACTTCTGTAAGAACAGCTGCAGCCATCTATCTTTACAGAATTACAGAACAAGTCAGATCCTGAAACTTGACAAGGAAATAACAGAGAGAGGTATCAAGCAGTAAGAAGCATTTTATTGAGGTTAGGATATTCAGAAAACTGTGTAAAAGTCACCAAGCTGAAAGATATTAGTGCAATTTTACTGCAGTCAAGGACCTCACACTAATTTATCCTAACTAAGAACTAGAGTAAATAAATTCAGTAATTAAAAATATTTTAATAGTTTATCAAATTCTCCTCATTCTGTTTCTTAATTATTCTCCTGGTATAGACAAGTTAACAGAAAAAAGCCATTATCACAAGTCTTTTGGAGTTGTAATTAATTTCTTTCCCCCAGCGTATTACTAAACCCATTTTCTCTAATACTTCTTTAGCTTTCTTACATTTCAAAGGCCTTTCTCATTGTCCTTGTGCTGGCAAAGATGCCCCTCTTGGCTCTTTTTGCTGTTTACCTTCAAACTTTTTCTTAGTTTCTTACCCCTTTTTTCTTTTTTTGCTCCTCTACTCTTTGCAGAATAATTAATTCTGTTTTGCATATCAGAAGTACATTTCAAATCATTTAACTTCAACCTATTTTTCTCCCTGGTCAGTTAGAACCTGTTGAATATATCCAACGTTTGCGACCTCAGAAAACAGTACCTCTTCTTAAACGGAGATGATGGCTCTTACAGGTTGTATTTCAAACCCTGTCAATCCTGAAGAAGTGAAACTAATTGTACAGTGGATACATGTGAACCACTTACACCTTTGCCCGGATAACTTTCACATAACTTTTATTTTAATTTGGAAAAGGGTTCAACTGCTACAAGTGCTGAGTTCATATGGATTTGACGACATTTATATCAGCTTATTTAAATTAGTATTTTTTTGAATAGAGGTGAAGATAAAGAAAAAAAAAACACGGAGTTTTTAGTATAATTATTGGTCTGCAGTACTGATTGTCTCTCTGCTTTTAACTTTATGTCATGTGACAAGACTCTTTTAGGAGAATTACAAAGTGCTAAAACTTATTAATAATTTTATTAATTCATATTAAGTCTTGCAATTTCTTAACCATAAATAGATAAATGGCAGTTCTGTCTCTTCTTAAGGAAAGTTTTCGATGTGTATTATCCCTACACTTGCAGATAGACATCTATTTTCTTTTTATAGAAACCAAATGTTTTTAAGCATCCCTGGCTTTGCTAAATCTGCTATCAGAAAGGTAGGTTAGATTGTTATTTCCTACGGATTTGTAGTGATAACACTGAGTGAAGGAATAAAACTCAGTTGACTCAGGAGTTGTTCAAATACAGAATAAAATTGCCATCTCCCCAAGTTTGAACAGAAGGGGCAACACAGAGAGAAGTCAGAAATATATGTTTCGTTTAATTCTGTTGTTTCTATTAAATGAGCTTAGCAGACCATGTTTAGTGTTCTTCAGAATTAATAGGGCTTTGGCAGAATGGCATCAATGTATTTTAAATTAAAATCACTTTTTTTTGTGATTATCCTTAAAATGTATTTAATTGCGGCTCCATTTTGTTCTATCATCATTCAAGTACTACCTCAAGAACACTAACTCAAAGCTCTTGAGTTAGTTACCTACCATCACCTAAAATCATATAGCTTTATAGAACAGAATCATTCTGTTTATCAAAAAGAAGCCTTTTCAAAATTTTCATGCCAGAAAAAAAAAATCATGAAAGCACAGAAATGAGAGATGGAAAAAGACCTATTAAACATACTCTTGATCTCTGTCACTGCAATGTTTTCCCCTTCAGTCTTTTATTTTATCTTGTTTAGCTTTAAGTCTCTTAAAGCTTTCTATTCAATTTTCATTGGGAAACTATTTCAGTGTCAATCTGCACCTCAGGAAGTTTCCTCCAATGCTCAGTTTATGTTTATATTACATAAAAAGATAGACATAAAATGCTTTTTGGTAAGCAACTTACATGTGTTATTTTCTTAATCTTGTTCAGACTTTGCTGGAAGAGGTGGTTGAATGGGGAAAAAATATATTCATGTGCATGCTTCCTAACACTGATTAAATTATTCCACATTTGTGTCTCTTTTTATAAGGGTTTCCATAATGATAGAACTGATATTTTGTATTCTGATATTTGTGGTTGGAAGCTGGAATAATAGCTGACAGAAAGAAGGTGCAGGGTATGCGACTGAGGAAACCAAGGATCTGCAGTGTGATGCACTGAGTGTCATTTTCTGCAGAAATAGTTTTGTGAAGGAGTAGGCCAGACAGAAGAGGCTGATGCAGTAGGAGGCAAGCCCATATGCATAGCCTACTACAGTGATGCTTCATGTGCATAAGGAAAAGGGCTATGAGGATAAGGAAGCAAATGAACAAAGCTGGGGGGAAAAAGGGGCATTTTGCTGAAGAAAGATGCGCTTTCTATGCTGAAAAACTAAAAAATTCAGAATGCTTTAGAAAATAATGTTTTAATCTTTCAATTTCTGTGATTCATTTGCCACCTAATTTCTTAACTGGAAGCTGCAGTTTTGTGTAAAACTTTGACAATCAAAGCAGTTAACAAAACCTAAAAGAATATCTAACTTAGATAAAAGGTCATGATGAATTAGCTGTAGCTTTCACTTGACAGGTCAGTACATGAAAAATATCTTGATGGCATATATGGTCTGGTGAACTATTAAAAAAATTCACGCAGAAAAATTGTACTGGCTGTAGTAAAAAATTCTGTGGTTCGTCTGTCCATTGTTTCTTGCAAGTAAACTACCCAGCTCTCTGATTGATAATGTTGCTATGCATTTCTAAAGTGATACACAGTTTTCCATAAATACACAAATTCTGGATAGATGTAATATGCACCTACAAATCCTTGTATGTAGGATGCTGATGTAGGTTAATATTCATGCTGTGTGCTGTTATTTCAGCATCATAGATCATGGCTGTTAGAAGCAGGTATGCAGTATGGTGCAAAGGAACCCCATCACAACTTTCTGCAGAAAAGATTTAAAGAGGAAAATGCCAAGCTTTTTGTTCTGCTTTGTGTTCTATTTTTAGGGTTTGTTTAGTTACAAGACAAAATGGACACCTGCTTTGGAAAAAGTCTTTGTGTAATTCTGGAGTGTAGGAAAGGAACAGCTGTGTTGACTGTACCGAAAAAAGTAGGACATCCAAGAAAATTTCACGTAGATCCATACTGTGTGCTTGATTTGTTTCTTGAAACTCAGGTTTAGAAACTTTAAAGTTCAAATAACTTTAATGCTAAATAAAGCTGCCATGTAGTGCAATACTAGCAGTTATTAATGTCCAGGAATGTTACAGTTCTTTGCATGTATTAGAAGTTGAGGAATTCATGCAACAGGTGCCAAGTTTCCAATAAACTACATTAAAGGACATTTACTTTCAAAGCAGGAAGAGTGTGCAAATGGGAGTTGTGAGAAAATAAATCAGTGATTCTTAGAGCTCCATGTCTAATTGTCCATGCTGATCTGTGACCAATGGGTGAAGCACAGCTGGTGAAAAGCGTAAAACAGATTTGTTACCAGTGGTCAGTCATTCAGACATCTAAGGCTGCCACAAATGCAGCAATCGTCCGTCCGGGTGACTCCCTGAAAACCTGACATTAGTTGTAGACTACAGAGCACAAAGCTCATGTAGCTGCTGATCTCAAAATTATTAGCAAAAGGAAACCTGAATTCAGAATAGTCTCGCATACAACATTAACATGCTGTGACTGGGCTGTTGTGTATTGCTCACTACCCTTTTTGCTATGCTGAATTTGATCATTTGTCATGACATATTGGCACATATACCATTGTTCAACCAAGAACCTAATGTACCATTCAAATTTTTATTCGAATGAGGCTGAATTAGAAGGTGAAGATGTATTTCCGTGGAAAAAATGTTCTCCCTTAGTCCGACAAGCAGCCAGAAACCACAGCTACAGTTGCCCAAACAGAGAACTTTACACAGAAAAACTTTAAATATCCTTACTTTGCTGACTGGAAAGACAGAAATGAAGCATAAGACATGAGTTACTTTAAATTTCCAGCTCTATCTCTAAAGATGAACACATTCAGAATAAGACTCACAAGTACAATGCATGTTCTACATTCACATATTTTCCTGTGGCTTTGTCAGTGTCAAGTATTTTATAAACAGGTCATGTAGGGAATTCCGCATATGCACCAAACGTCTGGTTCATCTGAAACCGGAGTGTTCTGAAAGTTGTATTCACCAGGAATTTTATATCAGTCAATTAACTTGCAGCTGCTGTCTTAGTAAATGCTCTTAATAAAAGAGCTTGGGCATATTTTTCATCATGGCATTTTGTTTCCTTTTTATTTTTTCAGGCTGAATGCAGTTTATATAATGAAATATTCTGTTTACATGAAAGTACACCTGACTGCAAGATTTTCCAAATACTCTTTCTGACAAAAACAGAACAAAACAAAACAAACCACACCAACTCAATATCCCCCCTAAAAAAACCCCAAAAACCACAGGAAAACCCAAAAGCAAACCTTTCAGGTAGAATACACATATTTTGTATCACTTCATGGCTGATTTTTTTTTTATTTTGGAGAGACCTTTGATCACATTCTCTCCTTTATCAAAAGTTTTCACCCTGAATCCTTGAAGGTTGGAAGCTGGACTTCTAACATCACGTATTATTCCTCAAAAAATTTAGTTATGGAACAAGTCATCCTTGGTTCTGATAAATCTTAGGCATAAATTGAAATAAATAATAACTTGGATATTTAAAGATCAAATAAAATGGAATATTCAATCATGTATTTTTAGGTATTTGGGTGATGGTATGAGAGGAGCACTTTCTGCCTTTTCCTGCCCACACATTTTGTGTGTTATTTCTGCATGAGAAGAGCTGGGACTGAATGCCCATCCTACACCTTCTTTGACCTCACAGAGCTTTGGCTTCAGCTTCTTAATCTTTCTGCTGCAAAAGCAAAAAAGTTCCCTGAGGAGTTGGAATTGAATAGGAGAAAATCTTCCTTGACCTTCAGTGTCTTAGGTTTTAGTAGATACTCTGCCTGTTTTTATGTTCTCTCTAGGTGGAGCAGAATCTGAAGATTCAAACTAAGTCTAATTATTTAACTATTATCATCATATAAATGGACAGAATACATTAGTAGAGGTCTGTGCTGCTAATCATTGTTAGTCCTTAATCTCACTGGAGGAATAGTACCCACCCGAGCATTATTCCTACTGTTTATCATCAATGCAAATGTACCTTTACTTTTGTACCTCTACCCCTCTGAAAAGTGGTATGAACAGATTTTTCAAATCTCAGTTATGAGTATAAATTAGAAAAGAAATATTACCATTGAATTTCCTCTGTAAGGATGTGTTGGCTTGCCTGTTCAGAAGAGACTGTCTTTCCTGCCCCTCAAAGTGATCTTCTGTGTGTTCCTTAACATCCCTTGAGAAAAAGGAAAAATCTCATTGTATAGAGCTGGGACACTAAGTTAGAGAATACCACAAGTTGGTAGATCAATTCTAGCAGATGCATATATCTTCTCATATTGGCATTGTTCTCAGTTTCAAACTGAACACTGTATCTAAAAATGACTAACAAAGCAGCAAATGAAAATCACTTGAAGAGGAAAATACTCTGTAGTGTGCTCTCTATTGCTTCTGAACTACACCAGGCAGCAGTCTCTCTTCTCTTACTGTACTCTATCTTTCATAATCCCCCTTAGATCAAGTTTTTAAAGGATATTGTGTGTTTAGAAGGAAGGCTTCTAAAATTTAATAAATGTTGCTGGGCTTTTTGTAAATCTAATATCATCTGTTATCTCTGCTTCAAAGGGCAGAAAGAAAAGCTGCTGTTACCAGCTGGAATCTCTGACTTTTAAAACGAAAAAGTAACTGAGCTCACATTCCTTATACAGGTCAGGGAAACGGGATACTATTGTAACTCTGGTTAAAAAACATCAGAGAGGGAACTGAAGAGGCACCAAGTGAATTTTTCCTCCATTTTTTCATTAACTGTCAAAGTGATTTGTTACAATTCAGACAATGACAGTCTTCCTCATTAAACTAAGCAGTGGACTCAGTCAAAAATACCCTGCCTTTTCTATTATTCTCCATGCCACGGTCAGTGTTTTCCAAGTCAAAAGGTATAACTAAAACAAGGTTTGCAGAAAGAAGTAATGCCTTTTAGGAAGCCAACTGAAATGTTACAATACTTGCTCTTTCAAATCATTATAGTGACTGCACCATTTCTATCGCAGCTGTGGTAGTGAAAGATACCACACAAAAGATTTCTCCCAAATGAAATCTACAATGACAGACCAATGACTGCTTTAGAAAGAGACATTTGAGGTATTTTGTGCATGCAGTCTGACTTTCCGGACTGTATTAAAATATGAATATGAAAAACATGATTAAGTTTTGCTTTTCTAAAGTTCCTTCCAGGTTCCTATTGTAGCAGATACATTTGCACAGCCTTACTCATGCTCTTGTCCTGACAAAGCGATGTGCTGAACTGAACTGACAAAACCACCTCAGTAAATACATTTCCCTGGGTCTTTGCAGTGTTTGGATTATGAACCATCTATAGCTTCCCTATTGAACTCAGAGCTCCTGTGAGATGATCCTGTGATCATTCATATTTTCAGGGAGTGAAAGGAGAATAGAGATAATGAGGACGGGTTACATTTCCACATTAATCATCAAAACACCTCAAGCTTCTTTAAAACTCTGTGGAGAAAGAGGAACATCTGGAAGGCAGGTCCACAGAAAATGTCTAAAAATGCTAATAGATTCTCCCTCTAGAAGTGTTTCTTTCTAGTCCCATTGGTAATTGGGGAGCATAGAAAACAAGTTCAAATATTTTAGAGGTTAATTTAAGTGAGAGAAATTCTAACCAAACATAACTCATCATAATTCTATCCTGTCTAATTGTTTCTTTTGAAATCTAAATTTTATAATTATTTATATTTTAAAGGTTTTTTTTTAATGTAAACCAGTCTCACATTGAAAAGCTTGTCCCACCTTTTGAGGCCCTGCAGTAGATTTTTGAAACGTTCAGTCACCATTGAGAATTTCTCATTTCCAGCTTTTGACTGTTATCCTTTCTTTACACCTTTTCTTACTATAAGAAGTAATTATTTTCCTGCAGTGCACATGAATTTCCACCAGAAAACTTGACTTAGGCTTTCAACTCTCTGCTCTGAATTTAAGCTACCTAAAGAAAAGATAATGGAATCTGCCCAAAAAGAGGATATCAGCCCTCTGATACTATTGAATGATGTGTTTGGCCTTTAGTCTAAGAAGCTTGGACTTTGTTGATCTGGTTGTTCCTAAGAGGGGTTTGCATCCAAATGTTGACCCCATGTAACCTTTCTTAGCTTGTGAATGGACAAGTTCGTAGTACATGATTGTATGGTTCCTCTTAATTAATTTGCCATTTTATTTCCACAGTTTTGAGATAGAAAGAGATTTTTAGTCCTTTATTCATTTTCTAATATCTGTCCCTTGGTTGCAGTCCTGAAGTTAATGCTCACTAATAATGTGTTCTTTGTCTGCCCAGTTACCAGGGTCACCGTTTTTCAAGAGGTCTACAGAATGCAGAAATGATTCTTCAGTCACTGCTTTTCTTTTTAACAGAGACCTTTTCTATGTTCCTTTTTCCTTTATAGCCTGCAGCTCAGATGTTTTGCTCTGCCAATTTTTTATTTGCTGCACAATCCAGTTCTTCAGTCATTAGAGAGTGAACTTTGCATTTGATTGTTTTAATAGACAAAGTCACAGTAGAAACTGGTATAAATAATCCTAACCAGAGAGTATTTTAATCTGATTTTAGTTTATACATAACCACCAAAATATTTAAGTTTTCTTCTTTCAGTAAGACATCACTGACAGTTGCACAGAGATTAGGATGGGTATGGGCTTATAAAAAAGAAAAGAAATTACAACTAAAACCGTTATCCAGAATGAGGTGTTCTGGTTATCTCATTGGAGAAGAGATATAAATAAATGTTTGTTTTCAGTAGAATATTGGATTTTTTCTTACCTTTTCCATAAAAAAAACCCAAAACCAACAACTACAAAAACTAGAAAATATCTTTTCTATCCAGGAACTGAAATAGTCTAAAGTTTGTAAATAATTGGAAAATTAAAGGAGTGAGAGTATAAAATGGAAACAGTTCTTTAGATTTCATCACCAGACTTTGGGCTGTGTGATGGCAATCTGTGTGATTTCATTCAACATTGTACCATGATGGAAGAAAAAGAAGAGCTTGAAGTGGGATCTGAAAAAACCCTATTAATGGTAAAAAAATATTAGTTTCAATAGTCTAAGAAAGACTGTAATAGATTCATATATTTGTAAAGGAAATGCTTTGTTTTTCAAATACAGTGGACATATTTAGCTTTCTAAAACAGCTTGCTATTCCGTTCACCTTTAAAAATAGAATATCCACAATGATTTTTCTTAAATTCACAATGTAGTGTATCAAAACTTATAAAATAATTATACATTTCCTTGGGCATGAGTTATGCCTGTCATTTGGTGATGAAGAGCCCACCAGAACTTCACATCTTCAGACAATAATGAAACGAAAAAGATATGAGGGTTCTGGAGTTCAGAATTATAACTTGAAAAGAAAAAAGTATTTCCACGTGGCAAGGACCTGAGTCCTGCTCACAGATTTCCTACTGGGATGTATTCAAAAGCCTTCAGAGTACTCCATGAACTTTAAATTTCAGCTGACCTACATCTCTGCATTAAATGCCCTTGATCTTTTAAAAGCTTTCCATTCCTTTTTATTATAAAACCCCACCAAACTTCGAATGACATATCTATCCGTTCCATAAAGTGGCATAATTTAAAATATGCACCAATAGTCTGCTAAATTTATAGATTCATAGATTCAAAGATTTGTTTGGATTGGAAGTGACCTCAAAGATCATTTTGTTCCATGCCATGGGCAGGAAGGGACACCTTCCACTAGACCAGGTTGTTCAAAACCCCATCCAACCTGGCCTTGAACACAGGAATGGGACATCCACAAGTGAAACACAAATTCAAGTAAAATCAAACACACTTTAGAAAGAATTTAAGTCATTTTCTATAAATAAATGGGAGAAGCTTGTGTAAGGTAAACATGAAACTGAGTCATGTGCTGAAGATTGCTTCAGGTGCTTAGGCATTTGGCAAGCACTCTAAAATAATTTTAAATATTAATCTGGTTACATTACTGACATATTTTACATTCAGTTCTTAGATAAAAATATACACAGGTATTCAGCCATTCAAGAGCTGGTCATCTGTTATTTCAAGTTCAATATGATTTATCTACCTTTCTAAAAGTGCTAAGAAAGCCTACTTCTTCAAATTGTATATTTTCAAGAGAGTTTACGGTTTATGCAGGCTGGTCACAGTTGAGTATAATATATCTATGTGTCAGAAATTGGAACAGGCAGTAGACATTATAGATGAATTGCCAGGAAATTACCCCAGTGTGCTGACTTCCCAAATTCCTTCAAATGACTTAACAGGCTTGACATGGCAGCTCAGTGTTCAGTTTGCTTAGGGGACTTTAGGAGCATCAGTGGTTCCAATCCATTGCTAAGGTTGGAGTTTTTCACATTTACATAGCAGTAAGGAGCTTAGGGAATCTGTAACTGGCAAAGAAAAAAAACATTTAAGGCAGTATTATTGCCAATAACAGTGTTTAAGTTCATGGTACAATTAAAATTAAAAGCCTTTATTTTTCTAAAAAAAATTAAATGGGCAGATGACATTATTATTGCTGAATTGTTGATAAGCAGCATCACCTTTGATCTGAACAGCTTTTGGATCATGGCAGCACTGGCAGCAGCAGACACACTCATTTTTGATGAGACAATAAAGTGTGTAGGGGTGACAGGCTTTATGGCAAAAGGCATCACATACCTTCCACAAATCACTCATTTGTCTAGTTTGGGATGGTATAATTCTGTGACCTATGAAATTAAAAGCAGAAACCCTGATTTTCTCTTTATATAGCTCCTCGCATCATGCAGGATAGAGAATGACTGTCAGGCTCTCATTGCTACATGAAATTAAAGGCATTTTGCAAGCATAGCATCATTCCTCTAAGATTAGGGAATTCCCCTCAAATGTAACACACTGTGGTCTAGCATCTGGGGACTTACACATAAAGCTATGAGGTGGATACAATAAAATAAATTTTCTTGTTTATAATAAATTTGCCCTTGCTACATTTTCTGCTGTTATTTCACAGAACCTTTAAATTAGCAAAAAGCTGAATTAAATAAAGGTTGCCTAGATCTAGTGAGTGATGGGAAAATGGCCTCCAATGAGATTCTTCTAATAATAATTGAACTTAAGGTGTGTCAAACTGTTGTTAATGCTGCAACTAAAATATTATACATGTTGTTAGAGCTTGGCTGATTTCCAAAACAACCATAGTCTAAACATAAAAGAAAACTGAACTGAAAATTACAGAAAAATTGTACCACATTAGATAGACCAATAAAGATACCAGGAGGTAATTGTTTTCACTATACCAATGTCCCTTTTTTACTATGATATAACTGTACAGCAATTAGGTTATTCTTGTAAATGGCATGGTGACTACAGCTGCAAAAAGACATCACTGCCACCTTCTGGTAATAGCTCACTCAGCTTGCCAGCATGTGGGTTTTCATTTATTTATTTCTCTTTTTATAGAACACTACACAGGCAATCAGAGTTTTTTGTTTACAAGACCAGGGAAATGTAAGTATTGCGCTTTAGCATTCAGAATTTTTTGATCAATAATTTCATGCTGTTCCAGAATTCCTGCACTGCTGTATTATTCCTACTGGTGAAACATTCTTGAGACTGATTTTCTTTTGAGGATGAAGATACCATAAGTCCAGAAATCTACATTTCATATCACAATCTTATATTATTATTTTTTCCCACAGTGTGAATAAACTAATGACTGAATATATGGAAACAGAAATGCTATGTGTCATGAAGATCAAGCTCAACTGAAAGTCAATGATGCTGTGATCACCCTCATTTATATCTGCTGAGGGTCTAAATCTCTTAAGCAGGTTAGAGTTATGTATTTGTCAGCGTGACAAAGCTCTGCTTTCTGCTTCCTCCAGAACCTTTCGTGCCTCAGCTTTACCTCTGATAACTTGGTGGGTTCTGTTTATGACTGACCATCAAACAGAAATAGAAAAGCAGCAGTCTGTCTTGCTCCAGGAGACGTAGCTCGATTTGTGATGTGATCTTTACTCATCTTAGCTTCAAACATAATTGCTACTTATAACTAATAATACTGCTATTATTAACTAATTCCAATCTTACCTGACGATGCATTCACAATGAACTATGGACATGAACTATGGCATGTAATGCAGTTGCTCTATAAAATGTAATACTCATTCCCCTAAGTATTTGTTTGGAAACCATTTGTCTTAACTTTGGAATTTCCTCAGATAGTAATTTAAAACGTAAATGCTTTTATTTATTTTTTTCTTCACGCTCTTAAACCTTACCATTGCTCAGTTTATGACAAATTAATTAATACCTGCACACACCTTTTTGTGTGTGAACATAGACATAGGACAGAATAATACGGACTGCTTCTTCACATAAGCGAATTGCTGTGTCCTCACACAGCAGCAGAGAGGCTTTCAGGTCAATTCTTCTGTGCAAAGCTTTATTTATAGTCCTGACTGAGGTAGTCAGAGAATAGGGAAGTTCAATGGCAGATCCAGGTGGCACTAAGCAACCCAGTACTTTGGCCATTCCAAAGGCAGTGAAGATGAGATCTTGCTGGCCTTGCTGGATGTGCAGCAAAGGCAGCCGAAGAGGTTTCATTGATTTCTGAAGTTATCTTATTGGCAAGAATGATGAGTTACTCTCACAGTTCACATGGCTCTTCAGCAGCCTTATTTTTGCCTTATTGCTTGCCGCCCAATTAGAAACTCGACAAAATTTTGCCCAAGTGTGTCTACATAGGCAAAAAGTAACTTTTGTGTAGATGTTGCCATGATCAGCATGCCTTGAGGCTTGTTTCTGCAGTAAACAAGTGTTTGGTCCAGCAGTCTGCTGACCACACAGCAGTCTTTGTTTCTGGCCCCAACTCAAGATACACAGAACAGGGTGAGCAAATGTGGCAGATCCTGCCAAGGCATCCCCTACCTTTGCTGACTTCATTGAGCCACAGCCCCACCCCCAGCATCTCTGCTGGACTGGTTTTTCAGAAGGGAAAATATATTTGCCTTGTACTTTCTCAGTATTGCAAGCCTAGCCTCTATTTGCAGTCTATATATTTAAGCATAAATCTTGCATTCAAGTCCTCACAGCCACTGTGAGAGTCATATCACTCTTGGAGATATTTCCCTTTCAAAGCAGCCAGCCTGTCTTCAGAAGAAGAGATCTGAGATGGTAAATTTTTCTGAATCATCTTTTATTGGGAGCAGAGCTGTTCTCCATAAATGCAGGAGCCAACCATCTTTAAACCCAGAGCTGGATAGTGGGTTTCCACTGTCCATTCATGCCAGTGACAGATGCCTGGCAATCAGGAGCTGCTTGTCAACTCCCAGACAGGAGGCATAGAACATACACTTCTGTTAAAAGAGCAGGGAGGCTGTTGGTTAACATAAGCTTTTATGATGAAGCTGGCACACGTTTTCATCCGACGTCGCTCAAAACCTTTTTCACCGCAGCGCATCCCCCAGCTGTGAGCCAGCTGGTGATTGTGAGGGAGGAAGAACAGAGGTACAGTAAAATATTTCTCCTGGTAAGCAACTTTGCAAAAATATAGTCACAGCTTTAAAGAGCTCTCCTAAGGCACACATCTCTTTGCCTCACCCTGCTGGCTTTTTTTCATTTTATCAGTCCACTGCTGATTTTGCAATTTGTGGTTTGTTAGTATACACTGACTTTCTGCACACTGACTTAAAAGCAAACTGAATAAAGAGATGCAAAGGAAGCATTACAGAACAGGCTTCATTTTGCAGTTCATCAGTCCAACCTAGTTTTATGTTTACTGATCACTACTTTCCAGGGCTTCCAAGAAATCACCGTAAAAATCATGGGAAGCCATTCTTATCATTTACCCATAAGCAGTGGATTTAAATCAAATCCAACCCCATCAATCAACCCTTCAGATTGATTGAACCCTTGCTGTTAGTAGAAGGTTACTGTGCTCAACTGAGTGCTTTTGAAAATGTATCAAAAACTTACGTAAACTCAATTTTATTTTTTTTCAGATTCACCCTGATCCTAAATTTCTCAATACAATGCAGCACGCTGTAATCAATAGTGGTGACATAGGGGGAAGAAACTGTAGCATGGAAATTTCAGTAACAAAGTAACAGAAGTACTGGAAGGTCCCTTATTTCTAGACTTTTTTCCTGGCTTAGTGGTCTTTATAGGTGAATGAAATGAAATTAAATTAAATAAAATTATGGATCAGCAGCACATAGGAAACTATGCAATAGCCATTACACCATAATGTCATTTACGTTAGTCCTTTGTCCATACTTCTTTTTGTAAGCTGTTTTATATCTTTACTCTGCCTAGGAGTTGAACTGAATTGTGGCACATTCCCAGGAGTTCCTTAAGAAATGCAATATCTATTTTTTATTATATTAACATTAACAAGTCATTAAAAAGCCATCTTCCTCCAGTGGTCTTCTCTTTACAGCTAGTCCTAGTAGATTGGCAGCAGAAATAGTGTATAGGAGTACTGAAATTTCTGATTTTCTGAGTTATTAATCAACGAAAACAGCACTTGTACCAATGCAGTCTTGGTCTACAGTTTTTCAGAAATTAAGATAGACTGGCAGTAGTGAAATTAATGTGGATTTGTAATGGTAACATTCAGCTTTTATTTATAAGTTATTTGTATACAGTGTTAGCTTTATTTCAAAGTTAACTATCAAACGCTGCTTTGATTATTGCATTACAGGTTCTCTTGGTTTTACTCACAATTTTCAGTGGGAAAATTCATAAGGATTGGCACATTGAGGAAAGCTGTAAGCCTCCGAGGCAGGAACTCTCTGCACTCCCCTGGAGGACTCAGAGATAAGCCACTCACCTCGGCNTCTCGTCCCTGGCCTCTCTTCGCGGGAGCTCTGCTGCAGACCCCTGACCCCTCAGGGTGGCCTGGCAATAAAGAAGCTACTTCCGTGGAACCGCCATACGAGACTCCTGTCTCTCTTTCCCCGCGTCGCCTTGGGTGATACCGCCAGAGCTGATCTCACAAGAGCTGGAATCACAAGAGCTGGAATCCCTTGTAGCAGCAGAAGCTGCTACCTGGCTGGTATCACCCGTTGCCCAGGGAGGCTCGCCCGTGCCCTTGGAAAGGCTGTTCCTGCAGGGACGCTCTCTCCAGGAGGACTGTGGCTGCTACAAAGTAGCACAAGCCCCCACTGCAACAGCACATAAATTAAGTATTTTAATACTCATATATGACATTTGCTTATAAAAGAATCACGAAGCAAGTTTAATAAATCAATGTAGAGATCTTGATGATTCTCCTGCTTCCATATTATCACAAGTTTTTTAAGAGTTTTAGTGACTCTGAAATACTCTAAACTTTCTTTGTAACCCAGATCATCAGATTATATGAATAATTGTAACCCCAGTATAGAATTTCTCTGCTTCCTTTTAGCCTTTTTCCTTTCCTGGTTAATTGATACATAGGTCAGTGCTACACAGGACATGAAATAGAGCCCAGAGTGGCTGTCCCTCTGTATCACAGTCCAAAAAGGCATTTATGAGATTTCTCATATAGCAGAAGCTGTCACAGTTGTTTGATAAAGCTTATAATATGCTTTAACTTCCTTCTGAGCTGAGTACCAATCCCCCAGACCCTGGGAAGAAGAAGATAGAGATATTAGGAAGTCTTTGCAACGACAAGCATTTCAGAAGCCTGCAGAGCTCCTTCTTCAGGTGGTAGGTTGTTTTGTTTTACGTATTTTAAAACCCAACAAAATTTGAGATAGATCTTCTCCTGTATCTGCAAGCTAGTAGGATGGGAATTCTCAGGAACCGACCGTAGTTTCCTTCTACTGGGAACCATTGTTTGCTGGTGCTGGCAAGAATTGGAGGAGTCTGATAAAGCCATAGTACCGGGTATTTTTTTTCTTCCCGTGAAATATTATTCTGTGATTAATAGGATATTTTTCCTTTCAAGTGTGGAACGCCAGCACCTTTCCAAAGGCTGTTCAAAGCTGGCATGTATGATACAGTGCTGCGCTACACGTCTGGCTGTAAGAGACATGATGTCAGCTTTAGTAATACCTTCCAGCCATGTTATCTTGCTGCTTTTATATTCTACACCCAGACATTTGGAATTCCGCATCAACTGCTAAAACACAATGTTCAGATTGGAGACCCATTGATCATTTTAACTGCTTGAGTGGCCAGAAGTCACCCTTACTAATCGTTACTGCCTTTAATCACTATCATTGCACTAATTACAGGCTGATATTCTCGAAATTCTGGAAAATGCTGAATGGTTGAAAGTGAAAATAATACAATGCAAGCAAATTGGATTCTGATATCACTTCCTTATTCAGTAAGAACCACAAGAAGGTCTAAGGAAGCCAATAAATTTACGCCATCCTAGAAATGCTTTCTGTAACAAAGAGAAACCACAAATAAAAAAATAAAGCCCCCCTTCTCTTCCACCATTTTTTTCCATAATTAAAAGTATTTCAATTTTTTGCAAAATAAAGTATCTGGTAATGCTCCCGGTTACAGATATTTTCTTTTAAAATGCATTTTAGCGATTGTGACATTTATATAAAAGACATAAAGATTCCAAGCCCCTCAGTGCATAAACTTGCATTTTTTCAACTTTTACAAGTATTAAGCAGATTTAGGAAGTGGAAAATGACTACTGTTTGTTATGAACTGTATTCATAAATCTGCCTTGGATGGACCTAAAGTAGATATGAGTAAATGACTAATGGACCTGAATTATTGAACTGTTACTTGCAGTTCATAAATAACACACTTTTCCTTAAAGCTGCCTATATTTCGTATTGTAAGCTTAGGATCTAAAAGCTACTGCATCAAAGTGAGTCTGGACTAAGAAGCTTTTTCAGAAACTGCCAGAGCAGGAGATCTCATATATTAAAAAGCAAGTAGCATTTCTATGCCATAAGGAATAGGCACATTCCTTTTGACATGTTTATCTCTAAAATATAGTTATACTGGAATTTGCTACATCTCTCCCAGACTTGTTTCACAAGTCCACTAGGCTGGACAAACAGTTTCAAACAGTGTAGCTTGATAAGAAGAGAAAATTATATTTCAATATATGCCCCTCTTCTTCCATTGCTCATCTTCAAGAACTGATCAAATAATGCTTAAACCTCTCCAAACTTATTAAAGGTGAGTATCACATACAGGGAACATTTTGCCTACAATTGAAATGCAGTAGTGTATCCAGTAAGCACTTTTTTAATTTTATTTTTTTTAAGAAATCCATGGTATGAAACATATTTGTAACTTATTTCTTCTTAATAACTTATTTTCTTCTCTAATAATTTAAACTTACACTAAAAACATTTATGTAATAATTGTTGTAAGGCAGTATAGTTGTTTGTATATAATCATCCCTGTAAACTTTTATCCTGTATAAGACTGCATCGAGCTTTAGGTAAATGGTTTAGAAAAACTTTTTTCTTCCAACTCTGTTTTTATCTAAAACCATTCTCCAAGTTGCAGCAAGGCTTATTTCTTGATGCTTATTGTTTGAACTTTAATCAGTGGAAGAATTATTTTCAATTAGATCTTATTCTTAAAGGTAAAAGCAGTTCTTACAATGGTGACACTGATGCTTTTGCTGTTTGTTTTCTAACTACTATCTAATAATTCCTGCAAGCTCTGAGCATCGCTAGCTTCCATGTGAGTAAACAGTTCCTATGAGTGCTATGTTAACAACCAAATTTCAGGAATAATTTTGCAAGGGGCAATTGTGTGAGCTTCATTCGAGAAGTAAGCTGCCACTGGACCATAAAACCAGCATTTTTGAAAGAGATGTATGAAATTGGTTGAACCTACAGCTGGTCTCTACAACTGTTTTCTCCCTTGCTTTTTCATACACATTCATCCATTCCAGATTTATTATCAACAAACTTCCCAAAGGTCATTATCTCCATTTAGAGGTGATGAAACTTGAAAAGTGTTCTTGCATATATATCCCATTCTCTTCATCAAGTACATTTTCTGATTGTGTCAGATAAAGACATTTTTCATTTTTGGCGTGGCTTGATACTGCCATTTTAAGGTTCATGATTCTGTTACCTTCTACTGCTAACATGCATTTTTATGAGGAGGTAACAAAATGTTTTCCATTTGGTTCATCTTCATCTTAGATATTAAGAAACAGAGATTTACAAATTTGCCTGAAGGTGTTTCTAAAAATACGTTTTGCTTCCATCTCTTTGTGGATGTTTTGCTAAGGTCCCATTTATTGATGCTTCTGACAATAACTACCAAGAGAGTGAAATATCCATCATGCACATTTGTAAACATTTCAAGTTCTTTTGGCATAGGATCCTCTCTGTTTTCCTCTCTTTTAAGAGTCAAAGGAATATTGGTATAGTGCTTATGAACTGTTTTATGACTGAACTGATGCAAGAAGCTCTGCATATGGATTAAAATTTGCTTTGGATGTTCCTCTTAGGATAAGAAAAAAATATTCTGAATGTTTTATGCTCAACATGTCTGCTTTAGGTTTTGAAAATTTTTACAGAATAGTGCTCTGTTAGACTATTCATTAAAAATTTTTCTTTAAATCATTTTCTATAGTGAGTCAATATTACTGTTCTGTGTGTGGAATAAAGAAATTTTATACAAAGTATCACTCCATTTCAAAATAATTTTTAAGAGGAAGATTATTTTCCTTTTTACTTCCAAACTTATTGTCATTATACCATATAATAGTTTTATTTAAAATATAAGATACGTTTCTTTCACTTTATTAGACAAATTTTAACTTATCTGACTATTTTTCCCATCAGAGTGAGAGTTCTGACACTTGACACTATTTCCACAGCTCATGATGAAACCTGCCTGTTTCATCTAAGCTTGGGAGAGCACCAAGCCTCTAAGCTTGGACATAAGCCCTTTCTAAATTTAAGCATATCTAAGTAGTGTAGTTGTGCCCAGAACATACCAGAACCTAGAGGACTCCTGTTTGCTTATTCTGGTGTCTCTGCTCTATCACACATACATCAGGATCAGATCAGAAGACCTTTCTGCATATGATCACCCACAAAAGGTTAATCTGGATTTAGCACAGGAATTCAGGGGAAAAAAGTGATTAATGATTACAGATATTCAGGATATAGTGCAGTGAAAAGACATGGTCAAAATTGATACTAGTATGTAATGCTGGTAAAGGTACTTTACTTAAAGATTTGCTTAAATCTTGACTGTGATAAACTGCAGCAATTTTTTCCATCTGAATCAGGCTATAGTGAGTCAGAATTACAAAGAAAACTATTTTGGCATCGTTTTTGATCAGAATAACAATTACTTTTTTACACTAAAACTTTTAAATTGTAATATTGGATAGAACAACAGACACTTAATAGATATGAGCTACTAACAAATAAAATATATCAGAATAGCTCAAGTACTGGAATTCAGAATTAAAGAAGAACTAATCAAAGCCAGGATCTTCGGCACTGCACCAAACCCCAGTGACTCAGCTAACAGTTCTGAAAATCATGCGTGGAGAAAACTTACCCTCCCACCCTGCAGAAAATAAAAATGAAACAGGACTCTTCTGTGACAATTACTCCAGTGTAGTGCCCAGATTTCAACTCCATGGACACCCTGGTGCAAACAAACTATTTATGTGGCTCCATGCTTCTGATTTCCTCTCACTGGCCTGCATTCATGACAATTGCCTGACGGTGTAGACATGATATGATTCAAGATTTCTACCCAGTATTATTCCTGAGTGCCTTCCCTTTGCTGTCATCAGTGCTCTGCCAGATCGGCAACAAAAAGAAAAGTCAAAGCCTGCTACTCCTGCTTCTGATTTTAAGTGAAAGACAATTAAGAAATCTTTTTTTTTTTTTTTTTTTTTTTTCCCCTAGGAGCAAACTATTATAGAAGGCAACTTTATTTAAAAAAAAAAAAAAAAAAAAAAAAAAAAAAGCCAAACCAGAAGATCGGGAAATCTATTTCCTTTGTAATCTTTCTCACACACTCAGAGGTTCCTCTAAGGCTGGAGTTCTCTGTCCCTCAGGGAAGCACAGCAATGCTGCTGGGGAGGGAGAGTATTTGTGGGAAACAAATAGCTGGAGAAAAGCTTGAAGATGCTCGATTATTACACATAGAAGAAAAATCTATGCACAGAGGATCCTTTCTGATCAAGTGAGTCAAATTAAGGCATTTTGGTCAAAGGAACTTTGTGTAAACCTGTCCACGGTGCAGAGTTTAGCTTTGTATTTTTCCAGAAGAGCAGCAGTGTTTGCAAACATGGGGCTTTCATGACTCACTGCCTAAACTATGAACTACTCTATCTTCTCCTTAATAGCTTAAGCATATCCCAAACAATTCTCTTTGATTTTGGTCAAAATTCAGAACATCACAGCTTAGTCTATACAATCTTAATATTTTATATTGTGTAATTCTCGTCTGATATCTATACTCCTTCCGTGTTCCCTTTCACTGTTTAAATTGCTGGCTTGTTTTTCTGGAGTGAATAAGGCAAGAAACTGAGTGAGAAGAAAAACAAATTTTTTAGAGCCTTTGTACATGTTTCTTTTTTAAAGTTTCCTGTTGGCTTAGGCACATTGTGTTCCTCTGTATCACATCCTTTTAGAGCCATATGTGGAAGCAATAAAATGTATCCTTGCCTTCAAAGATATGGAGTATTTGTTTAGCCAACTGACTCAGGAAAATACTACGAACTCATTAACAAATATGGTTATATGTGGTCAATTAATCATAGAGAGCAGGCTGCAGAGCACAGCTCAGGAAATATTAGTCAGCACAGGCAATGGGTAACTGTCAATTACTGATCCCAGGATTTCTTGCCAGGGGAAGGCAGACAGCACGTTAGCAACAAAACACACTGAGTCTGCCAGCACTTTCCATTAAGATCAGATTTCCAGCCCTAGAAATGCTTGCAGATATGGGTGATGATAGCTGATGGAATTCAAAAGGAGAGTTTTCTTCCTTAAACCAAAGATATGCCCATTAAAGTCACAGCCCATTTCCTCTCCATATTACCTCAGTGTGCCTCAGTCAAAAATGAAGTTTTTTTCATCACTTTGCAGACATACTATATGCACTGAAGAAAGAAACCTATTTTGCAAGACTGTGAAGTGCATGTCTTGAACACTTCACAACCAAAACACTTGAAGATTATACCTTTTTTTCTTCTTGTTAATAAAGAAAGGATTTATGTCTTCCTGACAGATGCTGTCCTGCATAAGTTATGCCTAAGGATGATTGCATTATCAGGCTAACAGATTTGCCTGTCCTGTGGAGAGAGAGAAAGTTTAAGAGGGAAGCAAGACAAGTAATAGCCCAATTATGCTATAGAAGAAAGATTTAGAAGGAAGCGGCCTTTTTCAGACTTGGATGAAATTCACAGAAACAGCATTTGGTTTTAAAATTCCATTATTTTTGCAGGAAAAATTAGAAATGGTTCCATTAAACATTGAAAATTATTGTGTTTTGTAATGTCTGCTTTTCTGGGAACTGAGTTTTATGACTTTTGAAAGATTTGCAAATATTTGTGATTTTTTTCTGTCTTCTCAACCTCTAAAATTCGGCAAAACTAATTTTTTTTCTAGGTACTTTATTAATAGCTTGCGTTAGACTGACAATTTTCAATCTCTGATCTAAACCAGCAGTTACATCACAGTAGAAATTGTCCATGTGTTGGAACTGCAGCCCCTTACACCACTGCTTTGATACCCACCTCCAGGCATGGGCATTCCTTCTGTGCCACATCCCCTCGGAGGGCTGACAAACTGTACAAAGCCACTTTGTAAAAGCTCAGCTTTATTTGCTTCAGAAGCTGGAATGTGTTGATGAGTGAATTCAGGAAGAGAAAGCTGGGTCCCACAGTCAAGTCATAAAAGTATAAACCCCAGGGATTAGCTACTGTGCTTGTAAATCTCTGTGTGAAGACATGCACATTACCAAGTCTACAATTCAACTTGATATATAAATGTGATTAATCAGACTAAATAGAGAAGTCTATAAAGTAGCTTGCCTTCACTGTCAACAGAGATCTAGTCAATATAATCAGTGGGGTATAGGACACAGTTCATCTCATTTTAAAGATGCTGTCTAAAATTTGCCAAATTAATTAGCCTTTAACTATGCATTATATTTTCTTCTGTTGACATAAAGGCAGACAGCTCAAAAATGGAAAACCAAAGTTCAAAAAGTATAACCATAAAATCTAAAAAAAGGATACGATCTGGCACCTTGAAAGTATTCTCAGTATTGATAGGAATTAACAGTTAATAGTGTAATTAAAAGCACTTATTAATGACAGCTAATATTTTGTTTTTAATTCCCATCTTTCTCTGCCTCGATGACTATGGGCAGCTTTATTGAAGTATGTCAGAGAGGTGGCATTTCATTCACTATTCTCCACACAGGATTCAAAGCTATAATTAAATCCAAAGAATGCCATGAAGAAATAGATAATTCTGTGTCTGGGATTGTATTGAGAAGATTTGTGGTGAATATAAAAAAGTTCATAGAGGTATAGCTGCCCAAGAGCAAGAGATCATCTTTCTTGAACTGAACCAGGAAGGCCTTGTGGAAACAAAAGCTTCCCATATATACATCTTTATGGTTTATATCTTCTAAGACTTACAGTTTCTTCAAACTCAGCTAAGGAGAGCAACAAATTGTCATTCTGTTATTTTAACAAAACCTTGTAATTTTTCATTACAGATTGCTTTAAGTGTGGCAACACTGCTGAGTCTGAACAATGATGCACATTCCATGATATATTGGGGTTTTTTGGATGACCTTGTCTGTTCAGCTGCTGCACTTGCTCAGCTGCTGCTCTGTCACTAAAAAGGACTGTCACTGGTTCCATTATAAAGTGCAGATAGTGTGATAGAAACACACACCAGTAACTCTTCTGCAAAGATTTTAAAAGATCTCATCTCTAGTATTATTTTACAATACAAATCAAATTTTACAGTTCAGTAGTCCAGAATGTGAGCTAGTTGTTTGACAAAATGAATTAAAAAGTCTGGGATTATTTCACACAGAAAAGTATAGTCTGCGCATGTGCCATAATTATTTTCTGTAGAAATTCATAGGCGCTATTGTATCTGCAGGCTTGCACTGCATAATTAAAGACTCTGTATGTGGTACTGTGTGGACGTTAGTGCTACGCAGCCTAAAAGATCTGAATTAGCTCTTGAAATATAATGACTACATGACAGATGAAAGAGTTCTGCAAAAACAGGAAGCTGCTCAAACACCTGCTGTTGCCAAAATACAGCAGGCTTCTTACCAAGGAATTTCATCTTGTGTTAGACTGTACAAAGTCTTTGTACTGGAAAAGGGAAATAGAGAAGTTATCTTTAAAGCTATGAAAATCAACACTGAATTTCAAAATATTTACAAGTACAAATTAGTATCAATTTATTTCATTAGAAGGCTTGTTATATATATTACATAAATTTCTGTTGTGAGAGAGCAAGAGGTCATTTTTATGGCTTCTAAATTTACATGCTATTGTCCACCATGTTGAACTCAGTCCTAAATACACGTAACTTATGGATGTCAATCCAAGTACTCTGTCTGACATCATATACAGTCCTGGCTGTTCATTTACTCATCTTTCCAAAATAAATGAAAGATGTAATTTTGTTTTCCCATTCCTCCCTTGTCCCCAATAGTACACAGACATGAGCTAACTATGTTTGAGTACTGAGAACTGCTCCTCCCATTTACCGACAGCAAAACATTCTCTTTGTCTTCAAAAGTGTACAAAAGCCAATTTTTATTTCAAGAAGAGGATGTGAACTTCTCTTTAACAACAAAAAACCACAAAAAATTTACAGGGCCTTTGAGAAAAAAAAAATCATTTAAACACTATCTAAAAATAAAATTATTGTATTTCTTCTTTTTTTTTTACTTTTGCTTTCAGTATATTATTGAGGTTTTCCCTACCAAAATGCTGAGGCAGTAGCAGAAATATTTTCCTTTAAGGTTTAGAATCCCTGTTGTACCATAACAGGGCATTTTAGAAATAACACATAATTATACGGAGCTTTCATTAAACAAAAAGCCACAATGAATCCTCACTCTGGCCGTGATTTCTAGGAATGAAGAGCATGTGTATGTATGTGTTTTCTGAATAGGACACTTATTAAGATTTTAATTTGCTGTCAAGGACAACTTACCATATCAAGATGAATCTTTTATGATTCATTTACCAAGTGTGACTGAGGAAACTGACATTAATTTAATCTGTGATTGTGAGCATTAGTATTCATAAAGAATCAGAAGCACAAATAGAACCATTTAGTCTTTCTTTTCTTCCGAAGCAATGGGTTTATGTTGTGTAGTGAAGATCACATTGAGTTGTAGACTTTTAAATAAATGTTGGAATAGAAATGAGGTGAAATAGGAATACTTGGAGAGATTTAGTGCTGCTCCTTAGAGATAGACTTGAGTGAAATACTGCAAAAAATATATACAAGTGTAATATTTACTCCTATAAAGCAGTGTTTAACCTCAGCAGTCCCTGTCATTTCTCCTTTGGTGCAGGACTGAAATTTTGGGGGAGTTCTAACCTTGATTTAGAATGAATTGGAGAAGGGATGGGAAACAGCTAACATAAAGAAGCTTTCATTTTTTATGTGTCCTATATTCTCCAGAACATAAGACCTACCAGATTTTGCCAAATTAATAGTACATTAAAAAAATTATGTTTCATGAAAGCAAGACAGCATCATTACATAATACATATGAAACTACAAGGTGTTAAGTTTGGCACAGGAGTATAGCTAACCCAGATCTCAAAATAAAATTTATTAGTTAGGCTTCCCTAACAACTTTTCCCTAAATGGGAATGCAAAGGAAGGAATGATATTATACCAAAATACCACCTTCATTTCCTATCCAGAAAGCTTTGAACTCGAGCTACCTCTTGTCAGAGATGTTGGGAGTAGAATAAAATACTCTGCCTGTGCATCTGCTCTGCACAAAACCTGACAGCCCTGTGGCTGCACCACAGTGAACCACAACATTGTCCCAAAAGTGCACGAAGGGACAGATGTTCTTGTTGATAGTGTGATTTGCACATTAATGTAACACCTGTGAACTTAAGATTTCTCCTGATTCTTACAAGCGTGATTGGAGAAAAACTGCCAGCAATGGAACTGTCGAGGAAACAGAATTCAAAACCAAAAATTGTACAGAGTATCTACGGAGGGCTCTCCCCAAAGACCCTGGTCTCTTACGTGTCTTCAATTAACAGACTAATGCCTGTTAAATGTGCCTTCAGATGCCAGCAAATAAGAGATGTAACAATTTAAGCTACAGAAGAAGTAGCAATCCAAGGAATGACTAGAACCTAGAGAATTTATAGATTTCAAAAAGAAACACATTCAATGATATAGTAATTTAATCACTTCATATTTGATCTAAGGTTAATCTTTTATTCCAGTACCAATTTTGCATTTCAATCTAGACAACCTTCAGCAACTGAATGTATATTTTTGAGTTCTGGCTCACAAAATAGTAAAATGATTTTGAAATTAATCTGCCCGAGAATACAAATATTGAGAGTTGCTGGCTGCGTAAAGTAAAGTAATTAAGTAAAATACAGATTCTTTAATTTCCATAGACATAGCTATATGACACTAACAATAGCTTGGAGACAGGAGATGGTAGAGGAGACAGTGAAGAAATTTCTAAGCTGAAAAGTGAAATACATGTACCTATTTAAGAGAAACTCATTTAATTGTCTGGGTGTACTGAAATAACCAAGAATATAATTGTTGTATTTGTACTCCTTCAAAGGGAATAATAGAATGAAGCAATGTAGTAATGGGTAAGCAGATTAATTCCACTAAAAAAATATTTCACAGATATATTAAGTGTGCCTAATTTTATCCATATTACATACATTAATCCTACATTATGAAAAAAGAGTCTACATTTTACAGTATACAGTATATAGTGAGATCTCTTTTTTCCCTTTACTGATTCTCATACTCCCTATATATATTACAATTTCAGCTAAACCCCAATTCTGAATTCATAGACTAGGAAATCTTCCTTTAAAGAAAATGAGCCTAGTTAATTCTTGTGTTCTTTCCATATGTCAATACATAGAATTGCATATTATTACACTATTGAAAATTATCTGGAACTGATGGCTCAAACTTTTGCATGAAATAGAACATGGGGTGAATTACTGAATTAATTCCTGATTATAGCAGACAATAGGAGAAGGAAGCAGTCCATCTCAGGAAAAATGTTTTCGCCACAAGGGTTATCAAGTGTCTGAATGGGCTGCTCAGGGAAGTGTGGAGTCACCATCCTTAGCGGTGCTCAAGAAACAACTTGACGTGGCACTTAGTGCTGTGGTTTACTTGATATGGTGGTGTTTGGTCAAAGATTGGGCTTGATGATCTTGGAGGTCTTTTCCAACCTAATGATTCTATGGTTCTATGATTCTCTTATTCTATGATTCTATGATCTTGATTTTACAACATTTCTTTTTAAGCAGCTATGGCTTTTCCCAAATACAGCACCACCAAAAGGTGGACTTGCATTATCATTCTGAAGTTAATGTTCAACAGCTGCAGCAAGATGAACCACCCAGCCCTTTCTTTGCCTTCCTCTCATCTGTTTCAGTTAGCAAACTTCCACAGGACTTGCATGTATAGAAATGAAGCCAGTAGTGCCCTGCTGTCACACATTGGCAGGATTCATTGGTGAGAGTGGAAAAAAGTTTAGAGTCTAGAGTTAAAACCAGCAGTCACCTTCATATATTTAAAGGCTTACATCCCCTTTTCAAGGATCATCATCCAGATGGCATTGAAATTGAGACTGAAATGTCCTCTTGAACTAGGACTAAAGCAGCCTGAATAGTAAGATAACAAAAATGAGTGTGGTTTTCTGCCTCATAATGGCCCTAAGGCACTTCAAACCACCACATGATAGTGGTAAATGCCTTCAAAAGAATGAAGTAATGCGGTTTGTCAGCCTAAGGTTGAACTAAATTTTAGGTTGGGTTTTCGGGTGTAGACTGGTATTTTTGTTTGATTTGGAGACATTTTAGCTAAAATAAATTATCCAGCCATAAGCACTGTCAACAGATTGGAAATTCTGGTCTGGGGTTAATCTGTCAGAAATTACAACAATGCCTCTGCTGCGTGATGAGGGAGTGAAATCTGTCTCACAAATATCTTCAAAAATCTTTCCGTTAATGCCTCTACTATTTCTGATGGAACAGTAATTGAATTTTGAACCTCAGAAACATCTGCCAAGAGTTCTGGTTTTAGAGTGTTGCACATAAATGGGAAAGTGACACTAGAAGGCCCAAAACAGTTGGATGCTTTAATCTGAAACCTTTTTTCCATCACCCTTATTGCAATGTTCTCTATAAATATTATTTGTGGAAAACTGCTTAGTGCAGTGTTCTTCCATTGATCTCAATTCATCAATGTGTGTGCTTCCTTTTCATCCGGGACCAAAGCATTCTGTGTCATTCCCGACATAATATTCCACACTTAACACAAACCTTCACTAAGCTCCAAAAAACTAATATTGTAATGTAAATTCTTTAAAAAAAACCAACAACTTAAAGAGCAACAGCATAAATATTGACATAGATAAATATGATCTCATAACTTCACAGAGGCTGTGCCACAGTACGTGAGATTTCGAGATTTCACAAGAGCACTGTACCACTAAAGGGATATAATTTTCGATTCTTTTGTTGGTTTGTGTTACACAGCTGACAGTGACTGAAAATATGGGGGAAAAGCCACAGTGCTGACATGCTGAATTGACTGCATAGTTATCAAAATATAAAGCTTTTTCTCAAGCATACCAGCTACCTCCGATTTTCCATTGTTGACAGCAATGTTGCCATGCAGTCAGAGGGGAGGGGTGAGCTACGATGTGGTGACTTCAGTGGTTCCTTTTTGACACTTCTGTGTTCCAAATTTCTCAAACGCACAGACCAAACAAAATTTTATGCTATTTTTGCTTTTCTCCAGGCATGTTCCACACCTCTTTACCCAAAGTATAACTAAGTTTCCTCTTAAAAACCAAAATATTTAAATGTAGTATTCCCCTTGGCTGTTTTGCCTTTACATAGTTTTAAGTCTAGACATATTCTATTAATGTCTGTTTACTTTGGGCCATGTTATGATGCTCCAGTTCAACAATACTTTACATCAAGAGTGAAATTTTGACACCTTTCTGAAGTTTTTGCAGCCTACTTTCATAACAACAGGTTTTAACACTTCACTTTTCAAGGAAATCAAGGGGGCAATACAAATATACTGCTGTATGAGGGTAGTGGGTCTGGATAAACCTTCCTGAATCAGAGGTCCAGACCCTTGCAATCCTGACCCACCAAAATAATTCACACACAATATTTCTGTGGCATTTACAGAAAAGAGTACAAACCTGAGGAACGAAAGTCTATGGCAGATTATTTAAATAAATCCGGGGTAATTCCAGGCAGTTAGTAATTTGGCAATTAAGTCCTTTAGGGACCACTGTAACTTTCAAACAATGAAAGTGAAATTCTTATCTCAGGATGGGAAAATCTCAGTCCACACACATTTCAGACAACACAGAATCTCATCTTTCCATATTTGCTGCAGATAATAAAGGTTCTGAACATTATTAACTGCTAAATCCTGTCATTGCAGGATCATTTTATTACAGTGGGGAACTGTTGGCACCCACTGCATCAGTCTGCAACATTTCCAGAAGACAAATTTTGCACCCTGAGTCAGTTCACAAGTGTCTGGGCTCACAAGTTACCTCATACACAATAAAAGGCACAACTCTAATAGAAATGTTGCCACAAGTCTAGTTTCCAAATTTTACTCAGATCTGAGTGATAGAGAATTACACATTTACATGTGTCTTGACTCTAAACTTTCTGCACACATCAGTTTTTGTTAGCTATGTTTGGATTTTCTAGAATGTTGTTCATTTCACTTTCTATTACCTTCCAGACAACATGCAGTTTTTAGGATTTTGTCTGACAGCTTTGATCTTGATATCTGGACCACTAGGTTAGCAGAAGTCTTAAGCCCATAGTTTGCATATGTAAATTCTTACAAATTTTTACATCTTACTTTACTAATTTTTACATTACTGATTTTTTCATCTGTCTAAAGGTTAGGCTTGTCCTGAATATTGCATGTATTCAACTGCTTAAAAGACAATTGATTTGAATACCTGTATTGCATCACTTAAATTTCTAACTAATCTTTGGAATTCAATTCCTTAGGCCATGCAATCCTGTAATTTTGTTCTTGCTGCTAAAGAATTTTTTGAGTAGGTTGCTTGCGTGTCAAGAGTGATGCTTCAGATTTTACCTCCAGGTTTCTTTAAGCATCCACAATGAGAAGAACAATACTACATGGAGTCAAATAGGTTTATTTCTCCTTTTACAAATTTGTATTCTGAAACTCAACATGAGAGCTAAAAGTGTGTTCTGTGTCAGGGTGGGAAAGTGGCCAAAAAATATTTCAAGTTCATTAAAATTCAACAAAACTTCCCTTTTTCACATAGAGAAGTGCAATGTCGGGTGCACATTGGTGCACCAGGTACACTGTCAACTCTGCAGAGGAGCACCAAGGCTCAGAAGGCTCTGGCTGCAGCAGAACTCTCACCAGCATTATTTTGGGCAGAAACTGGCAAAAGCAGTACTGCACAGCCAGACCCATGCTGAGCAGGACTGGGGAAGCATGCCAGATGTGTGCATAAAACAAATGGGAAGAGTATGTTAGTGGAATGACGGAGGTAGAAAAAGATAAATACTTCTCAGAAATGAAAAATTAGGAGGAACTGTTGTAAAAGTTTAAAATAGTCCAAGTTCAAAGATGGAAAGGTGAAACTGGAAAGGGAAATAAACTGAAAAGAGAGCTATCAGCTTTTTCCACACAAATCGCAGGGATCGTATGACACAGCACTGAAGACATATGGGTGTAATAAGGAAACATGATGTAACTGGGGATAACTGAAAGTTGACCATATTAGGAAATTAACTGGATTATATAAATACTCCAGAGCCATTAAGTTTATAGAAAGGATAGTTTATATAATGGGAAATATTTATAGACTTAGACCTCCTGGTTATGTAGAAAGAACCAGATGGAAAGTATTGCAAATGTCAGCGATACCTAGCTCTTACACAAAGCAGTGTAAAATTTTGTATCAGTCCAAAATATCTCAAAGTCAAAAACATTTTAGTTCAAAGTACAGAAGGATTGTTTCAAAGAATGCTAAGAAAATGTGCCCCAAATTGTATAATTTATTTTTAGCACAATATTTTAATTCCGTTTGTCAGTTTATATTTTTATCTGGTAGTTTGTTTTATTTTCTCTGAAAAGTGTAAGATTTTTATGGCAATATGTTTCCTTACTTCCTACTGAAAAGTGCCTGGGCTAACTGTCTTAATTTCATAAACACATACGGCCATAGAATTGAAGAATGGTTTGGGTTGGAAGAAATCCTTAGGGTCTTTAGAATTATCCTTTGAACTTCTGTTCATTGAGAATTAAATTCTTTTTCCTTAGGGGCTGAATGCAAGGATTCAGGGGTGAGATAGGGTGAAGTAGGTTAATTACTGCAGCTTTACATGTATGTCTGGGTTTACTAGGCTGTGGCTTTTCTATTCAAAGCAGATCTGCGTCATCAAGAGAACACTCTCTTGATGAACACTCAATAAATGCATGGAAGTGTTAAAAAAATATGTAGATGTGGTGCTTAGGGCCATGGTTTAGTGGTGGACTTTGCAGTGTTAAGTTAATGGCTGGATTCAATGATCTTAGACTTCTTTTCCAACTTAAATGATTCTTTGACTTTATGACCCAGTGTGGCTCAGATGTCCATCCAAAGTCTTAATGAAATCTAAACCCTCAAATGGAAGGAAAATATAACTTGACCAGGATCCAGCAATTGTTCAGATGTCTACAGAACTCCCATGAGCAACTCACCTGTCACATAAGCCTTAATCCAGGGCAGGTTTCCTATCCAGCAAACATGCACCTACATGTGTAAGTCTCACTAAAGTCAGTAGATATTGACTTTCTTGTTGTGATTACCAAGAACTTCTTAGAAATTGACTAACGTGCTTTGTTAATTACAGTATTAATGTTAACATTTCGACATGCTTTAAAGTAAGTGAGTTTAGTGGCACAGGGACAAGAAACAAAACCTTGCACTTCTATCATCTCTAGACTGAGACAGTACTGGTAACCTGCTATTGTGGCTGTTATTCACTGATACATGTATAAAAAAATAGTCAGTTTCAACTCCATTCCCAGAGGATTCACAGCAAAAAATACTAAAAGTTCTTCTTACTCTTTTTGAAAGAAGCAGCACACAGGACAAAATCAGATTCTAGTGTCACAGTGATATTCTCCAGTTCATGACCCTAATGATTTTACCTCTAAATCTAGAAATAAACTCCACAGATTTGAAAGTGTTGGAGATATTCTATTACCTAAGAAGAAAAGTTGGAAACAGTATTTTGAGAGAAAACTACACAATAGAATTAATTAGCCAGCTTTTGGTAATTTTGGTAAACTTATTTATATTGACACATAAGCTTATGATCAAAGGAGATACAGAGCTTCTTCCTCCTTATTCTAGAACATCTGCTGCAATTCTGATGCTGGGGGGGTTTTCAGCAAGGATAACTGGTGGTATGTCCAGTCCTGACAATTGAAAGAAACTCGATACGCTTCTAAAATTAAAGTAGCACCATTGTCACTGAAAACTTTCTGAGCTGTATATACTTTAGAAAAATATAAGTTTGAAGAGAGAAGTTATTCATGAGTTAGGGTCACTGGCAAATATGGAAAATAATGCCATATATTGACATCAGTCATAAGTTTCCTGAAATATCCCAGCACAGAGAAACTGCCTAGGATAAGGGGTAGAAAAAGCATTGTAAGAAGATTTTCTTCAGAATAATATTTGAACAAACTCACTGTATAAAACTAAAAAGGAACCATTTCTTATAAATAAAGCTAGTAGCTTTGTTTTTTATGTTTTAGAATTCTTGTGCTAGAATTTAAAATATAAGGAGTTTACTGAGAGGAAATTTAGAGAAAACCCTTCAAAAGGCATCTCTGTGAAAGGAATTGCATGCTTTTTTATTCTTGCTTATAAAGACTATTAGGATTAGTTGAGATTGGGGTAGAAATGAAAGAATGAAGTTAGGAGGAGGGCTTTACAATTAATTTCCCGCTGATATAACTACAGCGGCAAGATATAATCAATCTCAATCACATTTGAGATTGTGTCACCACAGGGCATTAAAGTAGGCCAGCATATGGTTAACATTTGTCTGCATTAATAAAATATCCACAAAACCTTCCAAAATTTCATGGACCGTCAGTCACATCAAACTTAGCTAAAGCTTTCATGACAAATTTATAATGTGGGACAAATGAGTTGTAAATTGTACATGTTTTGAGTAGTCTTGTAAAAATGAGAAACAGAAATGAAAGTTTCAGTGATTGCAGGCCAAATTCTGAACAGACTCCTGAGAACCAAATGGGCAAATTCCATCCAAGAAGACCTTTGGTGCCGTTAGTTGAAAGGATGATATTATATTAGAGATAGCTGTGAGTGTTGAAGGTTATAACCAAAGAAAAGATAAGGTGAAGAAATTTCATAGTCATTGAATCCAAGTGCATTGGAAAACGTGCATTCAAGCCTCTCAAATGCAATTCAAAACATGCAATTCAAACCTCTCAGACAATGACAGTCTTGGTATGAGCATTTGGCTTTAAAGTCAAGAGAATGTGGCCTTCCTGTTGAAACCTTATTTACACTCACAGCCATCCTGTCATTCTTAGGGGCTTTTGAGACATTTTAAAAGTAATGGAATTAGCATGATCCAAAGAAAATAATCTCCACCCTTTCTTCATAACAAGTACAGATAATTTTTATGTGCATGTGTGCTATGTTTGTTAACATCTCTTCTCTTAGCATAAAAACCTTCAACAGTTCTACCCACAGTATCTTTAGCCTGAAAAATGTAAAGAACACATTCAAGGGGTTTCCTGCTGTTGGATACTCCGTTACTTTGTATGAAAGGATAGGCACAACAGCACCTGAAAATAAGATGTCACACAAAGCAAATGTAACCGCCAGGCACCGCAGGGCAAGTGGAGCCCTCAGTTCTCAAAGTAGCTCTTACTCATAAATTAACCATTGCCAAATGTCTGCACACTCCTTGGGATTCTGGCTGTTGTCAGTAGAAGTGTGGATAACTCAGGGATAAATTCAGTATTGTTTGGCTCAATACTTCGAAGCATCTGATTCCAAAGTACTAAAACATATCTCCCAAGGCTGAAATAGCTACATCAATTCGAATAAGATTTACAGTGTAGGTCAGTTGGAGCTGGAACATGTCAAAATCAGATGCCAAGATTAGTTCATTTTAAGAATAAAAAGCTGTTACATTCCTCCAACCAAATCTTTCCACAAAAAGTGTCAGCCCTTACTCACAAAATGAAAAAAGGATAAACTGAAAGAAAATCCACGCAAGAAAATGAAATGCATTTTAGGCACAAGCAGCAAGGAGAATGCATAATTAAAAAAAATACTACTGAGGGCTCATCTGAGGATTTGTAAAGAAGAAATGTATTTCACCTGAAGACTTTTTTTTATAGTTTGATTAATAAAATTTTGGATTCAAATACAACAATGACACCAGGATCTAAGAAGGAAATTGAAGAGACTTTAATATATTTAAGCAACTGTTGCATCTCACATCAAAACTGGATTTTTCTATTTTATTTTTTCTTTTATGTTTCCTCAGCGCAATTGATTGGATATATTGTATACACAGAATACAAGCACAAGATGGAAAAGAAACAACTTCATTCTCTTCTTCTGTATTCTCTGTTTCATTTAATATTATTAATAGTATACATAATAGTCTAAAAGTATACCTGTGAGGCTAGCAGAAACCAGTTCAGATTTCCTTGGACCCAGTGGTAAAATGCCCAATCTTTAGGACTTTATTTTAAACAACAGTGAATATGAAAATGTTGTGAGGGGATGGAAGAAAGGAGGAATTAAAATGAAGGAGCAATAACTGTATGTTGTTGGGGGGTTTTATATGGGTTTTAGAAAAACAACCTTTATTTAAACAAATTTCAGTAGAGGCAGAATGCCATTGTGGCACTGAGGAAAACAGGATTAAAAACAATAAACTTCTCACAGCGTTTGTTTCAGCATGTATTTTCATTCTTGTCAACCAAACTTAAATAAGGAAACTTGATAAGGAAGCATTTGTGGCATATTTATTTTACACAAGAGACAATATTTTGAAATAATACGTGTGAAGTGCATTAGGCATGTTAGTATGGGGTTTTCTGCCAAACAGAGCTGCACTGGAAGGAAAACAAGCAAACAAAAGAGTGTCTACAAGCATTCAGAGACAGTGTTAGCAGCTAGAAAGGGGTTTTTTGTCCATAAACATTGGTGTAAGCAAGTGAATGCCATTATTTTATTTATATTTGTTACAACCAGAATAATATACCAAGAGGTGCAGGGGGGACAAAATTTGCAAAAAATTATAGCATGTCCTAGTAAATGTTTCATGTGCATGAGTACATGGGGGAGGAGATTTCTAACACAACAAATAAACAAAAAAAAATCTTCTCAAACTAGAGTGTCCATCCTAGCCTGAAATTAAGTTTGCTATGTGTTCAGATGGCTGAAGAGAAAATAAGTGGTGTTCTTAGTTGAAGACTACAAAGGCGAAGAGTGCAGTCAGTCCTCACCAGTCTATATTTGCTGGTGGAGCTGTTTTATTTCTTCATGATATTCTACGGGCTTTTATAATTTAGCTTCTCAATTTTTCTGCAGCTCTTATTTGCATCATGCATAAGGAAATATATCAGTTCTATATTCTCTAGTTCTTGCCCTACTACCTCTGCTTTTCAAGTCCAGCTTCCCTTTCCATTTTTTCCCCATTTATTAAATATTCATTTTCCTGGCAGTCCAAACTCAACAAGGATTGAGTGTAGCATTTGCTGTAACATTTGGTATCTTTTTCCAGCATTTGGATGCAACAGGTAACTTTATAAAAACAGAGTGTGAATGTGACACACATTTAGTAACTATAGCTGCTATGAAAAAATAGCAACATTGTTTCCGTGACAGGCACCCAAAAATCTCCAGAGATATCTTAACAGGGCCATGAAGAGGGACACAAAAGGTCCAGCCCAGTGAACTGTCTCTCACCACATCCTGTAAGAGGACACCTAGAGATTATTGGGGCAGAAGAGGCAGGGCTGGTGCTATTTCCCTTAAGCCTTATGCTCTTTGTCATGTGTGGATATTTATACAGAAACTAAATAGCCTGAGACACTACTACTTTTCACTTTAGCTCCCTGCATCAGGTCTGACTTATGCAAAGCTTGTAAGCTAAAAAAAGATATTCCCATCTCATCCTTTCTGCATCAATCCTAGTTAAATTCCTGTCCCTTGTCTTCAGTGATTACTGAGCCTGTGTTTCTGCATGCAGAATAATTATAAACTTTCTTACACACTAAGTGTTAATTTTCTTTAGCTGAAGCAGTTCAGAGCAGTCATTGCTTCCCAATGGAATTGCTGCTTCCAAAGAATATGCCAAATTAAAGATAAACATTGACTGCAGTTTTTTATGTTTGTGCTGTCTAATAAATAACTCAGTGGCTACGCACCTGCCCTGTCAAAAATTGTACGTTGGAACTCCCTAAGGAAAAATCTTCCTGAATATTTCAGCATCTTGATGTACAACTACCCTTATCTGTCCCATACTATTCCTCTACTGAATAACCCAAGGGACACTACAGTCTGCCACACTGGTGGTGTGACTACTCTGAAATGTGCACTGCTGGGCTGAGAAATGTGTCAGCAGAAGCACTCGGGAAGGATAGCCCTGTGCTAAATGATTCATTACAATAGAGTCAGTTAGTTAGTGTGAGCTTCTACAATAAAATTGCTACAAAATCCTGCTCCCAGCAGGCTGGAAAGTGAATGCCAAGTCATACTTTGGAAAAACAAAGGAACACTCTCTTGATGCCCACACAAATGTAATCTAGTCCATTCTAGGTGAGTTTCTTCTTCAAAGTCTGAAACATTTTAAGACAAATTAGAGTGTTTGGATTTGTTTAGGTTTCCCCCCTTTTTCAGGCTCCAAGCAAATTCATTCTATGACTTTATCTCATTCCCTGCTCTCTGTCCTGTGTAGCAAGTCATCACCCAGATATGGACAAGCAAATAGACCTTTGATTCTTGTTCCTTAGTGCATTGTCCACAGCTGAAAATCAGAACTGAGCTGGTTTTATCTCTAAATGAACACTGTCGGTTTCTGGAAGCTTCACAGACTGGGTGTTTCAGTGGAAGTCAGGCTTTATAGACTGCATTTCTGATTCACTAAGACCTTGTAATCTGTTCTAGTTTTCAGCACTGGATTCAAAGAAATCTGCAGCAAAAGCCAAGGGAAGGAGATACAGAATTCCAAGCTTACTGCACAGATTATTTATATCAGAGATCTCTCTTCTTTCTCCAGAGCTCTTATATTTGGCAAAAAGAAAAATCAATTTACTCCAAATAATCAAAAAAGAATATATACTTCTTTTCACTTAAACCAATCCATCTAAGTCAAATGCCTTCTAATCACTTCTCCTTTTTTTTCCCCTATTTTTAAAGACATCATAGCCAAGAATCTGAAGCACAAAATAACTATCTTGTGTGTTGCCATTAAACATATGCCCATGCCCGGCATATATTTAATGCAAAATTAAAAACTAAAGAAGTCTGGAGAAGGAAAATGTTAAGGTTATTCAACATCAACACCTACAGCAACAGTAGGTGAAAACTGGTGACAGCCTCATCTGTGGAGACTGCTGGCTAAATGACCTAGAACTGGGACTCACGACCAGGTAACAGAGGATTCAAATGTTATCAACACGTGCACATTCTTAGCTGGTGGCAATTGTGAAAATGTACAATTTAACAGGGAAAGAAGGTTGAGTTACCTTTTCATATTTGTTGCCACTCTTAGTGTTCAAATGTGAGCTACAGGCACTCAAATGTCACCCACAGGCTCTGCAAAGCTCCTGTTCTTTGATTCTTCAGCTACACCCTGATTTCTTGAGAAGTGTTTCAAATAACAAATAGAAAAATATTACCATAACTTAATATAATGAATATGGGAAAAAGACAGTTTTGATGCTGTTGAAGTTGGAGGGTTTTTTGCCCGCTGGGAATGTTTTAGGTAAACAGAAAAGGAGAAATAAAGCTCAAAAGTGTCTCCCATCAGTATCCTGCATCTGTGGGAGATGTGTGCAGTGTGACAGCCAACAGTAATGGAATGTGATCACTGACGTGCCACGGGAATAATGAATTCTGTCACTTCCCTTGTTGTGCAAGTGCCACAGCTCATTTCTATTCTCTCTGCATTCAGGGGGTATATACCCAGAATCAGCACACAATAAGAAAAAAATGAAATTTTGCCTCATGTGGCCCGACCAGAGGTTGTGTTTGCATCCTGAAAACTCGATTATACAAACAAATTCCATATATTAAAGATATCTTTGTGCTTATGCACTGATAAAAAGTGTTATTTGGAGGTCAGTTAATATGCTCCTGAAATTCTGGGGTTTTTCCTAAAAGTAACAGTCAGTTTTTGTTTATGCATGTCAGAAAAGTTATGTCAAAATATTTCTCAAGATAGTTTATATAATTCTTGAAATATAAAATAGATGTGTAGATATATTTGCACAGAAATTTGTCTGTAATCTACTGTATTTCAGAAGGAATATATTTAATGAATAGAACTCACAACCCAACATTACGACCTATTTATTCAACATCAAATATATGCTATGAAAAACAATCCAGCTGAATATCAAGTAGAAGTAATATACTTTTCTAAAGAGCCACAAGAGGGAGTAAAGAGTTACCTTAAGAAAATTAAAGTTTGTAAAAATGTAAACCTCTGCATGAGCATGCATCCAGCATGCAGTGAGCAGCAAAGGTACCACAGACAGAAGTGGAAGATGACTCCAGGAACTGTCAGTGCTACCTGGCTTAAGAACATCTCTCAGTGCTCTAAGGGGACTTGCAACACTGAGACATATTGATTATTTAGTTGATTTTTCCTCTCTATTCTATTTTTATGTAGTGAGAGAACCAGCATAACTCCACACAGATGTTTTTTATTCAAGTTTAGCAACAGCTTTTAAACACATCTTTTTAGTCTGTCTGTGTAAGGTCACATTTTGTCTGCATGTCGCATGGAAAAGCTTTTGGTTTGTTTGCACCGAAACATCATCACAAGGCAACCCATATAACAACTTTTTCTACTGAAAACATGCATTTTTCTACAGGTGTTAGAATGATCTGTGGCTTCTGGTTTGTGGTCACAAAAAGCTGTTGTCTGGTGCTGCTGCTCTGAACTCCCACCACATCTTCACCTGATGTTGTCCTGATCTCAGCAAGCGATGGGCAATAGATATTTACTTTCCAATGCAAATCCACTGTGGTCAAAATTTACTTTTAGTATAAGATATGAATGAAAAGGTAACTGATAAAGTGAAATGTGTATGAAGTGTCTTTTAGATAATTATTCACCATTTCAAATTTATTCTCCTACATTTATTATTTGATACGCAGTATAAATATGATTGAGGACTATTTCAGTCTTGGTGCAGTCCTGAATGCAATTTCTCTTTTCTGTGCATTTGCTCTTGCATTAAAAGAGTTGTTCTGCCTTTGTTCACAATCACATCTGAAATAAGTTTTTCCATGAGAGTTAGGAAAATAGGCTAAACTGTTTCCCTGGTGGAACTGCTAAATCTCTACGGATGAAACAGCTGTTCTCAGAGCAATTGTTACTCCTGGATCAGCACCTCTCAAGCCCCGATGACATTTCTGCAGGCTATGTAATATTTTTTTCTGCTGACTCCGTCTGGGAGCCCAGCTGTGAACGTGTGAGAGAAAGCAATGCTATTGTGTTTCCACTTCCTCCTCATCAACAAGCAAGAGCTGTGTCAGACCCCACTGGTATGCTGCAGTCTGGGAAGGAAATCAGATTTTCAGCACCAAGGTTTCCTAAGGTGATTATGCAAAGCTTGGCTAAGACTACTCAGGAAAGGGGAAAAAAAACTGTATCATTGCAGCAGATGATTATCATTAATTGAATGCATGTATTTGGCAACAAGGAAAGATAGTACATACTGTGCTCTGACATACCAGATGGCTTCCCAGAGAGACTCCTCTGAACATACTAATACGTTGGGAACACCAGACTAAGCACACACAGAAATGTTTTCTTGAGATTTATTGAAAGCTAAATATCCTCATATTAAATTTCTCAGCTCTCTAAACTTGTCTTAAACTCTGCTAAGTCCTAAAATGCTTTTCTAGCATGTGTGTTTGCTAAAGGTGTCCTATCCCTGCAGCCTGGGGCATTCAGGCTACCTGCAAGAGTGCTAGTGAGAAGGGGCTGGAAACCAGCCCAGAAAAGAAGCAGGTAGATTGCACCAGTGAGTGTGTTTAAACTGTGGCCAATTCAGTACAAAGAGTGTCACCTAAGGAACAGGTTTATTAGGCACACTGGGGATTTTTCTAAGATGAGTAACACGGACCTATCCTGGCAAAAAAAGTGACCAGGATTGGTTTTCTCCAACACAAAATGTCTTTAGGAAGTATTAACAGGTCACAGGGTAACAAGACAGTTTACAGAGAGACTTGAGTGCTGGAGAAGGTGACAAAGACCTGTGATTTCTCCTCAGCATGCAGAGCAGTATGCTCAAGTGAGAAAATTGGTGACTGGTGGGGAGGGCATCTGTTTTTTTCTCTGTCCTGCAAAGATGGTCTTGGTTTACAGCTTAGGACCATTGCATTGCAGACAACTCATCGTGTCCATCATCTGACATTAAAAAGGAATCAGATTCGTCACTCACAGACTGGAACCACTCTTAGTGGACAAACGTGAAGATGCTGTTGTGAGAGTTAATAGACTCTCTTGGAGAAGCTCTTGAAACACTTAGCAGAATGCCTCTCAAGAGAGACATAAATTTGTATAATCCTATCTTGATGAAGCCTGAGGGTAGACTGTCTCTTTTACATTTTGTTTCTCACCTATAAAATGTGTAGTATTTTTCTTTGTCCTAATTGCTTTAATTGGCAGAGAGGAAATAATCTGAAGTGACAAACTGCATGTTTAATGCTCCCGAGCTTGGCCATTCCTGCTGTTCCTCAGACATCTACATCTGCATGTCAATGCTAAAGTTTTGGGCCTTACCCCTCTCTGAATATCCATGCATTTACAGAGAACAGGCTGGCTTTCAAAGCCCATTCCCTATTCTTTGTGCCTTAATCCTAAAGTACTTAAAATGGTTTGTGGAAGAGAGGACTGCCCAGGGAAAATTTTAGAAGAAGTTTTACTTTAGCTATCTAAAAGTTCACTTCTCATGTGTGCTAGATTTAACAGAAATATCCCCAGATGTAACTGCATCATTCTCTCTATTTGACTATAGGAGAACAATAGGCTTTAGAGCTTCACCTCTATTATTACGTAAGAAATATTTTGGAAAGATAGGATTTCCCACTTTAAAGCCAACATCAATAGACTTATACAATCATACAATCATAAAATTATTTAATTGGAAGGGACCTTTCAAAGGCCCTCTAGTCCAACCTCTCTGCCATGGGCAGGGACATCTTCAACTAGGTCATGTTGCTCAGAGCCCCATGCAATCTGACCATGAATGTTTCCAGGGATGGGGCATCCACAGCTTCTCTGGGCAACTTGTTCCAGTGTTTAATCACGCACATTGTAAAAAACTTCTTTTATTTGATCTAACCCTTCCCTCTTTCAATTTAAAGCCATTTCCCCTTGTCCAGTCACCACATGGCCTTGTAAAAAGTCCCTCTCCAGCTTTCCTACAGGTAGTGGAAGGTGCTATAAGGTCTTCCGGGAGCCTTCTCTTGTCCGGGCTGAACAACCCCTGACTCTCTCAGCCTTTCCTCACAGGAGAAGTGCTCCATCCCTCTGACCATCTTTGGGGCCCTCCTCTGGACTGTCTCCAGCAGGTCGATGTCCTTCCTGTACTGAGGACCCCAGAGCTGGACACAGCACTCCGGGTCTCCTGAGAGAAGAGAGGCAAAGGTCACCTTCTTATAGATTGAGGAAGAAAGGATAATTTTTTTCATATGATCACTTAGAAAAAAATGACTTTAAAGAACTCATGAAGATCATAGTTCTAGGGTTTGCCAAGTAGGCAATCAGGTTAGACTAAGGAGAAATTTTGCATATTGCAGCATTTTTGCAGACAATCTACTTACATGTTTCCTGTTGTGCAATCAAAAATAAAAACTAGGAAAATTTGAATTCATATATTCAATAAAAAGAAATTAAGTTCCAAGATAAGCACTGTAAAAGAGCTCCTTTTACTTTTGTTGTATTGGTTTTCCTGTTGAAATTTGCTAGTACTCAAGGGAAAATGACTGAAATAATTTTGATTTAGTTTTTCACTCAATCAGTGCCTGCAGATTTAAATATAGTGCTTGGAACACTGTCTTTTAAAAGACACCCTATTTATTTGTAGTTCTGTGCTGTATATATGATACAAAATCACAGATTTCTCGGATTCGTCACAAACTTTTTCTCTCCTTTAATAGTGTCTAAAATGGATGGAGAGACAGGAGTGTAAAAGGAATTTAAGGAAATTTCCTAGGTAAGAGCCTCCAAGAGACATAAAAGGGGCCTAATATGCTCAGCACCACCTAGTCCCTAGTTTATTTTGCAGGGAGGACATGTTAGGACATAAAGAGTGTTATGAATTCTGGTGCGTTTTTCACAAGTGCAAGGGATTGCACAGAAGTGTACTGAGTTAGGGCCAACGAGGCCTTTTGCTGTTATAAAACTGAGGAGTTGCAAATAAAGTAAAGAGAAGAATAATTTGAGTGTTTTTAGAAATAAGGCTAGGCCGATATGGTTAATACCAAATATTCCTTGCAAACATTTCCACTGGGGACTTTGAGTCTCAGTGAGAAAAAAAGAAAAATGTACAGCCTGATCCAAAAGCAAAATTATTTTTCATTGAAGCTGAAATGAGAAAAGAACTGTCAAGTACACAGGAGAAGGGAACAAATCTCAAAACCTCATAAGCTAAGAAAAAATCTAGTTGCCAAATTTTGCTCAGCCTCTGACTTCAGCTTGTGTAGGATGAGAAGGAACTTTTTATCACTCATGTTTGATGAGTATACTAACTTCTGACTTTAATTCTAAGCCAGCCTTATGAAGCAAAAAAGCCCCAAATTTTTACCTTGCCTGCTTTCTTCTGTGTGATATGATGTAGAACTACTATATCAAAGTACTTAAAACTCTGCCAAGATATTTACAACCCAACTGTTACAGGGAATTAACTGTATTGATTAGGGAATTATTTTTCTCGGGAAATAGCACAGGAAACAACTCTATAAACTGCCAGCAGTGCTCAAAGTTTATTGAAACGTTACCAGGGTAATCCCTCTGAATCAGCAGCTGTGACCATGCCCAAATGCTGAAGGGAAAAGCAGTGATAATCTACTACTGTGAAGGACTGCTCATCTCTTATCCTTTAGGTTTCAAACATGCTTCATCATAATTTGCCATAAATATGCATATTGCTCCCTGCCACTGGCTCCTGGCCACAAGGTTTAATCCTGTGCACCTCACATTGTAGGGAGAAGCAGGCGAGATAGCAAAATCTGCTGTGTGCACAATACATTTATTTCCTTGTAGCATTAGCTTTGCCAAATTTAAAGGGTGCTGGAGAAATGCTTGTACTATGCAAGTGCAAAAGGTGACCAACAGATATTTGTGCACAAAACTTCTTCAGGAGGTACCCTGAAGTGTAAGCAGGGGGTGTTCTGCTTCTATCACAGAAATTGGTTGCCTTTGCAGAGGAAGTTTTTACTCAGCTGGCCTCTGCTACAGATTCCTCTTGCTCTTAAAGTTACTTAATAGCTCTCATGTAAATAAGGAATGTTCTCTGAGAAAAATAGTTACAGTAATAGTGGGAAAAAAATATTGTTTAGTAAATCCTCCACCTTATTTTAGAATCTGTGGGATAATGGTGGCAAAGAGAGACATTTTTGGTGGCAGTAAAACAGTGGTATCTATATAAAGTGTTGTGGAAAAAAAAAAAGGTAAAGTAGTTTTTGCCGTTAATAATTTTTGCAATTACTTGTCAGAATCTCGTGTTCTCCTTAGCCATTTCTAAAATAATAACATTCACAGTACATAAGAGCGTAGTATCTGAAATGCACTATTTTACAGAGACTGTGTGGATTTATCTGCGGAGAAAAGCACAGTTTTCTTAAGAGAATCACATTTCAAAGTGCATTCATAAAGTGGAATCAAGCGTTCTACTAAACACACACACAAAAGGAAAAAAAAACCACCAAAAAACCCTCGGTACCGCGCGGGGCCACGAGATGGCGATAAACACCCGCCGATAGCGCCGGGCGCGCGGCAAGCGGTGTGACGTCATCTGCCGGAGCGCTGACGTCAGCATGAAACATTCCTCTCTCACACCGGTGCTCTCGTTTACATTTTCCTTCTCTTTCCCTTTTTCCTGATTCATATTCATTAATTTCAGCCGTTTTGAACTAGTCAAACTTCAATGAATTCTTTGTCGATGTATTTTGTCATGGGTTATTAGATCAGTAAATTTCTGATACACGCTAGGCTAAAGCACCAAACTAAATATAAACTAGAAGGAAAATATTTGTAACTAAAAGGCACTTCTTGGTAATAGTAGTTTCTTCCACTCTGGCTAATAAAGGAGAAATTATTTGTAACTAGGAATCCCTTCATGCTTTTGTTTGCTGAACCTTGTGATGCAGTTTTGTATTGTCACTCAAGGGCCACCCTGGTTCTGCCTCTCATAGAAATGTTCAGTCATTCTGGAGGCCGATTTGAAAATAAAAATTCATATGGTAGCAAAGAACAATGGGATAGCTCCTCCCAGAGTCTGTGATTAGCAATTAAGAAAACGACCCAAGCAAGTGCTTCATGCCAGGTGTGTGAGAACACTCCCACAGTGGATCACAATGTGGAGGCCACACTTCCTTTCCTATGACGCAGCAGAAAGTGCCAAGAACAGAAAAATGTTCAAGATAAATTAAACAAGATGGCTTCACAAGGTGAGACAGATTCCCCACACTGACAACATCCCATACGTCTGCATGTCCTGGTCTGGTGTTTATGGATAGACTCAGACAAACTGGAAGAGAAGCAAGTACTCCTCCACTGCAGCTGTGTTTGGCTTTGACATCAGGCAAAGTAACTATGAGAGATTTAAAAGCAGAGTGTTAGACTTATTTTTCCTCTTAGAAGTAGTATGAACTCATTCTAATGCTAAAATGTTATATGCTTCTATTTTTCTAAAGAAAAATCTGATTCATCTCAAAACGGGCAGGTCTTCCTATCAAAGGAATCCAATGAGAATTCTGATTCTCACACCGGGAATTAAGATGTATTTTATTAAACATATAAAATGACAACATAATGACAATTCCAGCTTTCTAATTCCCCAGTAGAAAAGAGGCAGATTAACTGTCTCCAGAACTGACTGGTTTTTTATATATATTTCTCCCCACCTCTCTCCCAGGAGACATGCTTGATTGTTCAGCTCGTCCTGTTGACTGAAAGAGAATCCCCTCTGATTTTTATTTCTGGAGAAAGCTCAGAGGAACAACTACCTGACTGCTGAAGCACTTTGCCAAGTGGCTGGTGTTTAGCCTCCAAACCAGTTACAATCAGCAGCTTCAAATCTCATAAGCATCTCCTGGGTTAGCAGCAGAAAGCAATGCAGCCACAACCAAGTAGAAATTTCAAGAATTCTGTGCAAAAAAGACTCTTCAAAATATCTTTTTCAGCTGTTTGAAAACAGTAGATGTAAATAGGAGGTGGTTTACTCCAATCTTTTTGAAAATGCTTTTGGCAGGTCTGCAATTTCCTTTTTACCTTTTTAACGGGCTGATACTAAGTTACTTCAAAGAGGTTGCATTTAGTGCTGCAACCAGTTCAGAGTTTAGGGTGATGTCAGGCTTTACATTGGTGTCAGGGAATAGAGAGACAGAGAGCTCAGAATTTTGCCCCTCTCTCCCCCTCCATAGATCTGTGCTCCAATCTCTTGCCTGGTTTGTCCCTGCATTGCTGCTTATCTTAGACATCTTTCTTCTCTGTAACAACTGCTTCCTCCACTGATATACAAGCACTGAAATGTGGAGAGAGAGCCAGGAGAGTGTTATGGTGATATGTGAAAACAAAATACAACAATAGTGCAGACAAAAATTGCCACCTACATCTTGACTGCAATACACAAGTAAGGAAATAACCCTTAGCTGAGGTACATGGATTTGAAATGGGAACCTTTGTATTTACTGATACAAAGGCTTAGCAGCATCCAGACCCCTTGTGGGACTGCAGCAGGAGCAGCTGTAGATTCTTTGTCTTGGCTGTTTAATTAATATCTCCCTGCCTCTGGTCTATTTGCACAGCAGCAAAGCTTTAAAAGAAGTGTGTTGCAGCTTTAGCATTTAGTGAAGGCTGAAATCCATTTTCTATTCACCTTGACCTTTGGGTACCACATATACTTAGCTATATAAAAATTTTAACCACCTTCCAATGCAGCTTCCTAAAATGATTCATACTGCTGGTTTGAGATTCCTGGGTTGAGGGGATGGATAGGATATGTCTGTATTTTTTCCTGTCCCTTAATCTGTTAATAAAACACTTGGGCACACTCTGTCAATATTGTATTGAGACATTTGGGGACTCACAGCCAGCTGCTTGTTGGCTGGATCAATATCAAAGGCAAATCTGGAGCAAGGCAGACTTTGGAGGACCAGAGGAGACTGTGATATAGAAAGAACCAAACACAGAGAAATGAGACCACAGAATTGGAGAGCTTTCTTTCAATTAGTCATGTTGAACCACTTAAACATATTTTTTACTAACTCTACATACTTTAGTTTTTTCCCTTTCAACAGGACAGTGTGGCCAAATTAAATAGAAATTACCATACTTATTAAATGGCAATTAGGGTTTGTTTGCTGCATTGCATTTCTTCCAAATTAATTTACTATTGCTATATTGGTGAACAGTTAAACCATTTGATATGGTTGAATGTGCACATTAATATAATTTAAAGAGCATAATGATTACCCATTTTATTACTTCTGTATTGTAATGCTGAATTAATTTATGCCAGTTATAGTTGATTATTATGGTTATTAACATCAGTAAGTGCTCTTTAACAATCAGTCGAGATCTAACACTAACTGCCTTGTTAGAGCTAAATTAAATGCTGGAGACACTCTGCTCACTCTGTAACCCTATCCAGTTTCACTGCAGTTTTCTTCCCTTTACCTAGTAACCTCAGAAGCTGGATTAACTGCAGCAATTATATGCCTCATTAGCAATAAACAATACTAGCTGGCTGCTGGTGGCTATTGTGCCACAGGTGCACGTAGCCATTACAGCTGTCTCAGCAGACAGAGGGGGACACAGCAAAACCTCTTCTCTCTGGAGTGTCTAATCTCCAGGAAATAGAAGGTGTTTTAGCCTGCTAATGACAAGGAATGAGGGACAATGTTGACATGCCCCACAAAGCTGCAGAACAAGGCAAAATAAAAAAAAAAAATACGGCTGCTGCCTCTCTATGACTAACTAAAGACCCATGATTCATACTTTTAAAAATTTCTATATGAACAAACTGCAATGCCTACATTTAATGTAAAATATGTAGAAACTGTATTTTCAACTGTATTTTGCCTTTTTCTCATATTAAATAGCTTCATGTGAATAAGTATTGCCACTGCCAGCTACATAAGATCAGTTTAACTGTTGTTTAAATGCAGATTTATTTTTAACTAGAAAATCAAGGGTGGTATCAGAATTTTAAATTGCTGAACCTTGCAAAAATTCCCTTCATTTCATGAAGGGGTAGATGTTTTCTGGTCCCTTCTCCAAATCTTTGTTTCCTTCATTTTCCTTATTAAATTCCTATTGTGAAATAAAAATAAAGCCTGAGAAAATACAGATGAAGGATTTTGCTGTAAAATCCTTTGAATAAGATGCTGTGGTGGGAGGTGTTGCAGACACAGTTGCAGGGCAAAGACAGTTCAGGTGATCCCACAGGTTCTTGACACCTTGGTAAAGGAAAACCAATAATCTGCTGTCTGTTCAAAACCCTTGAAGCAAACAATTCCTCTGCAACTGGAGAAAAAGTCCAGAGCCTGCAAAAAGAGACTGGATTCTTTACTAGTCCAAACTCTAGACGAACTTTCGTAGCTGGAGATGTTGCATAAGGATACAGCACTTGAGGGAACCCTTGCCATTTGTGTACAAAAGAGACCATTGGAGAAAATATTATATATACTCTGTTTCATAGAGCCTGACTAATTGGAGTTTCATTTGGGGTTATATGTGTTTGAAACTTCACACAGTGTTTGCATGTCTGATTGGTGCACTATAAAGGTTTTAAACAGTCTCTTCACATCTGTATCCCAGGTCTCACAGTCCACTTTATCTGTCTGTATCTTCCTCTCTGTGTGTCTGCCTGCCTTTAAAGAGGCACACAGACGTGTCCCTGCCAGGAGATGCTGATAAGATACAAGATGGCACTGGAGGAAGGTGGCAAAAGGGCACAGAGCAGTGGCAGAGAAAGCAAATTTTAACCACACTATCATTTCAGCTGGATGTCAAGTTGAAATGATAGGTACAGGCACTTTCTGAGCCTGGCTCAGGTAAATAAGCCTGTAAATTCATATNTTTTTTTCATTTAAAGAGGAAAAGCTTCAGATCTTTGGAGCAAGGAGTGAACACTAGTGCAATGTACTAAGGACAAGAGTGGTTTCTTTGCTGATATCCTCTTTTCCCAGCCTCCCTGTCTAGGATCACACACCCAGAGCACACCCCTGGGATGACTGGAGAATGAGTCCAGATATTCCTTCCACTTCAGCCTGAAATCCAATAACTCCATGCACCAATGTATTGCCAGAAAAATAAGAAAAAAATGCACAGAAAGCAGCTGCAGGGAAGCAATCACCCTCTCCAAACTAGAGCAAGAGAGTCTAATCTCATCCCAAATAAAAATTGCTTTATGAATTGCTGTCAAACCCCCAAGTAACAGGGGCTACAGTATAATTGGGTTTGACAAGGGGAGCAGCATATGCCAAAATTAATCAGGATGCTAGGCTGTGTAAAAGAGAATGGCCTAGAAGGTCCAAAGAAATCTTACACTAATTAGAAGCAAGAATATCAATTGATCCCTGTATATAGTGTGGAGGCAATTTCTGTGTGGGATAAGAGACCCCCAGAAACCATGTCTAACCTTGCAAGGAGGAAGATGTGAAAGGATTCACTGCTGTTCTTAATAGCAATGGTGTGCAGGGTGCCTGAGCCGTTGGGCAGAAATGCTTCAAAAGCTGGAAATATAGTTTGGTAAGAGACAGTAAAATACAAGTTAAATTCTTACAAATAAAAGTGTAGAGCAAAATATTGAGGCCAACAAAAAGAAAATAGTAAACATACCTATTAAATACAGAAACTCAGTTTGACGAATTTTTGAGCGAGAAGTAGGAAAATGGATAATAAGAGAAGAAACCAAGGAGGAGGGGAGAAAAGTTATATGGAAAATACTCTGACACCATGTTTTCATGACAGGATGTGGAGTGGGTTTTATTTAAGGCGATAAAGATGATCAAGGGGAAAAAAATTCCTGTTTTATGAATTTTGTCAGGAAGAAGTCATGGAAGGTTTGAGACTTAAAGTTTGGATGTACCACCTCCTGCCACTACAAGCACAGAGGAACCTTTCAGTCTGTATGCAGCTTCCAGACTCAGACCTGTCAAAACTGGCAGGTCCACAGGCAGCAGGTTTTATGAGTCTCATTTTTGGACATATCTTGGACGCTCAGTAGATCTGCACGTACGTGACAAGCCTCCTGTATTGCAGACAAGCCTGGACTGTGCAAGGCAGAACAGCTTTGTCCTTGGTGTGCAGGAGAGCTCTTCTTTGTAGACACCATGGTCTTTTGTCTGGGATTTTTGAACATCTGGTAATCCGGGCTGCTAGCCATCCTGAAATCTAGCAGTCTACCATCAGGACCCAGAAAGCTGGCAAATGTGAAATATTTTTCCTTTTCTTCTGTGAGAGTTTTTCTCACAACTCTGTTAAAATGCAGCACTCCTTGCTGGCTTCTGAACATCTGCTCTCAGCTGGAGCAGAAGGGGCACCAGACTGCTACTACAGGGCATTTAACTGAGGTGTACAGTTCCCTTTTGGAGAGAGTGTGCTGGCAGCTGTTGCTTGGTACCCTCCCGACTTGGGTGCTTACATGCATCATATTCACAGACTTTTTTCTCCAGTGTTTGTTCAGGATTCAAAATACGACTTGGACCCCTCCCGGACCTGATGAAATTACTCTGCAGGGCCCTTCCTCTGAGAAGCTGCCCATTTTTAACTGTCTAAACACTACTGAATATCATGTATCTTCCAGTCGTTATGTGAACTACAGATGATTCAATGAAGAAGAAAATCTTGACAGACTATTGCCACTGTATCATGTCTTCCAGGTTGCTTTTATTTTTTATGTAATCTATTCCTTTAATATGTCATGAAGAGATATGACTTGGTGGGTCAGATGGTCAGATTCATAACTGATATCAGTCCACTGAAGCCAGGCTGTTTTACCCCTCTGTGTTAGTCTTCTCTCATTCCTTTGTTTTTTGTTTTACAGCAGCAAATGCAGGCTTCAGCTGAGATGGGGCTCTCAATATATTAAGCATAATAGTAGTGCATGAAAATGACCGCCAGTCTTCCAGAAAGTTTGGATCCATGTTCAGACAGCCTGACTTCCACCCAAATCCTCATGACCAATGATTTCAACTGTTTGTTTCTAAGTAATATTTGTTTTTGTTTAGACTCAGAAGGAGAAAGTGAAAGCCCTAGCAGCCTCTAATAGTTCTGTGGCAGGGCACAGTATAGAAATAAGTTTCCTACTTTGAGATTTAAGTCCTATGCAGCTTTATTTGTATCCCCACTTTAATCCAAGGATGTTAAAATTTCCGAATGAAAATTGGATGTTTTTCTTTACTCCTGTGCAGGACAGAGTTTAATGATGTTTCCCTACCAGCTTGCAGGCTTTCTGCACTTCCAATATCAACTCAAAACAAAAAAAAGGAAGAAGGAGGGCTTTGAGCAGAGCCTGGTTGGCTGACGCTGTGCACTCTGCGTGTCTCACACGCACACTCTGGCCTTCCTGAGAGCTGCTGCCTGACAGCTTCCTGCAGCCTTTGGAGACAGCCAGGGAAAGAGAATGAGAGAGACACGTTCAGAAGTAGTTGTATTTAGTGTGTCAGAAATAAAAGCAGCCCTTGAAACCTCATTGGGGTTGGAGGGGGCTGGGAAGCAAACTCTGGTTTGCAAACAGCTGAAACTTCATCCTTTCCTTTCTCTCTCTCTCCATGTAGCACCCTTATATTTCAATGCTAAGTGCTTTTTAAATTCCTCTTGGGGTGACTATTTACATATTATAATGTGAAGTAATGAAGGGAAAGGGATGTTATGCAAAGCAATTGCCTCTCGTCCTCTTCTCCTGAGTGCAAGGGCCAAGCACATTTCCTGCCATCTGTTTAACTCCATCTCCTGGTGCTCATAATGAACCTGGCAGTGCTGGGCAGATGGAAATCACTGGCAGGCATAGCTGTTTACTTGTAAAGGCAGCCCTAATTTGTTAGACTTGCCAGGCAAGTCCCCAGTGGTCAGATATTTCATAGTGATGGAGGGTTATTAAAAGAGCTCAGGTGAAGAAAGCTGTTCCCAGCATATGTGCCTGAGCTAAAGGCTGAGTTTTGCCACTGTGCCAGAACAGCAGCAGAGCTCGGTGCTGCTATTAGCAGAATGGGGGCCAGGCTCTGACCTTGTCTGGTGGCAGTTCTCCCTCAGTCTCACTCTGACCTGGGCTTCGTTAGCTGTACAGCCATCTGCCACAGATCATATTTATCTCAACTTAAGACCTCACTAAAGAACATGAGGAGAAATGTGATTAGGCTTTTGTGTGTTGGCTGCAAGGCCATTTGCCTGGTGAAAGGCACATAGACAGCTATTCCAGTGAAAAAGCCTATTTTAGGAAATAAAAAGATAACTGAATAAAATGTGGATGTCATAAGAACACTCTAGGGGCTGCTGGTTGGTTTATCTTTCTACATCATTCATATCTTTTCTTCTCCCTCACCCTCCTCTCTCTGATATGAAGTTAAAAATGAGAAACTGAGAGAAACAAATATTTAGTGTAACTGAAGTTGTTTCATCAATCAAAAAAAAATCAAATTCAGAAAAAGAGAGGGGATTAGAGAAATGTGAACCTTAGAGTCATTTAATACATGAGGCTTAAAGGAGAAATGCTGTTTCTATTACAGGATTACTTTTCGCTGTTTTAAAATTTGCCAGTTATTTTACATAAGGCCAATTTTTGACAGTCTCATCAAATCCGGGGTAGAGTACAAATAAAAAATAAGACAGGAAGCTTTCATAGAAATAATCTGTTTCTTAGAAATGTCTGACTAATCTCTTCTATTCCAGCCAATTGAGCATTTTAAAATAATATTTTAAAATATTTTGTACAAGTTGCACATTTTGTTCAGAAGTGAAGACCAATTGAATATAGAGATCACTTCAGATTTTTCTGTTTTGAAGCCTGCACTCCACTGTGCAAGCTATGTGGATACATATTTACTCATTCTGCCAACACATTTGACATTCCCCACATTGAACTGTGTCTTCTTTGCACAAAAACCCTTCTTGCTCTTCTGGAATTACCATTTTTTGAGGCTGCCTTGAAACAGGGAATGTGAGGGGGAAAAAGCTGTATCATTCGCTTTAATAAAAACATGAGTATTGCAAGAAATGTCTGTCAGCCCTGTGGGCATCACCAGCCTAACTCAGTACCCAGCAAATGCCAGGGGCTGTATCAGCAGCGGTTGTTTGGACAAACTAATCAGGAAGGAACTCTGAATCCATGTGATAAAATATGACCTTGACAGAACTGTTTTATATGGCAGAGAGACAGAATTCATCATAGCTCTACTACGAATTAGTGCCTAAGTATAACTCTCTCCTTTTCTTCCTTTTCTCTTAGGATGTCATATTGTTTCCTGCAATACCACAATGTATGTGTAATGTCAATATACTTCATCCAAGCAGAACTTGACCAATTTTTTTT
>VWZT01005940.1:714034-740531 GCA_013397055.1 Pachycephala philippinensis | reverse complement strand
TTTTTTTTTTTTTTTAAGACTGAGTTAGGTTTGAACAGAACAGAGCAAGATAAGTTTAGTTGTGATTGACTCTGAAACAAGCACCCACACACGTAAAAAGTATGATTTATTTCTCTTTTTATACAGAGCAAGTCTCCATATTTTATAGCTGTTCTAAGACATTAAAGAAAACATTAGACATGAAGGTTACTATTCATCTAATTTAAAATGTTCAAGCATGATACAATGGTAATATAGATGTCATTGGCTGTGATTCTGCTGACAGCTTTTTTTTATGAAGTATTTGAGACATATAGTGGTTTATGTAACAGCAGACTTGGACTCTGGTTTCTTACCTTTACATCAAATGAGTTTCCCTATATATCACCTTTAAAACACATACCAAAATCCTTGCTAAAATGACAAATGCCCATAATTCCTAGTAAATTTAAGAGTCACCTCCCCTTAGCTTCCACTCCCTGTCTACTTCAATTTCTGCAGGAACTTTCACCTGTCAGCTTATAATAATGCCATAATTTCAAAAAACAATGAAGATTAAAGGAGAAATATCAAATAGATAATATTTTCCCCCTTTTGTCTTTTTTTTTTTTTTTTCCCCCTCAGTATCTTGGCAAATTAGTTATTCCTTTGGGAAAATACAACAGCACAGTAAATTTGTGGCCATTTCCATAGTAAGTGAAAGAGGATTTTCAATTTAGGGGAAAGATAAGTCAACCGAAACTCACTCTCTCTACTCTAGTAGACATCATTTTGAAAAAGCAAAGCTGCTTTTTACACAGAAATAAGTTCTTACATTTTAAGGCATTGATACAATTCTTCTGTTATGATTTTTTTTGAAGGGGGGAGAAAAAAACCACAAAAACACTCACAACAGAATAAAGTAAAAACCCAACAAAAAAACCAAAACTAACCGACCATAAAGACCCCAACCTTAAGTTACAGACGTTAGAAGTTTGGCATGCCAGAAGTAATAGATTTGCTTAACATGTGCTCTTGTTGCCATTTTTTAGTTCTGAATATAATATAAGGGAGGAACTCCTTTTTGACATTCCAAGCTGCTCCGTATCTGACTGCTGAGCAAGTAAAACTTTGCTGTTGGTTTTTCCCCTTTCAATATAATGCTCTTCATGGTGCATGACTAAACAAGCTTTTCATTAGTAGTTTATCAAAGAAATTAGCCCCAGTGCACCCTTTTTAGCAGAAATGCCAATCTAGGAAGGTTCCATCCACTAGTTTTCAACTCAGCAATGAGGTTTTTAAGTTACTCTGTATATTGAAACACAACATATTTTGGCCAGCACTTCAGATCTTCTGATCCTTCTGCAAATGTCTGTGTTTCTCCTAAAGATGTAGAAAACGTCTTCTTTTTCCGTGCAATATAATACATCAGCTAGAAAGTGGAATAGCTTAAAGAATTCATGCTTGTTTAATTAAAGAGTCATCACTTTTAAATTGGAAAGTACATGTATTTTAGGTTTGCACTAAAATACAAATATCATGTATTTTTAATTAACCATAGGTTTCAATGGTGTATATAGAAAAGACTTCATAGACCTTCGGGTGTTATCCCAAGGTCAAGAATCTTTTTGTGGCAAATATACAGCTGAGTGTTACAGCAAAAAGCACAGCAAAAATAATATATTTTTGACAAATATGGAAAATATCTCTCACATTCTTAAAGAAAAAAACAGTAGAAAAATCTGGCCGCTGCTGAGTGTTTTCCCAGAGGTGAAACATTTCTGAATGCGGAATAATTGTCTTGAATTTTTTCACATACAATATGCAGTGAGAGCTACTTAAACAGAAACAGATTTTGCCATTAATAGTGGCTACAAATAGTGTGTTTTCCTCTTTCTTGCTTTTTATTAGTTACTTCACCACTTAAAACAGTGTCATTGGCGCAAGGACCTGGTTTCAAGCTTCAAATTAGCTCTGTGTCACTAATGAATACTTTGAAAACATTACTTAATACTGAGTTGTTCAAAAGCAATGGCCTGTCATTCAAAGTAAAGTACATCATGAATTACTTCACTAATTTTCTTGCAGTTTGGTCAGATTTATGTTCACATTTCTGTGTGTCAATTTCTCCTTAAACACTTTTCTTCATTTCCAATTCAGATTTTGAAACAGTTCTGCCAAATTTCAGGTATCATCACTACATACATGTATGTAGGTATAGATATGTGTCAGCACAATTCTTAGTAGATATTCAGGACACTGAGTTAGTAACAGGAAGGTGGCTTTCTTTGTGAGATGGTGATGCTGGTTTGCACAGTACATATAAATCACTTCTCCTGTGACTCAGCACAACTTTACTAGAGCAACACAGCCTGCTGGTTTTGGCTGGGGTAGAGTTAATTTTCATCGCAGTAGCTGGTATGGGGTTGTGTTTTGGATTTGTGCTGGAAACAGTGTTGATGATTCAGGGATGTTGTGGTTACTGCTGAGCTACACAGTGAACTGCACGAGTCCTGCGTGACACGGAGTTCTGCCTCTCACTGCACCCCACCAGGGAGGAGGCTGGGGGTGCACAAGAGACTGGGAGGGGACACAGCTGGGACAGCTGACCCCAACTGACCAAAGGGGAGTCCCACACCATAACGGCTTTGTGATCAGTGTATAAAGCTGAGGGAAGAAGGAGGAAGGTGTGTGGGTGTGGGTGTGTGTGTTGTTCAGAATGCTGGCATTTGTCATCCCAAGTCACCATTATGTGTGATGGAGCCCTGCTGTCCTGGGGATGGCTGAACACCTGCCTGCCCATGGGAAATGGTGAATGAATTCCTTGTTTGTCTTTGCTTGTGCACACAGTTTTTGCTTTACCTGTTAAACCGTTTTTACCTCAACCCAGGAGTTTTCTCACTTTTACCCTTCCAATTCTCTCCCTGATCCCACCGGGGAGAAGGGAGGAAGGGAGGGATGGAGTGACTGTGTGGGGCTGGGTTTAGACCACAACACTCAGTGAAACAGGTGATTATTAAACAGTAAATGCAAACACATTTTCAAGATTTTTGAGGGAAATCAATAAATAAGGAAAGGTGTCTATAAAATAAAATATCTTAATAAACCGTTCATTGACAAATTTTTTGCAATTTCAATTGTTTTTGGTATTCCCATAAAATACACTTGTCCAGAAAAAAAAAAAAAGGAGAGTACATTAAATATGTAGAAACTATATTCATAACCCAAAAGCTCACAGTCTATTTCATGATTTTGGAGAATAACATGACTTGCACAATGTCACCTACAGTACTATGTAAATGTGAGTCAGTGTAATCTAGCCCTATTCGAAATCCTATTGCTTGAGCATTCACTTAATATAGATAATAAGGATGTGCTATGTTTAAAAAGGTATTGTTTGACAATATCTCCATAAATTCACTTAATTTAAAACCTGTAAATATATATTTGCAAACACACTCACTTAAGATAATACTTTTCTTTCCAAAAGTAGCAAGAAGAACATTTTAAATAATTTCTACATGTGTGTTCTTATTTTTCCATGACTTTTCTCTCCTGTTAACACCTCCACATCATTTGTCACATGGCATGGAAAGTGATCGGACGCTTTTCAGGCTTTAGCATTAAATGACCAAGGAGGAAGCCAATATTTAAATATCTTTTATTTTCTTTTCCATGCTTTTGTTCTCTGTAGGGATTTGAACAACAGAATAGAGCTGGATGTCTAACCTATAACAGCTTCCTCAGTTCACTGAATGTTGTTTTCCTAAGTATTCTAAAGGTCAATCAGCTGTTCTGTATGAACTGCTTCACTCCCAGGTACGCTGAAGATGAAGGCAATGATTCTAAATTTAACCTGAAAACCTCAGGAAAAAATTATATATCCTTCATCATAGATGTTGAATGCAAGACTTCACGAAAACGTGGAACCAGAAGGCAGAGAGAGAAAAGTAATCCAAGGGTCCACTCATATCTCAAAGCATATTAACATCTCACTCTGACTTTGCAGTCTGAGTACCCATTTGTTGATAGTGGTATCTTGCATACCTGGAGAGACATACTCACCTGGCAGATGTCCTTTTCCTTAAAAGAATTTTAAGAAAACAGTGTTTTAGTTCACATACAGCACAGTTGGTCTTAACTACAGCACAGCATCAATTCATGAGATAGGCTTAGGATTTAACTCCTGTATCAGAGGGAAAAAAAATCTATTCCATACTTGTACATCTTTTTAATATGTTCTTGTTGTCACCTTTTCCTGGTTAAGCAAGTCCACAAGTCTCTCAGTGTGCACATACTATGATCCGAGATCAAGTTTCCAGCTCTGATTTTGGTATTTATTTTTCAGTCACATCTCCCAGTGACATACCTGGTAGGGCTGTTTTCCAATACAATGCCATTGCTACTTTAATGGAATGTGATAAATTGATGTAACAGTGGCAAGCAGGCTCAAGCAAGTAATTCTTTAAAGAAGTAGGCTCATCATAGACTGCTTTCTTAAAATGCAGCCTCATTACTCAACTCTGGGGCTACCTGTAGGGTAATCCCAAGAGCTCCTAAGGTGAATAATGGGAATATTCTTTGTAAGTAGGATTTGTCAAGATCTGCTAAATTTAGGCTACTCTTATAAATTTAGTACAGCTCTAGGGTTGAACTAGTCTCAAAGAATTTTATTTGTTAAAAATACAGGACTCTAGTGTTTGTTGTTTCATAGGCAATGAAAAGTTTCCCCACAGAAGATATTTCATTCTATCTGTTTTAGACTTTTGTCTAAAGAGGTGTGATTCAGCCTTTAGAAGGAGGAAGGTCTCTATGGTAACTGTAGCACTGGCTGCACATTTTAATCACTGTAGTTAGGTTATGCCTGAATTCCTTAGTCAGGGCGCCTGAAACTCCTACAAAAAAAGAATCATCTGCCAGTTTCAAGGCAACTAATTCACCTTCCGCTAATTTAAGATACTTAATTTGGGTTTTTTTTCTTTTAATATTTCACCAGAGAATTATTCAGAGGCCAACACCAAGTGCAGACAGTTGTCATAACTTGGTCAAGTTGAGGGAGGATTTTGGAGGAGGGAAGCCGCTATTAGCCTTCATAAAAGTTGCTTGAAAGACAGAGAAAATCAGATCCGGTTGTACATAGCAATACCCAAAACCAGTTATCCTGAGAAATGTAACTATGAAATGAGCCTTTTGAGAGCTTGCATGGCAGTCAGGGGAACTGGTTCTGCTCTGCGGTGTTCAATACAGTCACAATAGCTCAGTTGCTCTCAAGAATAAAAAAATTCCAATATTCAGAGATAACATGAATATTATAACGTTGATTATCTGTATCATAAAATGGAAAGTGTATTGTAATTTCCTTTGGCAGCATGCTTAGCATAGGAGGAGTAATCTCAAAGGAACAGTGTTCTGTCTGACCATATGCATGAATAGATGGCTCTCAAGTTTATACTGCATTGTCTTCAGGCTGGCATCATGCCAGCCCTCAGGCAGGCAGAAGGAAGATATATGTGGAAAGAGGTAGTCAAATTGCTTCCCTATGGCTGCTTTATAAACATACATATGTTAAACACATTTATTAGGGCAATCAGCAGCAGCAAGTGCAAGGGCCCTTGTTCTCCCTCATGAGGGATAGTTGTTGCTTACATAGGAGTGAGAAGTTGGAAGCTGGCCCAGAAATCTGGAAAGCATATTATGCTGGATTCCCCATGGAGGATCACTTTGCTGCCAACATATCTTGCTCTGGGGTTTCGACACGCCATCAATCTGGAACCTGGCAGCCACCATTCCCCAGCTCACCTCGGCTCATGCAGCGAGCAGACACAGTGCAACTATTTGTCTCAGATTGCAGCCCAGCTACTCAGGGAAGGGAAGGAGGAGGACGGGAAACAAAACCCCTCCGGTGGAGCTGCGGTCAGGGCTGTGCAGCTGCAGCGAGCTGCTTGTTGCAGCAACACCGTTTGAATGACACGCTCGCTGCGCTTTGTGGGACCACAAACCATGGCAAGTGTTGCTGTTTGTACAGAGATATAGCCCTGAGCAAGGAGGAAGAGGAGGAGGAGGAAGAGCCTGACTGGAGCTTTCAGACAAAGTGCTGTCAATTACTTTTTAGCGTGAGCTGTGCTAATGGATTTAAGACTCCAGAGAATTTTACAAATCTCAATTAAATCTCAAATAACTTCCACTTATGAATGCAGCTGTTGTTCAGAGAGCATTGTACTCCTTGTGGGAAGGAAGTTACTCATCTCTTATCCTGGAGACCTTGACAAATGTGAAGGGAATATCAGAGATCCACATTACACTGGCCAGGGACAGTAGATGGAGTCAGCACGTTCCCAGCATGGCCAGCCCTGCCCACATTCACATTCTGGGGGGCTCTTACAGCCCTCAATGGAGGTCAGGTTGCCTGTTTTGCCCTTGCTCCCCTCCTCCTTGCTGTATGTCCATGACATATTCCCAGGAGCATAAAAAAGAACCTGAGGTAACCAAGAGAGCTAAAATTCTAAGTCTAAGAGCCAGCAGAATCAAATTCTTGATTTTCCTTCTCTTCCACAGCAGCAGCTGATTATGCTCCTCATTTTAGTTGTGTTTATGACTTCTGTTTGACCCTCCTGAGACTAAAGCCCCTGGCAGTATAATTAGTTCAGTGAAGAACTGCTATCCAGCCATTAATATGGTTGCAAATACTTGTTTTAGGTTTAGTCCCAGGCACTCAAATTAATGCATTAACATGCACTGAAATTTTTCTCTAGCTCAAGGCAAGTCATTACAGTTGTCGTCTGCTTGCAATATACCTGTTCTGTCTCTCACTTCACAGCAAATGTAGACTTTGAAAATTATGCACAGAAATAGGCCCTGGCTGTGCAATGCAGTTATGAGAGCGACCAAAGTTTGTACTTTCAATTAATCTAAAACAAAGAGTGGGAGGCGGTGTATTGGATGGCAAGTGCTGTTCCACCCAAGCAACACCAAGTTACTTTTATATCTTTGTAGCCTACTTAGATTTTCACACTTTTAGTTTCACACTATGAATTGGAGTGTGAAGCTGGAGGCAAACTTATGCTGGAGGCTTAAGGCAAGGCAACACGCAGGCAGAGCTCAGTCCTCTGCCCGTTCTTCGAGACAGATGGGTGTGAGGTAGCTTCAGTTTGAAGCCCATCCAGTTGCATTAACTCATGCTGTGATTGAGCTAATTAGTTCTACTAAAATCTTGAATCTGACAGTGCCCAGCTGGGGAGGCATGGCCTGAGAAAGGTGGATCCAGCTCAATCCCCAAAGCTCTATAGTAATTCAAATGAACATTGGGTTTTTTTCTATAAAATACAAGCCTGGGAATCAGATCTGTAGTGGGGCACATTGATTTAAATCTGGTGTCTGCTGCAATAAACAGACTGCTCCCAGAGAGTAATCTGGCCTTATCTTTTCCTCTTTCTGAAAGAGAAAAAGCTAAATGAAAACAATACATTCCTGACGTGTAACTGACTAAAGGTATAAAGGTGGGGGGGAGTGTTTCCCCATTTTGTTACTAGATATCAGCAGTAAATTACCTAATTTTGATATATGTGTGGTCTGTAGCCATAGGCTGTTTCTGACATTTTAAAATGGTTTCATTTTAAAACATATGCTCTGGACAGGAATCATCTCATGCAACATATGGCTTACAGGAACACAGGAAAATTGTGAGTTTGCATGGGAATTTTGTGTTAAAATCAGGAACTGCCTTTACTTCCCACACTGCCTCGAGTATTTCATAGGTGACTTATTTGTTCTGTTCGATAGTTCAGGCTAAAAACAAAACGCAACACACAAAAAATAAAGTTGTCTTCAGTTGGTCAGTTGCCAGCATTCTAGATACTTGTTCTGCCTATCATCACTTACAAACATGTGAAGGAGAATTAATTTTGGGAATACAGAATCATGCAGATCAATTAAGTCCCTTGGTTTCTGTCTTTTTCTCTGTCTAAGCATACACATGCACATGTAGGCAATTTATGGGTAACAGAAGAGGAAAAAGAGAACTTTAACTAAAATTTGAGTTTGCTTTCTACATTTGCATCTGGGATTCATGTCTGAATTATTATAAAGATGCTTTTTTACCCTAATTGACAAGTTCCATGTTTTGGTTCCAGGACGTGTGTAGTTTGGATAATCGATCCTTTTTTTTAGAAAATAAAAAAGTCTAAAAAAAGAGAAAATTCAAGGAAGACCTTAGAAAGTAGCCCTGGCTATGTTTGGAAGCTTTGAAAAGCATTGGATTTGAGAATTTTGAAATAGAAATTAAAGGTTTATGATGGAACTGGGTGACATCAGTGCAAGTCTTACAGTAGTGATTATTCTTAATTTATTTCTTGTTCAGAACAAAATGAGTTTCTTGTAATGAGATCTGTGGGAATTTCAAAATTCAATTTCAGTTAAGCTTCTGCCAGATGAAAACTATAAAATTTTAGGTTTAAAATTACAGGATAAAAATGCTTCTGTCGGGGCTGAACTGTATCTTGAAATTAGTATGTGAGGTGAGCCAAAAAATTTTACATTTTGTGTATACCTAATAATATGCAGGAGTAATGAGTCTTTGGTTAAAAATAAATTTTATCTCTGCATGCAATTCCAAAGGTAAAATTCACCCTTCTAAAAGAAACAGATGCTTGAAAAGAAGCAAATTCCCTTGAAATGTTCAGAAGACATATCTTACCTTAGAGTAGAGGATTCTTTTCTCTTTGAAACAAAGATATGAATGAAGGAATAGTAAAGGTAAAAGCCCAGGCCCTTCATTGATGTAGTTTCTTGTAATTTCATGAACTTTAGGTCATCTATGTTAATTTACGCTAAGAAATGTTGTTTTATGTGATGTTTTAAATAATCCCCATGACATTGATGACATTGAACTTTAGAAGAGTCCATGGGTTCTTTTGGTCCTTTAAATAGTTTGCCCTTAAACCTCAAAACCATTTTATGTCAGAAAGGCTTATAAAAAGACTATTATTCATCTTTGGTGTAAGAATTTTATGTGTACTTTTTTTAAAGGAATCTTGAAATGGAAGCTTAATTATAACTGACTTAATGTTGGCATGTTCTATTTTACAGCTTATAAAAACTCCTGAAGATAATGTTAATAAGAACCAGCTGTAGAGTTGATTTCTTTTTCATATTTTTTTCATGCCATCAGAAACCTACTTTTCAAAATTTTTTGTATATAGCATTGACAGATTTGACCAAGTTGCTTTTGTGAGTTTTTCCCCAAGCATCTTTTAGAAATTTTCAGGTCCTGGGTGGGAGGTACTTCCAGACACTAAATAAACATCCAGGTAGTCCAGGCTGATGTCATGTAAGCATGCAGTGATGTTCCACTGAGAGGTGTGTGTAATATTCCAACCTATCTGCCATTTTCAAATTTCTCCCCAAATCTGTGTATCTCATTTAAGAAAGTCCTTTTGAGATGTCTTTGATTTCTACGTACATTTTTAGTTTTTCTTCTCATCGAACTGTCACAGAGAAAGCAACACTTTTTTTTCGTATCTTTCCTATACAGACATCAAAAAGCTCCTTCTGTCTCAGCATCTGCCTCATTGCTAGTGACCAGATCACTTTCTTCTTCATCCCTGTGATGAGAGAAGAGTGGCTCCCTCCAAGTTCCAGGGAGGCCCCCTTGCCTCTGTGACTTCAATTTTACATTAAAATAAGCTCAACAACTTTTCACTGCCAAAAATCTTTCTGTCCCTCTTTCCTTCCTTGCTGTTCCTTTCTTCATCTCTTCCTGCCAGAGGAAATTAACAGTAACCCAATTCCTGCTCTTTATATATTCCACTGCATCATTTTTTCCCAAACTGACCAAGTTTTCATATCCAAACCGCACAACTGATTTCTGAATCCAGACTTTCACTTAGACTTCGGTGACTTTGACACATGTTCTTCTTCCAAAAATCTTGTCGGATCGTAATATCCTTAATGTCATTCTCCCCGGTGTCTCCATCTATGATTCAAATGGTTCTCACTATGTGAACCTTGAATGCTTTAATTCCTCCCTTCGCCCTTCATTGCAAACTGCTGCGCAGGCCTCTGGTTATGGACTCCTTTTCATGCTTCACACCTCCTTGGATGATTTCATACACAAATTTGATTTCCACCTCTGCTGACGATCTGTGGGGACACATCTCTCATTTGCACTGCTCCTGTCCAGTGCAAAGTCTCAGACTGTCTCTGATGCCTCCTCACAGATATTTAACTATGAACTCAGGCACAGCAGGGCTAAAAATGTGCTACTCCAAGCCGTCACTTCGACTCATTTCTGCTTGATTATGCTGAACAGCAGTGAACTATACTACAAGTCACAGCAGTCTGGGAAAATTCTCCAGTAGGTTTTCCACTAGATGCTTTTACCATGGTATGCTTAATTCTCAAAGATTTATTTCTAAAAAAACTTCTCAAACAGCATTTCATATCCTCTTATTTCCACCCAGACTCTCACTTTTTCCCTTCTCAGTTACCTTAGTGTTTTCCCTCAGACAGTCGCACTCGGGCTATGCCTCCTCACACCAATCCGGGATGATTTTGCAAAGACGATTTTCCTGGTGCTGCTTTGCTTCCATCCTTCCATTTCAGTTTTTACATCTACCAGACTCCCAGCCTGCTTTGTATCAGATATGAGCCATTTGTCCTCAAGTCCTCATAAAATACCAGTATCCTAAAAATATTTTTCAAGCTTTAACCACAAAAGACATTGTTCTGGCTTTGCAGCTCTGGTCAATTTTTTCGAAACTTCTTCCAAATCATCTTATTGTATTTGCTGTTTGAGTGTAATGGTCTCATGACTTATGTAGTTGTGTAAGCATCACTGAGGTCACAAGCTGACAGATTTTTATTTTTGTGGATGCGTTTTTCATAAGCACTCCTTCTGAATCACCTATATCTCACAGAAGGAGAGAGAAGTAAAGTACCCATGTTGACTGGAGCAGTTTGCATGTGTTTAGTTCCAGGGCAGGAATGCCAAATTTCCTTTGAGGATAGATTTATACAACCAGATACAAGTATGTCAGCATGCATTCAAACAGCATAAACATTATCGTCATATGCATTTACAGTTGATTATTTAACATATGAAAACACTTCTTTTCAAATTCTCTCGAAAGGGGAGTGCCTGTACAGAGAGATTCAGTTACTTTGATTTTACTATGGACACAGGGATTCTGGCAAGTCTCACACCTGAATTTCCTGACTTTGTTAAGTGCCTACAGTTAGGTGAACATCTTGGATCTTACAGATTTCTGTGGAACGGGTATCAAACGTTATTTTTCATTGCTTTTTGCAAAAAAAAAAAATATTGTCCAAACAACTGAATATTCAGGATCACTTTTTTGTTTTTCATAGACAGATGTCACTGCATACAGGACTCTCAATAGTGTGTTGCCTGAGTTTTAATCAGAGGTGGTTCAGTGTCTACCTGGTGCTGCTTTTCTATAATATCATGTTCATGTTGGGTTTGTGAATATCTGCATCTGCACAGCACTTCCTCTCTCTTTCTCTCTTTGTACAAATCCAAAATACTACTTCTTTTTTTCCTAGAAATGCTGGCTTCAGCTAAAGTCAAATTTATGCCATAGTCTAAATCTTTCAACATTCAATTAACTTTAAAATTTCTCATATATTGAGTTTGGATCAAAAAACCTTGGAAAACAGGTTTTTTTCTTTCTTAATGGATAAAAGTCTCCTAGTATATATAGGTGTATATTTAGGCATCTCCTGGTCTTGATAATTGATGTAACTTCAGGTATCAAATATTCAATCATTAGGAGAATACTAGAAAAAGATACCAAAACTAATTAGTTTCTTCCCTCTTCATCCCAAAACCTAAATTTATTTCTGTTTTTCATAGTGCACAGGCTTATATATATGCATTTTAAATGTCGTTTGGGAAAAGGCAAGTTATAGCCTGTATCTTTTAATTTTCTACAGTATTTATGTTGCTAGACTAGAGATAAGGGTAAATAAAAAAGATACACAACCAATCTTTTTCAGAAAGAAAGAATTTTTTTCTGTGTGTGTAAGTCCTTCTTGGTTTAATTGTGCATCTGCATTTTCAGTCACAACTAGAGGTGCTGAATTACCCCAAGAGAAGAGAGTTTGCTTTGCAGTCATGACTAAAAGTGCTGAATTATCCCTGGAGAAGAAAGCTCACTTTTGTCAGGATTCCAGTCCAATTTTGCAAACACGAAAGGAGATAATCACTCAAATGTGCATGTGTGCTTACTGGAACACAGTCCAAACTCTGAACCTTTTGAGGTTTGCCCATCTGTGTTACCGGCCTTGTTAGTTAAAAGTGCCCATAGCAGCTTGAGAAAGCATTTTTATGTCCTCTGGCTAGGAGTAGCTCAGTTAGCACACACTCATATGACTAAGTAGTTACTGAAGTTGCAAGACTGCTAACTTTAGTGATTTTTTCATTAGGCATTCAGCTCTTCCAGTAAACACTGTGCTTTTTTTTTTTGCTTATTTTTAACGGTTCTCTGCCTCATATGGCCATGAATGCAAAACCAAGACTGTTGTTATTATAGGAAATGTGTGTTCCAAACATTATAAATCTCTTAAATTCTGTTTCTGTACTCTACTTTCCTAGTAATTAGTCATGCTTACAGTTCAGTAAAGGCCACTTCAGTCAGTCAGCCAATAAGACTACATCACTAAGTTTCCTGGCAATGGGTGACTAAAGGGTAAATCACCATCAGAGTGAAATTTAGAGCTGCACATAAGACCCATCGTAATACTAGAATACCTATAGTTTTAAAACCATAAGAAGTAAAAAACCATAAGAAGTAAAATAAAGAGTGTTTTCTAGGATATGGTTTTGGGGTCTTTATGCTGACAGCAATCTTCATTCGAAACCAGTTTTCATTATTCAGGGCAGGGATGAATACAATTTTATTACTTTGGATTGTTACTCAGTGTGTGATAATTCACCTATTCACACAGCAGCAGAAGAAAGTTAATTTTGACCTGGGCAAGGGAACATAAACCTCTTCAAAGCTTGTGACTCACAGAACTGGGAGACCAGCGATGGAAATTATTAATCCTTTTTTGGTTTACATTAATCCCTAAGGGTGGACAGACACCTAATAAGGTCGAGTTTCTGCCCTGATGGCAGGCATTGTGTTATTCTTATGCATTTCTAGGTATAGGAATCAAGATCTAAGAAGGCCTTGCTTTGAAAATATTTCCTTTGAAAAGTTTTTTTTCAGTGGAAAATAATTCTGGCCTTATCTTCTGGAAGGAGAATATCCCATACATTAATTACTCCTTTCCAGACATTTGGGCCTGCCAAATCATTGCCAACCCCAAAATTGTCTCTTAGAACTCTTACACATCCACCCAGAACTGCAGCTTTTATTTTTCAGTTGTGTACTTGGTTCAGATGGAGAGGTTGCCTTGGTTTTGTTTCTGACTAGGAAGTCAAAGTTTGAAATCCAACCTAAATAATTCTGGCATAAAGGATTAATTTGCTATCTTGTGTCTTTCAGAGCATGGGGCTACATGAAGTGTTATAAAATTTATGCGAGGTACTTAACCAGTCATTTAATGCGGTAACACCTAAAGGTTTCTATAGAGTCACATGTTGTGACATACGGGGGTTTTGCCAAAATATGTCAGAATATTTTGGTTTTATGTGTTTGGGATTATCTGTTAGCATAAAACCATTCACAGGGTAGTCCTTGGGTGACCACAGGCAAATATGATAGCAGCACTTCAAATTCACTAAAGTTTACTCTGGTTTATCCAGGCTTACAAAGATCATTCTGAATTGCAGAGCTTTCTTTGCAAATAGGGAAAAAGTGTCTAAAATTATTTTACCAAACAAATATTTATATTTTTCTCTGGCAATGGAAAGACTTGCTATTTCTAGCACAGAGAAAATAATAACAAGCACTGACTGTGGAGCTGACCAATGGTACTCACCAACACCAAGGAGCAACTGTAGCCATTCTCAGTTGCAGGCAGAGTGAAAATCTAAGAGAAGTTTTCCAGTTGGACCAAAGCCACTCTTACAAATGTCTTAGTCGAGGTCAGCAATCACCTTTGCCTTCAATTATAAAACCCACACGCTAATTCTGTACTATATATTTCCAATGAATTGTGCTATTTTTCCTCTCTTGCACAGACACTTTATCAATGAAAAGTTGATGTATATTTACTTATTTCCACTGATGAGCTGTGCAAGATAAGTAAGCAATCCCACTTTTTTTAAGACTGCCACATATTAAAAAAAAAACAAACATTGTTTTGAATTGCATTTTTATTTTGCAATTATGGCACTAGAGCCAGTGATTTGTATTACTTTTGTCTCTTGTTGAATTGGGTTTTTTTTCGAGGCTGAGCCAGAGAAGTGATAGTCCATGTTTCAAGAAGGGTTAGTGTTTACGGTGGGGCTTTTTTGCCTGAAAGTTAAATTCTATGCACTAATCCTATTTTATCCAAAATTATTTAGAGTCAATTTAGAAACTTAAGGGTGGGTACTATTTACTTTATATTTTTTTTTTCTAAATAAAAGTTGCAATACTGAGACAGCTGAAAAGAATAAGATCCAGTAAAATCTTAAGATAGGTTTGAATACAGACTGGTTAAAATAAATATGAATTATATTTCATTACTCTCTTTGGTTAGGTTTTTTCAGCCTTAGAAATAAATTTACTTTGTATTCACAAACAATTTACACTTGAATGATGTCTAAAACATAATAGATTTTTGTTTAAAAAAGTGAGGAGTATCATGAAATTACACAGTTCCAAGAAATGATTGCTTAAGAGAAACACTATAAACTCATGACAAAACGAGAAGAGTTAGCAGCAATACATTCGAGTTCGCTTAATAAATCACCTAAGCACCTCATTGCTTAAACCAACAGAAAACTTCTGTCTTTTCCTTGCACATAACTCAGAAGGCTTAGGATAAATTAGGGCTGATTTTATACACAACTTATCATTTAACACTGAAAGGCAGCAACCATGATTTCTGTATCAAGAGTCAGAAAACGTTCAGATGAGGAGGTTTTTACCTTTTTTCAAAGAAATTTTAAAAAAGAAAACTATTCTTTTATAACTGTAAAATTTTCAGTGGAAGCCCAAAGTCATCATTTGGTTTTCAGTATTTAAACAGCAAGTTTCTCAAACAGTAGATGTTTATGCAAAAAACCTTTTTCAGTTCAAGAAGAGCATTAACTTCTAGGGGAACTGTTAAACAAGATAAGAATGTACCAAATCCTTGCTCTCAAGCCCGCTTTGAGCTATATGTGGGTACAGTTTCTATTCCATAGTGAAGAAGTTTGGCCTATATTTTTTAATGTATGCAAATGATAGTGGGAGAGTCAGTATAATATTTGGCAAGTTTCCCATGGACACAGAAACAACTGAGGCAGAGGCTTTCAAGATAATTTTCAGTATAAAACAGTAAAATCATGCCAGTCTGCTGATTTATGCTTGTTTTTACTGCAGCAATAAACTTATACAACTTGTTCCTGCTGAGGAATTGAGCAGTGTATGGATTATTTTGCTGTCTTATAAAAAGTGATGAAGATAACAAAGCTTTCTTCTGAGAGACACAACTGATGGCAATGGTGCACGTATAAAAAATGTGACACTGGTAATGCTGCAAAGGTAGAAACTAAAACATAGCCGGGTCAGCTGGTGCTGTTCCATTTTTTAACGTATCAGCAGTCACAGACTCCAGAAGAATAAGCCAACACTTTTTAGAGATTTTTCTATCTTTTGCAGTAGATACTTTGAGCTAGTACAAGACTTTAAAGTACTACAGTAAAGTTTAAACCCTGTTTCAGCTCAAGTTCTGTGATTGCTTTAACACACCTCTCAAAGGAAGAACTCGAGGCCCATAAAGTCAGAAATGCTTGGTTCCTCAGTGAGCAAATAGAAAATTAGAGGTCTGGAGGAAGCAGGACAGAGTGGAAAGGATGGGTCCCCCTGATGCTCCCAGCAGCGGGGCGCCCGTGGCCAGCGCAGCTGCTCCGATGGTCCGGGGGCACAGCTGTGCTGACCCAGGGGAGGCACAGCCACCTCTGCTTCCCAGCTGTGCCGTGCTTTGTGCTAAACCGGATCCGCTGCCCGCGTTTCTTTATTCTGACAGTTTGGGGGCTGGGGGGAAATAATAAAATACAAACGGAGAGCGGGTCAGGCGTCCTTTTTAGGTGCAAGCCGCTGCTGGGACCGGGGTGGGGGGGCGGTGTGTGTGAGTGAAACGAACACATAAGTGAAAACAAATAGGGGAAAAGAACTGGCGATGTTTCCTTTAATCCCCGATGAGACACCAAGGACTGCTTCCCCCGTTCCTGTTGGAATCCGGCTCGGAGCGGGGTGCTGCTCCTGTTCCCGCGGGCGCCGCGCGGGGTCGCTCTGGGGCCGCCGTTCCGTTCCCGTGAGGCGAACAAAGGTGCCGGGAGCGGCCCTTGGCCTGCGCACCGAGCGGGGCGGATCGGCCTCTGCCAGCCCCAGCCTCCCCGTCCTGGGCATCCGTGCTCCCTGGGAACAGCAGAGCCCTGCCAGGCTTTACAGCTACAAATCGCATCTATCAAACAAACGTTGATAAAATCCCGTTTATTTGGCGGGATCTGGTGGCGTTCGTGAGTTCTGCTGTAGATAGTGAAGCAGAGCGCTGGCCTGGCAGCGTGTTGTGGGATAGGCGTGTCTAAACTTTGTGTTTAAAATCACACAACGACATAGAGGTAAAAAACCAACCAAACAAAAAAATACCAACCAAAAACAAACAAAGATTTCTTATGATGGAAACGCTTGGCGGAAAAGAAATCAAATTTGCCACACACTTGAGCAACGCTTGGCCAGCAAAATCATCCAAGGTACATGACCCTACGCGTTTTTTTAAAGCCGAAATATTTGCAAGACTTTCTATCTCTCAGGTGTCTAAACTATACTAACCCTGGGGAAATAGTCATGCACAAGATTTGTTTAACCTAAACCTCTTAGCAGTTTGTGAAAACAGTACGAAGAGGCAGCCAGTTGCAGATGATAAATTGTCCAAAGCAGTCAGGATTCTCTAGGACATACCTCCAAACACTGAAACAGCTCCACTCTGCTCAGGGAGATATTTAGTTTGGACATGCTAATCTGCTCCTCATTTAAACATCTGATTTATTGCCAAGAAATCCCAAAATTTCCAGCATATCAACTACAAAACTTAGAAAATCACTACTCTTGCTTGTATGATTGTATTATGTTATTGAAGCCTTTTGATTTGAACTAACATCATGCATTTTCAATCAGTTTAATGGAACTGGCACATGTCATCCCAACCAGAGCCATTTATGCTATGAATGCTACTCATGACAGTCCTTCTAGAGCCAGGGGATGTACAGGAGTCATTCTGCGTAGATCAGCCGAGGAAGGTGCAACCTCTGTCTTTGATACAGCTGCTGTGACTTTGTCAGTATTTTGTAAAAGTCTAAGTCAAGTCAAGCCGTAATGCTGGAAAGAGTTTAAAATCAGACAAATTAAGACCTCCTGTCCACAGTAACATCCTTCATGAAAATCCACTATAAGAAGTTGTCCTTATTCTGAAGACTAGGGTACCTCCTGCATTGATAAATAACACTGACATTATTAGTGATGTTTAGAAAAAGGGTCTCCAGTATAATATCTAATATGTTTATGGCAGTGTTTATAGCATATTCACCGAGATACAGGGCTTACAAGCAGCGTGCTTATATCTTAAATGTAAAAGTTTTTCAACAGGAGTACATTCACTCTGGAAACAGTTTCTTTGTATGTTACAATAAATAAAGAGTTGATTCTCCTATGGCACAAGAAATGCCTGTGCTTTCATACAAATTTTTCTGAGAGGGTCTGTAGCACAAAAATGAAATATTCATTATTACTAACCAGCTACTTTGGCTCAGTCTTGTCTCTGCTGCTGATTCCAGACCTCTCCATGTTTATTAAATTCAATGTATTCAATATTTATGTTGCATCTGAGTCTTCTCATTTCTCTTCATGATAGCATCCCTTCATTTCCATTCCTTACTTACATTGCTTTATCAGGTCTGCTCATCACTTTGGATGATTTAATTTCAAATCCCTTACAATTATATTTTAAAGATTTTGCATTTTAATTTCCTGTTGAGGTTCCCCCTGGTTTTTTTTTAATGAAACATCTACTGCTTTACGTCCAATATATTCACTTTAGGACAATTTCTGGCAGTACTCTTTTTAATCCAGTGTCTGTGTGCTAAACAAAGCATTAAACTTCAGACTAATCCAAATTGAAAACTCAGAATTAGCGGATCTAGTATTCATATATCATTTTGTCTAATTCGAAAAGCCACTCCCTTCTCCACAGTTCAGATCATGGAAACTCAGTCTATTTATCTCAACAGATTAGCAAACATTAGCAAATCATAATGAACTTCACTTCACTTTTGAATTTATAAGGAAACGTGAAACCAGAAGAATCATGAGCGGTTTCTTGTTTCCCTGTGAATGCTTTACACAGCTGTAATGGGTAATGAGTTGATGGCTAAGGACTACCAGTGCTGTGTGGTGACTCAGAGCCATGCCAAGGTTTCTGACCAGGTAACCTCCTGCTGCACTACAGCCCGTGAACTTCTGCTTGCATGCATTTCTCACAGGTTCTGTACAGCACAGTCAGCATGCAGAGGGTCCTCTGCAGTCCTTCACTTATCTCCTCTCTCCACCTTTTTCTGACATTTTACAGCAGGCTTCAAGTCATGATCAGAGGACACAGAAATACCTAACCACAAAACTGAAAGCATTTGAGGAAGCGCCCGTGGAAAAGACAAACTAATCAATCTGGAAAAATAGTTCAAATTATTGAAAAATGACAGCATCAGTCTTTAAATACAATCCATCTCATGAAGTGTTGCTCCCAGTGACATTAGAGGAAAATCTTTACACAGAAAATGTGGATGCAACTGTTTTAAAAGAACAATTGTTAGGAGGACAAAGGAAGGCAAAAAAAAAAAAAAAGAAAAAATCAAGGGCTCGCTTCTTAAGTGACAAGTGAATTCATAGCTAAGCATCTGCTCAGAGGAAAACACTGAGGTCAGATCTTGGCCTTGGTTTTAAAGTGGGCCCAGGGAGCTATATAACTACTTTACAAGCAACAAATATGTGTCTAGTGACAATATCTTCTGCCTTGTTTCTCTCTCTTTTTTTCTTTTCCCTTCAGAGTAGAAAGTTTTCATCTGTTTTGTATCAGAACCAGGATGAGGCTTAGGTCAGTCAAGAAAAAGTCCTCTGAGAAATCTAGAGGGTTTGGCAGTGAAAGATCCCCAAATCTACATATGTGTGCCCAAACTAAAGTGGAAGAGGGAAGAAAAAAGCACAATTTTTCTATCAATATGTCTTTCTTGTTGCTTTTCTATTAAAAAATAAACTAAAAATAAAACTAATCCTTGCCATACAAGTAATCTTTACAAAAATGCTTCTGTATTTAGAAATAAATCAGAACTCCTTATTTTAATGAGACTCACACAACTTATTTTGTAAAAACGGAGAAGATACTCCAGGAACAGGAAACACTCAACAAACATTTGCACATCTGAATGACCTGACGGGAGACTTGTATTCTGTGTGGGAATATACATTTGGAAAGAGATACAGGAATCAGCGGATGGCTGGAGCTGTTTTGGCTGGGGATGGTACTGTCAGTATCTCAGCTGCTGCAAACCATTATTGCTCCACAACACAGATTTACATCAGCTGTGCAACTGGCCCAGGACCTCTCCCAGGAATGGTGTTACCTCACCAATGGATGTGTTGGTTGCAGTAATGATATTCCTGGCAGGCTGATCCACGCACTGATAGAGTTGTGACCTGGAGAGCGTGGCATGTCTGTCATTTTATCAAGAAAAAATAAGCCGTAGTGGAAATGAAAAACAGAAACCAAGGCCTGGGGTCAGGCAACAAAATTGTCTGGTAAAACTTACTGAAGCCTGAGCTGCTAAAGAATTCGGAGCTAAATTTGGAATACAGAACTTTGCTAGAGGCATGAAAATCTGTCTGTTCACTCTTTTATTGACATGTAAATGTGTTTCAATGACTTTAATGTAAATTTAGCAAAAACATAGAGGATTTGTCGATATAATTCCAGACAATTGCTTTAATTTTCAGTGCTGTTTTTAGTAGCTTTGCTACTTACCTGTTTTGTTACTTTTGCTGGGTTTTCTTTCCCCTCTCTTTTTTTTCACTGTGAAAATCAAAATGCTGTTCTGGAGAAGCATTAACTGCAATACTGTTTGCTAAAGAGAAACATAATTCTGAATTTTTCTGTTCTTTCCTTCTCAGGCATTTCCAGCAGAAATCAAAAAGGGGAAAAGAGAAGACTTCTTCATCTATGATGAAACTCCAATATTATAGAACCAGTTTTGCAACACATATCATACAGGAATGCGTGGGGGTTTTCCCTAAAAGATCAAAAGCCTGATAATGCTTACTTGCTTTCAGGTTCCACTACAAGCTCAGCCAATCTTTCTCTGAAAGCCCCTAAACTCTGGAGATTTAGCTAACTGTGGGCAAGACTGAACCCAGTTCCGAGGAGAAAGAAGATGCTTCTTTTGTGTTTCATTGTGATTGGAGTTTTGGTGGTGGCAGTGAAATAGACTGAAATACTTAGTTTTAATTTTGCTTTGAAGTTTTGGATTTTCTTTTGTAAAGGAGTTGAAACTGAACAAAATATCTTTAGCATTCTCCTTGCAAGGGATTGCACAGAGAAGACATCTAAGCAGAGTCCTGAGTGCTGTCCAGTGGGCACCAGAAGTTTGTGGATGAGGAAGGGAAGCCATGAAGAAGTGCTATACACTGACGACCTGGATAAGGTATAGCAGGGGAAATCAGGAGACAACTGTTTCCAAGTCTAACTATACCAGCATCAGCCTTTCATTGGAATGTATTTGTCACAAACTCATAGAAAAACATCTGTCCAGACCAGGGCAAGGAAGTGAGGCCTCCAAGCTCAGACTTGGTTATCTCTTATGTCCATGTTTATCTCCATCCCCTTTCAGAAACATATACGCTAAAGTCTGGATTACATGCTCTGAAATGACCTCAAAAGCCATACCAAGGTTCTTTTCCAGTGCAGAAAACAACATCTAATTGCTCAGGACTGTACTACCATTCCAACATTTTTCAATACAAAATTTACTCTTACTGTACTAAGACAAGCACGGAAATCTGTCATTATTCCTCTTACCCTCTGGTATTTTTAAAACTGCATAATAATAAACCAAAACCAGTGCAGACTGCAAAGCAGAGATGTAGTATCTCTTTGTGGGAGTGTAAAGTTTCATAAACCATAGTAGGTGTCTAACTATGTTATCACCCCTGAAATGACAAAGAGTCTTTGGAGCTGCAAAACAAAGCAAAGTGATACTTTTGAAGAACTTTCATCCTGTGCTAAAACCAGCAGCTCAACACTACCAAAGATATTTTGGTATATCATTCATTGTTTTCTTTTGAAAGATGATCAATCAATCTACCTTTCTAGTGTCTGTGTAGATCTATAGAACTTAACACTTTTTAAAACTATTTAGATCTCTGAAAAGATTCTTTTGATACTTAAGTCCACGCAACTTCATTGCCCTTAATTAAAAGTGAATTTTATGGTGATATTCTGTCCCTTCATATTAAAAAAAAAAAAAAAAAAAGTAATATCTTGAATGTTTATTACAAAGAAATTACCAAGAAATTATTTCAACAAGATTTTAAGAATATTACACTGCTGTTAAAGTCTTATCTTGCTACAAGAAAAAGTATGCATTTGGATGGCTGAGTCTTAAAATCACTACTTTGCATTCAAAATTAGTCATTACAAGCCTTCAGCTTTTCTTCATATTCTTAAAATAGGACAGATCAATGGCATATTAGGTACATCACAGAACAGCTCTGTCTGAGGCCTAAGCAAGGAATGTTGATCTCATTTGGAAATTTTATTTGTCAATAACAGGTAAGCAAGTCTGTAAGTATGCTCACTTGAACCTAATAATAGAAAACATTTGCAAGTCAAAACACACTTATCAGCAAAACTTGAAAAGTGTTCCCAAGCTTTTTTTGTCCTTTTGTTTATTGGCAATACACTATCAAATGCTGCTTCTGACAGATAAAAAAATGACACGTATAGTACCTCTGTGTAAGAAATTCATAAAAGCCAAAGTATTTTTAACTGAAGAATAAATAAGTATGGTAAAAACTAATATGGATAGCAATTGCATCTAAAGGGTAATTTTGAATACTTCAATTGGACAAAAATATGATTACAATGAAGAATACTTCTTCTGAGTAGGAAGTATTTTACACAGATTGTTGGTTTAAATAATTTTCAAGATTTAGAATAGAAAAGCGGAGAATCAGTGAAACACAGATTAAAGCTATTTTGCTAATCTGCTGTATTTCCCTTTACAGCATCTGCATTCTCAGCATAAACCACAAGTGGTACAGTGCAGTTGTTAGCAGGTCTGACACATTGTTGGTGTTTATGATGTCATACCACAAATTACCAAATATGGAAGATTTTAAGCATCTTGCCCCACGCTTAACTGAATACGGCAAAAATCAAAATTTTCATTGATCAATTTTAAGCAAAAATAATACACTTTACACGTTAAAATAAAAAGAATCATGTGAAAAAAGGTCTCACTGTCATTAAATCTAATGTGAATAATAATTTCCTTCCGGGCACTAACATTCTCAAAAGATCCGTTGTTGTTTCTTAAGGTGACCTGAAAGTATTTGTCATGGCTTTTTCTGTGAGCCTTAAAACAATAACTTCAGAGACAGATCGAATGAGAGGCCTAGTCAAGAAAACTGTCTTTCTTGGAGAAATACAACTTTTCTTCTTAATTTGAAGAAAATCAAAATTACATCCCCATGTAACAAAAATGTTTCCGACGGGAAAGCCAAAATCTACCTAAATTGTTTAAAAAAAAAAAAAAAAAATCTGCCATGTTTATTTCACTATTGATGTAGAGTATAAATTAAGGCCTCAGAAGAAGAGGGAAAGTGCATCTTTCAATTCGGCAGCCTTGGCATCAGAAGAAAGTGCTATATTGTTCTTCACACAAACCGTCCCCATTAGAGCTCAAGATGTTCTTTTCCTTTTAATCCTCATTTGTACCCCTTAGCCATTTGTTTAGAATTAAATTAACTGCAATTTGGAAAATGTGGATGAAAGGTAGTGCATTGAGTAGATATCACATGTTTCCTGAATAGTGCCTGTTCTGCCTCTTTCACAGCCATTCATTGTGCCTGAAAGGGTGTAGTGTGTGAATTGTTGGACTGTCACTCTGCAGTGAAGTCTAGTAGCCAGTATTACCATGGAAACAGCAGGAAAAAGACAATTAACAAAATGGTTCTGATTTTCCTTATTTCTTGGGGGAAGGGGTGTTCATTAGTGATTTTTTTGTTTTCTTTTGTTATTTTCCCAAAAGAAACACAGGGGTAAGGGAGGAATATTCTTGTTAAATTAGACATTGTCATCACTGCAGGCCTAGTAATGCAACAGAAATGTGTGTTTGTGCAATAAAATGTGAGCTCTTAAGTGTTGTCTAGTCTTATTCCTCCCTTTCCCATCACAGAAAAGAAGTCTCAAAATATTCTTAGGTGAGCGACTGTTAATGAGCAGAGCCTGTGAGTTTAACCCTCACACATTCATTGGACTTTTAATTAGTCCCTCTCAGAATCACTCCTATGACAGAAACACAATATATGCCTGAGAGGGGTTTAAACCAAAAGGGGGCTCTCTTTAGATTTTTAGCAATAGTTTAAAATCAAATAAGTTGGAGGGAAGGGCTGTGGGCTGCTGTAAAAGGCAGATTTTTCTGCCTGAAGGACATTCCAGCGCAGGGGTCCAGCTATAATTTCAAGTCAGTCAAGTTCACATTCTGCATCCAGAAGCACATAAAACAAAGGGGAGAAACTCAGGCTCTTAAAAACATCTCTGCCTTCAAAATTGTTGTTTCTCCCTAACAGTATCACTAACTTTTACAAATTGTAATTAAAGGAAAAAAACCTCATCCAAATTCTATGCTAACACTTTATGTCAAACATTCCCAAAAGACTGAACTCCAGCTCGTGTTCATATTGCACGAATACAAGGGCTTCAGAAACAAAAAGAACTCTTCTCCCTGATTATACAGATGCAGCCAAGATCAGTACCCCTCATTTTCATGTATTGATCCTTTCCACTGTAGGAGCAATACACATATCAGAAAAACTGATGAAGAGCATTGTGATTAGGCAAACCCTGCTTCTTTATGTTTAGTGGCAACAAAATTTCATGTGCTGCTGGTAGGTTTCTCTACTAATATACTAAAAAAGACACTCAGTTGTCTAACACGGTTTGCTAAACACACCCTGATAAAGGTATTTTGTATTATATCATGCCTGTTGTTGGAACAGATCTGTCCTGTATTGTGTATTTGAATAGAACCTATGCCTTTGGGAACAAGGAGTCTCCTGGATCTCTAGACTGCACTGAGCAGTTATTAAACTATAAGAATAGTTGGCCTGGGTTTTTTTCAAGGAAGAGGTTGCTGCGAAGTCATACATTTGCTCTCTAAATAGCGACATGGAAAAGAAATTGACCTGCTTTGTTGTCCAGCAAAGTGGATTATTTACAGGAGTGCCTTGTATTTGAAGAAAGGTGAACAGTGCAGGGATAAAATGACAGAACACATACTAAGGACATAGTGCAGATATTTTGGATGAGCTAAAAGCAGAAAGGAGAATAACAAGAGGAAAAAAATTAGATGGAAAGTCCTGGTCACTGTTTGTCCATCCTAGGTAAATACAACATCTCTGAAACAAACCACTAGAACAGTGAAGGGCAAGCCTAGGGAAGACAAGCTGAAGGCATGCCCTGACTCAAAGGATATACTCCTGCCAACATTCAAGCAGATGGCTAATAGGGGAAAAGCAGGAAAAGAAAGTTGTAAGAACAAAAGTTGAAGCAACCATCAGGTTATCTGATTAATACAACACTGTATATATAGCCTCAGACTTAATAAATCTGTGAAGTAGAAAGATGAAGGGAAGACTTCATGGATTTTTTTTTTTTTTTAAAAACGGATTTTTTTTAAAGCATAGCAGTGAACTAATGTAATGTTTTGCAGTACTAGCTCACAGGAGAATCAACATGCATGTAACCGTAAGTGGAATTTAGCACTGAAGAAATACAGACATTTTAATGTCATATAATGGGCAAAACTAGTTTCTGGTTTTGGTTTTTTTCATGCTTGATTAAGGAATTTTCTGTAGTCTTTGAGCTCTGATCTAGCAGTGTTTTAGCAATGGTATTAATACCTGTCATGAAATAGACTGTTGTTGATGAAACCAATGAGCAATCTTGGCTTTAGATTATAACATAGGTGTCAGCAGAAACCCCAGAAATGCAAAGATCAAACTCTTTACTTAGAGATAAACCATCCTAAGATAGGCTTTTTTTCCCACTTCCCTTCACTGTCATTATGATTCCAACAATGCTCCATTCACTCCCACAAACTGTTTTACTTTAATTATTGGTTGAGATAATTGGTGTTTTCATAGGGCTCAGCATGTTCTGTCCTTTACTGAGTCCTTAGCATTAACACTAATGCACTTGGAATCCAATACTTGGTAGGTTTTCCTGGGGTTTAACTTCTTCAGGAGCAAAGCACAGGCTTTCCCATCTTACTTAAAGATCACTCAATCCAAATGATGAGAAAGGAGGGAAACAGCACCAGGTAAAAATCTGAAGAGTTGTCATAAGCTTACTTTAGCCCCAGTCAAATAAACCATGTTTATTTGTTTGCTAAGTATGCAGGCTAATTAAGGCTAAAAGTAATTAATGAACTTTTCTGGGGCCAGTTATGCCAAAGTACGTCCATACTTTCTGCCTACTTGAATTGTTGACTCAAACATCCAAAGCATTCAGAGACAACATTTATTTGGGCATGTGTGGAAACACATACTATTTAATCTGGTATGCATGTATGTAGCTATTCTCATAAATAAATGTGGACATTTATATGAGATTGCTTAAGGCTGACTTTGTGGAAAGAGCCTTTAGGTTTTTCGATAATTCTGCTTTGGTGTACATAAATCTTTCTATCCATCATGGTCTTGATAGCCTTCTTTTTTATATTTTTAAACATTATTTTGGATTTCAATGAACTCTCTCCAGGTAGTTTAGATATCTTAGAATTATTATTGTTTAAAAAGTCCCGAAAACAAAAAGTTAGCTATATTAATGACTTGAAATATTATCAGGAACAGTAAAACAGCAAGAACATTGGGTCTGCTATCATGACCTCCTATGCACGTATTGGAGGTAAAAATTGTGGCAGTTTTGACAACACTTTTACCAACACAAGCTTCAGGAAACTCTTACCCTTCAAGTAAGTATCCTCTGTAGAAAGAAGACCTCAACCAATGCCTGTCAATAAAAGAGTAACTAGTGGCAGACAGTTTTCAAAGGAAGCTGTAAACTTAAACGTGTCTTGAAATAATTGTTTTCTCTTTTTGTTCTCTCTTCTTTCTTC
>VWZT01005940.1:666363-713999 GCA_013397055.1 Pachycephala philippinensis | reverse complement strand
TGGACATAAAACACCTCTTTTCATACTCTTTCCTGTTGGAAAAGACCATTGCAACTGTCCATGGAAATCTGTGCAGTGATACCAGTCACATAATAGATGGTCTCTTTCAACAATAATTTGCTCATTTTTATTGTGAGTGGAGTAGCCCATTTGCTTCCACTGAGGAGGCACAGTGCGATTGCTACAGCACTGGCAACTTGGTCATGAAGGAACATGTTCCTTCCACTTTGCATGCTGTAGAGCAGACACCTCCCAGGCCTAGCCATGGATGTGTGGGAAAAGTTCTTCACCAGTATTTGAGTCCTCATGTTCACCAAGGCCATTTTTCACTACACAGAAACAGGAAAGTGTCCCAATGAGTGATATTTTAAAGCTCCTTTATAATGCTAGAAGTAAAGTAGCCACAATGTGAATGAGAGGTATCCCCCAAGGGTATGGATGAAACATCAAACACATACGGAGATCTGGCGCGGGTCCAGGAGAGGAGCTGATTGTAGAAGGATCACAAAGGTAGTTTTTACATGTCAGTAGGACATATGTAGGCTTCCATGCCATCAGAAATCCAAAGATTTATTGTCACAATCCTACGCACAGAAAGAAAGGAAAAAAAAAAAAAAGAGAGAGAGAGAGAGAGCTAATTGGAATTTTTCTAAAAATAGACCATATTGTTTATTTTTGTGGAGATGCTGTACTAACAGAAAACATTACCTGTCAAATGTGCTTCCACCATCCTGCAGATTTTTATTCTTTTCTCAGAGAGCAATGCCACTCCAAAGAAACATTCCTATGTAATTATATATTCAATTAAAGTAAAGCTGCCTTAACAACAGCCGAGTTCTCCATAATTGTTTGATGTCATGAAAAACAAACAACTCCCCGAAGAATAATGAGTCAACATCTGTTCTTTCCCCCTCTTCCCCTCCTGGTTCTTCTGGTAGCTGAGAGAATCTTCATTTGGGGCTGCCCAAACAATGTTGGGCCAACTTCATCCTTGGTGTAATTTCAGCGAAGTGAGTGCTGCTACACCAGGCTTTAATCTGGTCTCATTATTTTAAACCAACGTTTAAATGTGCCACAAACAGTAATGTCAAAAAAAAAAAGTCTGTAAAACTTTTATGGATCCATTCTTCAACCTCTATCTAGTCAAAATCATGCTTTAAACAGCCATGATAGAATCCAGAAGAAATTTAGACCTTATACAACACTGTATTTAAAGAGTTTGTTTTCATTCAATGCTACCTTTATGGAGATGAAAAAAATTCTCATCCTAGCATAAAAACTTTGAGAAATTAAATTTTTAGACCAGTATCAACATTTGAACCTTAAGGTAATGTCTAACTGGAGACTAATAAAAGCACATTAAGAGAGATTTGATTAAAGGAGAGATGACATAGGCAATGCCCAAAATTCAAACAATTTAATATGGAAGTATTTCTCTATTTTAAAGGTTTGTTGGTAGTTATTTATGGGGACAAAATAAACCTTTGTACACTGACATAAAATCAAAAGGAAATTTGTATAAAGTGACTCTTTTACTTCATCTGGACCTGTACAAGAGAGCACTTTTCATGACATGAAAAAGTATGTTTCAGTCAGATTTTATATATTCCGGTGTTGGAAACTTTACAATTCTCTGAAGATCCTTTCCAGTCTTTCCAAGTTTTTTACCATTTGGATTTTTTCTGACACCTACTATGTCTGTTTCTTGATTTATTTTGAGCACATTTTTTCCTATCATAGCCCTCATAGGTTATTATTTTCCATTGTACAACAGTTTTGAAGATTATCCTCATTTCTTCATGCTGGAATCATTCCTCCATGAATCTCATATTTGGTTCATGATTTAAACTTTCATCTCCTCTCCTGAAGTAACTAAATTAACTTCTGATTCTTCATTCCATACTGTGTAGTCAATGATTCCTAAATTGGGCATTTTCTACCAGGCTTTATTCCATTTTGTTCTTTTTTTTTTTCAGTCTGCTATTGACATTTTGAATTCCAGTCTATTTTTTCCAATGTATATTAAAGTCTCTCTCAACTTCATGACATTTGTGGGATTAATACAGGTGTCTGTCTATTTAGGTTATTAGTAAAACTCTCAGTAGAAACAGATCTGGACAGACTCCAGGAGAACAGCTAATTGGTTGCTTTTGCTTGACAGTGAATCACTGATAGATATTCTCTAAGTTAAAATCCTGACTTCCTCCCCTCAGTCATGTGTGTCTGAACTGCTGACAATTTCCAGAAGTTTTAAAAACCTTGGTGTGTTTCACCTTCTAAAATCAAGACTTGTGCTTTTACTCTGGTAGTTTTGTATTCTACATTAATTACTACACATAGGCTGTCAGGCATAAAAGCTCATACTTTTTATTTATTGCTTTTGTTGAGTGCAATGTTCCATTTCTTCACACAATTAAACCACACCAGTACTTTATGGCCTTTAAAGAAGAGGACAGTGTTTGCAGAGATTTTCTCCTTTTCTTTTCCAGGGTTCCTATAGCCCAGTAGAGGACTTTGGCTATGAACTTTCATCCTATTTATTGTTTTTTATTTACAGAGAAAATTAATGACCTCTCTAGGTAAATTAACATAGAGTGAACATTTTTCAGCAATTGCTTATTGAGCAATAGAGGACTCCTTCAGCACACAGCCAGAGCTCCACAAGGGACAAGAGTAAATGAAAAAGGAGGCAGCAACAATATGATTATGAATACATTGCCAATTTGTAAATGAAAAGCTTTGAATCTTTTTTTCCTTTTTTTTTTTATCCCCTGAAGTGCACAGCACATGGGCATTTCTAAGTAGATCTGGGCAGGCCTGCAGATAAATCAAAACTTAGACAAGCCAAAGACCTGGCTTTTTTCCACAAGCAAAAATACAAGCCAAGCTGCCAAAGTTGGCTGCCTATTAAAAAAACAAAAACAAAAACAAAAACCAAACCAAAAAAAAAAAAAAAAAAAAAAAAAAAAACAAAAAAAAAAAAAAAACCAAAAAAAAAAAAACAACCCAAAGCAACAACAACAAAAAACCAAACCAAAATTCTGTGTAAAGATACATAAATGGATTGTGACCAGGAGGAAATCTTACCAAATGATTGTCTTTATTCTTGGATGTGAAGCCGAGGCAAAGCTTGTAACTCAACAGGATCTCAAATTAAGCTTCCTTTAAACCTAGTCTAACTTTACGTTCTGTAAATTTATATAATTAAAGTACGATAACAGGAACTTTAATGTCAACACAATCAGGTCCCAGGAACAAGTAAATCAGCTCTTTATTGGAATAAACAGTTCTTACACAGCATAGAATTACACCTTTTACAGAAAAGGAAGTTAGAGAGACATAGAAGGATGAAAGAGGAGCCTGTTAGAGACCTGATAATTAAAAGGGTCGTTTTCAAACACAAACAGAAGATTATGACTTGAGTTAAAGAAATACCAATGCTTATATATGCACTTATTATCAAGAAAGGGCCTTGTATTTAAGTAAAACAATGTTTATTAAGAAAAATAAGATGGGCTATGCACACAAATATTTTCAAAGCAAAATGTTGTTCATGGATTTCCATAAAAAATTGTGGCTGTTTAGAAGTGTCTCTTTTAAATTATCATGGGCTAAATCAGAGACTAGAACTAAAATGTAGCCACATGCTGAAAGATAATGGCAGTGGAGGCTGCTGTTGTTTATGCGTGCTGTTCACATTTACTCTGCAAACATATAGTTCAGTTTAATTAGCATGTGATTGAAAAGTGTTGACATCTTGTGTTCTGTGCTGCTAAAGGGATTTCTTCAAACTGGGGAATATGTAAATTCCTTGAAGAATTGTTTATACTAGCAGAATGGCTTTTAAGTAATTTTGATGACAAGAATTAAAGTAGGCAGTCAACATAGTTATTTTGAGGATTTAATATAGTTGTGAACACAAGAGTGTAAATAACTTTTGCAAGGAGCTGAAGCAGACTGTGAAAACAGCTGTGCAAATTTTTTATTTTTTAATTTTCTTTTAGTTTATGGAACAGTAGAGTTTAATTGCAGCTTTTGTCCCTTCTCATTTCTGGCAGCTTAAAATAAGATGAATAAATGTAAAAAAAGCTACCTCTCCTTCGAAGCTCTGAGTATAATTTAAAACAGAAAAGATTTTAAAATTTCTGTGTGATTCGTCTCTGGGCTATAAAACAGTAAATGTCTGTAGCTTCATTTGTTCCACAAAGTGTATTTCTGATTCGCTGTGGTTTTATAGGAGTAAAATATGGATTAAACTGTAAATCACACTTCTTTGAAGACTGCATACTTTTAATTGTCTGCATGGCAGAGGCAAAGTACTGTCAAAGGCTTGCATAGTTCAGAAAACTCTAGAAATATGTAGACATTGAAATTTCCACACCACAGAAAGACTTGCAGCTTCCGAATCAATTTTGTTCTGAACCAGAGTGAAAAAAGAAAAAATTAAAATGTTAGACTGACATGGTTTTTGGGCTTATAATATTTGGGAAAAAAAATTAAAGTGAAAGTTCCTGAAGAATGAAAAACATAAAAAAATAAAAGTTCTTGTCATGAAAATGTCAAATATTTTGCTATTTATTTTCAAACGGGAAATGAAATAAACAATGATTGCAGGGTTCTTTAGTCCTAATGTACAGATGTTGACAATCATGAGCTGTATGGGAGCATGCAAGAGCCACTGGCAGCAGCTGCAGCCATCAAGGCAAACTGCAGAGTCTGGGGAGGTTACTGGGAAGCCTTCCTCATTTGTGAGCGTGATTTCTTTACTTGTCCACAACACTGACCCACCAAAGTCCCAAAAATATCTCAGTGGAGAGGCTTGTACCTTTTTAGGCAGAAGATTATGTTCTGACATGGATTCATCTAAACTGAAGTGTTCATCTAATTTGGGTCTATTAAAGATTCTGGTCATGAGGTCTAAGACAGCTTCCTAAGCTTCCTAAGGACAATGCAGAACCATTCATCTGTTGTAGCCAGATGCTTATGATAGAAAGGATTTTTTTGCCTTTTTTTTCGCATGAGATGTGTCTGCTGAGGGATTTGGATCAATAGATGCTGTATTTTTATGTGGGTAAAGTTAGGTGAAGTTACACTCCCTTTAAATGTCAGAATAAGCCATGCAGAAGAGAAAATCCCTTTTTGGTGTATTAGCCAAATAAAAATAATGCTTTGAATCAATTGTGTTCTTTGTGTCAAATTGCACTGATTGATGATGGTGTTCAACAAAAATTATTTTTCCTCAAAACCAAAGTTAACCTACCTCAGCAAACTACACCTTATACTAGCTAAGTATTATATTTGCCAGGCCCTGTTCTTTTCTTTGGAATACTTCTGAATGTCCTTCTGCTTATGAGGTAAAATTCCTGCCACTGAGGTACAGTGAACTGCAGGAGAGTTGAATTCCATCTCCAGCCTTTTCTCCCTATCCATCAACAGAAACACTGGTGGGTGTTCTTCAATAATTCTCATCCGTCAAGTGGGTTTAGATAAAACTTCAGTAAAATCACAGCTAGCACTACTCCCTCTGAACAAAGGGCAGTTCAAAGAGGGAGTGGAAAAAAATTAACACCATGATGTCTTATGAAGAGAACATAAATCAGACTGTGGTAAAGGAGAGGGGAAAAGATATGGGAAGATAAGGGAAACAGAAAAGACAGCATAATGGATCAGCTTCCTCAACTAGTTCTAGAAAATGTGAACCCAGAAAACCAAGTAGATCCAGCCCCCCAAAATCAATAAAAACTTCTGTTGACTTAAGTGGTGCCACAGCACAGGTTCTTTTTATCCTTAAACCTTGGAGAGATACCAGGATAAGACAACTGCCTAACCACATAAAAGAAACCTCTGCTCTACCAAGTCTAAGATTAATTTAAAATTAAGGAATTTTGGTAAATACTTCAGTTACCCTGTATCTCTTACCTGACAGGCACATAATGAATAGCTTAGCAGGTGATAAGTAACTGTTCCAGGGTGAAAATCTATCCAAGTACAGATAGCATTTTGTTATAATTGTATCAATATCTTAGAAACAAAGATAGACACAAGTAACCAGCCACAATAGTAACAGTGAGAAACCAAAATAATATTTTTTGTACTTGCAGTTACATTTTCTTTTGTTCACATAGAAGACTACTCTTTATGGATTGCAGCACCCTTCTTAGAAGCAATAAAATCCCATCTGACATTTTACGGACATTAGTTTGGCTTCCAAACACATTTCTTAAAACTTCAAGCTTTGTATGTCCAGTTCCTGGGGTTAATACTTTATAAAAAATACACAGAATAATTCCTGATCTTTTCAATACATATTGAATTCATGAGGTTTGGAAAGTGAGGAAGGAATAAATCCTACCATTAATCTTTAGTGTCGATCATTCTGACATGTCAGGTTTTAAAACTGGTAGGTGAAAGTCCAGAGACACTTTAAAAAGCAGGTTAACATTTACTAATGTATTGAAGAAAGATGATCTTCTGTCTTCAGCAGCAGCCAGCACAATCAGGTGGTTCTGCTTTTCTTTCCACTATTCTCAGACCCACATTATGTCTGCTAGGGAACATAGTCACCCATACACTGGTTCCCGAAAGGAATGGAAATTCAGTGAAATTTCAGTGTGCTACAGGCATTGGCTTGATCTTGGCTGCCTTACTGACCTAAGAAAGACTCATATTTAGGACTGAACAAATCACAATTTTTTCTGCTGCAGAAGTGTTCAGCCAGACTACTGGTTCCCACTGCATAGAAGTAAATAAAATTTAAATTTAGAGTCTTATCATAATATCAGCTTTTGTACCTGTGCTACAGGAACAGATGGAGTATGGGAAAAAATTGAAGTGTTAATTGATTTTGTTTGAATCCTGTTACCCTCTGTTTGGTGTGAATTGTTGAGTTGTCAAAACATTAAGTTATATAAGGAATGGAGCAGAGAATAAACAAAAATATAATTCTATTGATATCAGAGGTGTATCTTCAGCTAATATACCATGTTCACACTAGTTATCCCATCTCAGACTGCTAAAAAATAAGCAGAATAAGAAAAGACCAATAAAAATTAAAGAAAAACCCTGTTCTCAGAAACTAAAAATTAGTTTTGCTTTCCTAAGGAAAGAGATAAAAATACAGAATTTCTCTCACAGGAAATTTGTGGAGTTCAAATATTTAAGTGCATTTAAATAGGCAGAGAAAACAAATATACAGGAATATGAACAGTATATTGGGGTTTGATAATTACCACCAAAAGCAATAAAAGGAGCATTTATCTTTGCACTTCCCAAATGTAACTATCAGAAATTTAGATCTAATGTGGGGGAAGAGATAATTTGCTGCTCCTGTGAAGTCATGTCACTTTCCTCAGAAGCACACGATATCAGGATTTTATGTGGATAAGGTTTCGGAATGATGGAGTAAGATCCTATAGAGAAATTCCTGTATTTACATGTACCTAGGAAAATATCAGTAGGACAAAATAAAGCACATGGAAACCTCCCAAAACCCCTGCCTGCATTATGTGAATCATGTATTTGATCACATGTAGTTCAGATTATAATCTGAAATAAAACATAATGTCTCCACAGGATTACATGGAGTTTTCTCATGTAAAACACTCACACCATGAAGGCAGGAAGAATAAAAGAAAGTGATAATTAACCAGGCTGAGATGAACACCTCTTCCACTATCATGTCTAACTTCAATGCAATGCAGTGTTCCTTTGACAAAATATTAGAAACCAGATTTTAGGTCACAATTTAGCTCAAAAATATTTCTCTAATTAAAAATTAAGTTTCGCTTCAGGAAACTGACCTTCTGTCTGAAATTATTTTACCTCCATAATAATACTTTTGACCTGTAAGAAAATATAAGTGTTCTTTTACCCCATAAGCAAATCATGAAGTATTGAAGGTAGAAATCAATAACCATATTTGAGAAAAAACACTTTTTCTTTGTATTTCATCAATGCAGAATGGAAAAATACTGCAATGACTATGGGCAAATACGTGGATTAAAAACCCACTGTCAGAACCACCTCAACATTAACTGCACAATATAGAGCAGAAGTCTTTGCAAGATAGCAAATCAGATGACTTTACCTTAGCAAAACTCACCCAAGAAACAAACACAATCAGTTGAACATTATGCATATAAATTATTAAGGGATGAATTAGCGCAACTTCAGGAATTTTTGTTGGTTTTGTTGCTGTTTGAAATATTTCTTATTTTTTGCAGGCGTCTAAACATAGGAGCTGTCTGGAGTTTTGTAATGTTTCTTGAATGCCCCCTTTCCATTGTGAGATCTTTCAATATTATTCATTTTAACTTTAATGAACAAAGAATTTGAAATCTGCTGGTAATTTGCTTGTTACCATGGCAGAGATAATATGTTTTAATTAACTTTTGTATAGCTGGTTTTATTTTTTCTTCCTCTGGAAAATGCAAAATGAGTAACCTGTGGTTGGTTCATAGAAATTTGTGGGAAAAAACCACCATTACAAAGTAAAGAGTATTTGTCAATTTTTGTGGTGTTTAGTCCTAGTTCTGCATGTAGAAAAAACGCATTCATTCAGTTATAAGGACTGTTCATTTTCTCCCTGTTCGTATCTTTTATTCTTGAATCTTTTCCTTTGCAACATATCTGCCCATTGCTTGCACTCCCTAATGCTATCCAGACCTTGAATCAGCTGATGAAGAATAGTGTACATGGTTGAAATAATCCTGAGAGCAGCTGGAATTGCTTAAAGCATTTCATAACTAAATACAGAATAAATACACAAAAGCTTCCTATTATGGTGACATTCTGAAAGAGAAGAAGGTGAGGAATCCAAGGAAGCAGATCTTCATATAACGAAGCCAATGCTGGAAATACACATTAGCTAATCTGCTGTTTATTAGCATCTGTTTTGCTACCTCTCTCCCACAACAGCCACAGCTATTTTATGCTTCACTCCCTTTTTCTGGTGGCAGATCTACACTGGACTTATGGAAAGCAAGCTACGTTGGTCGCACAACTCAAATACCATGACTCAAGGTGCATATAAGGGACTCCCATGTTTTATGAAAACGTGAGAAATGTATTTATTTTCCAAAGGAAGAAGGATAAACTGTGCAATTTTTAGCCTTATTTAAGAGTATTGTGATCACCTAGCATTGCGATAAATTAATAAAAATAGCTTTTTTTTTCTTTTGTAATGGCCTTGTAAAATTATCTGGTGTAGAACTTTCATCTTTAAACATCCTTTTACATAGTGACATTTTATAAAATGGCATAACAGTTTGTTTAGTGTCTGTAATATATTGCTGGATGAGAAAGACAACCGTTACAATTTTCAGTGATATAGGGGCTTAACTTTTATGCTAATTCTGACAACCACGTATTTTAAAATGTTTCATCACAACTCTTATTGCTTATGGTGACACTGGTTAAAACTATCCATTTAAGAAAATACTGAGACTAGGCAATAAAAGCTTTTAAAAGAAACTTTACTGACTGCAGACAGACAAGAATGAGTTAAACTCATTTGCATTGATAAAGAGCTACTGGTTTGAGTGGATTGACCGGAGAGATGAAGTTGGCTCAGAGTAATGGAGAACAGTCATTTGCTCCCTTTTTGAAAATAGAATGTCAGACCAAAACAAAGAAAACCTTCCCTTTATGGTCTAGTCTAGAAATCTCCATAGATTTGTTAAGTACTCAAGCATCTCTCCTTGTCAATATTCCCTTTTCTCTGTCCTATGCAAAACCTGAAATACATCAAGCAGAACAACTGTCTAATTACCAGTAGCTAAATGAAAGCTGTTCCTTGTCCTTAGTGATAAAAATGGTATTTACTTCAGTTTTTCTTTCAGATCTGGACTGGCGAAAGGAAGGATGAAAGTGTGCAGAACAAATCCCTGTGAAACCTGGTTTTTAATCTGGTTTTATATCTGCCAGTTAACTGAGAGCATGTTTTCTCAGTTTGGGAAGATGAGTCAACTAATGTACTTTGTTCAAACACTGATTTCTATCCCAGATATTACATAAGGATCATTGCACTCTTATATAAATAAATAATCCTTACATTGTTAAGCACTGTATGGAAATTGTAAGGTACAGGACATTTTTAAGGACTGCAAGCATGTCTAAATATTCGTATAGTGTACGTCTTAATTTTCTCTCTTGAACATTCAGATGGCACATGACAAAATTTGATTACTGGCAATCTTCTTTTCAAGGTTTATAACGTGTTTCTTTTTTTGTTTCAGTTTGATTTTTTTGAATGCAAAACATTAAACCTTATTACTCATTTATCGCAACTAATTTTCATATAATTACTAATGCGCCCTATGTATGCCTCATCAGCAAGGATTTCATAAAGGTAGTTTTAAAAACGGTGAAACAAGAGGCAATAGCAGGTTTTGGTCAGCCCGAGAAAACAACACACCTGCTGGATTACAATGCAAAGAGAAAAGTGGAAAAACAGGTTTGCCAGGAGAGAGTAATTGAGAAAAGCTTCTGCATGTATCTGAAGGAATTGGAGAACCAAAAATCATTTAATCCCGTATGAAGCCAGATTTCCTGTCTTTGATATTGTCTCCTTTAATAGGAGATATTAGGAAAAACAAAGGAAACAAAATCCTGTAGTTCGTCTGAAGTTGAAAGAGGAGGTTATATTGTTTACTAAAATGCCAGCCAGGTATTTTTCCCCACTTCTGAGCTTTGTCTCTCATCCAAAACATGACAAACCAAGCAAATGAAAATGTGGATGTGCTTTATCACTTTTGTTTCCTGTTTCATAAGGAACTCTAAATTATATTGGTGAGAGAGAAGGATGTTCATCAGGCAACATCATCTATGGTAAAATATGCCTTTTATATCACAATCTGCAAATTTTGTTGTTGTTGTTGTTCAAGTGTTGCAACTGAACTTTCTTGGAGTTTTAGAAAATAGTTTAGAAAATAGCAAGGGCTCTTCAGACTCCACAAAGTTAGCATAACTGTAAAGATCGATCCTCTTTCTATTGAAAGAATGGGAAAAATTACCTGAATTTCAATAGAAACAGAGCCACATCTTCACTGACATGAAGTATAAGGCACTTTCTTGAAACTCTAATAATTACATGAGTTATATCCAGGGAGATCTTCAGCATTTGCCTTGATAGTGAGGATGTAAAAGAAGAAAGCTAGGTCTCAAAGGAAGTGCAGGTATTTAAAATACTACAAAAGACATGTTTTAATATTTCAAAAGCTCAGGAAAAAAAAGATACAGAAATACTTCTTCCAAAAAAGAGAGATTCATGCCGATTTTAATGTCCTGCTCACTGTGGCAGAGGATACTTTGAGAACTATATCGTTCTAGAACCTCTCTGTCGCCTGCACAAAATGGACTTTCATGGCTTTTTGCCAAGGATGCCAAGTTGCTGATTTCCTGAAGAAAAACTGTGTCTAAACTGAAGACCAGGGAAAGCTTGAACATGAAAATATGGATCACTCTTCAGTTGTACAAAAGACCATCCTAGTGGCTGCTTTCTGGACCTCCTGCTTGGTAAACTATTTCAGCTGCGATTGAAGAAGTACAAAGTGTTTAGAGCAGTCAGCACAGTGCTGCAGTCAATGTAAAAACATGTCAGTAGTTCTACGGGGAATTAATCAGTAAGATAAGAAATTATCAATAAGTTTTACATCAATTTTTGAAAGAATAAAAGTAGCTAATATTCTTATATTTCATTATGAAGTGACAGAAAAATAGCCCTGAGAGGGGAACAGAGAGGGAGTTAAAAGCAGACATTTTCCAAGCAAATAGTTATAATTTAATTGCGATATTGTAGAGAAAAAATATGCATGGTATTTGATTTGAATGTATAGCATATATGCTTTGTGCTTAATAGTCACTTTCAGTAACAAAAATAAACTTATATAAAATATTACCTGAGTGCCCAATGCCTCATGAAGAGAAAATGAATAGAGATTGTCTAAGATTTACATTAAAATGTCTATAATGAAAAGTAATAAAAGGTAATACCACCATTTAGGCTTCTTTTACCTTAACTTCTGAATATTCCTATCTTTTCAGATTGCAATAGCTGCAAAAAGGACTTGGGCAAGTCTTCCATGAAGGGGTTTACAGCAGACCTGCTGCTGATGCACAAAGCAGGCATTTAGTGATACAGAGCATTGCCTTTAGATATGCCTTCACTGCAGTCAGGTGTCATTGAAACCTCAGGAGCTTAGATACTGACAGAAACAAAAATGTGGGAAGTGGACTTCAGCACAAACTACAAAAAGTTTTTTTGAGATCCGAGGTATATATTTGGCAACTAAAACCCACGCTGTTTAAATCACTTAATTATAGCATAGCCATGCCCTCGGGTAAAAATACATTGCATTCACAAACTGGAATCTGCAGCAAAATGACTGTGAATCTACTGTCTGTTTGATACTGAAAGGGCCAGCTACTATGAGAGAGCACTGGGAAGTTTCCCTCACCTAATTTTAAGTGTCTAAATTTAATCCCCTTAGACTCCCCATGCAGCCTAGGCACATCCAGAGGTGTGTCACTTCACTGCTTGCACTTGCCTGCATTGCAATGGACTGAATCACACTCTGCAGGTATTCACCCCTCCCCCCTGCCCCCCCATCAACCAAGAAGAAAATCCTGGGAGTCTTGTTTTAGCCTTGGCTATCTCAGGGCAAAGCAGCCCCACACAGTACAACAGCATAAAGCTTTGACAATAGGACTGCTCAGTAACAGTTGAACACTGGAAACTGTTGAGAGGTAATTTGGTTTTGGACCGAGTAAGGGTCAGGAAACTGTATAAAAGAGTTCAAATTATATTGTCACAAAAAATGCATCTGTTTAGTTGCACATTTCATTTGTTATGATGTGTATATAACTGAAATCCAATTCCTTTTCCTACAGCAATCGCTTCCTCTGCTGGGGGTTAATTATCCTGTAATCACAGTGCAAATTATCCAAGTGAGATGGTGACATGTTTTGCTTTTTCAGCTTCTGGACAAAGTACCTGGGATGTAATCAACTTAACACAATGCCAGTGCAGTCCAGAGGATTGCATCACTGATAGAGTTGACTGCTAGCTCATAAAAAAAGTTTTATTGGTGAACAAACTGACTTATCCAGAGCAGAACTGCAGATGTTAAAAAAAAATTAGAACATAAAATATCATGGAATGTGTCTTTCCAGGTGAGGTGACAACAAGCAGAAGGTTGCAAATATTGGCTTTCACTTCCAAAAGCGGATGAGTTCCAAGTTTAGAATCCATATATAAAGAGCAGGAGATGCTCTGGGAAGCAATTGCAAAGAGATACAGGTCAGTCTGAGGACTTGAATGTACTTCCCAGATACAGAAACTGACCTAGTAAAAAGATAGTTCTTTCACTTGCAAATACTGCCTTTCTTGAAAATTTGTATAAGTGCTATAAGCTGTTAGCTCTTGTAGTCATTGAGGGGTTACTTACCTCACCTAACATTAGCCAGCAAAGAGCTAGAGATCTAGACATCTGCTCTAAACTGGTATTTGTCCTAAACAAAACTTGACAAAGTGGAGGAAAAAAACAAATAATATGATGACTTGTTATTTTGGAGATTAGATTCCTGACTTCCTCTAGTAAAACTCTATACCTTCTCACTGATTTACACAGAGATCAGTCTATTATGCTGTTTCCATGGAAATATAGACAAATCATAAAGTTTGAAAAAAACTTCATCCTCTAATTTTGACTTCACAATCTTAGTCACATATGTCTAGATATACTTATTAAACAATTCAGTCTCTAGTTTTATAAAGTAATATGCACATTCTAGTCAACACCAAGTACAAGATATATCAAAACATGAAATGATAGAGTTATAGCTACAGTAAGAGCCAATATTAAGCAGTAAAGAGATGCACACCATAACAGGGACATGAAGGAAAAAGAGAAAATATTCCCATCTTAGTTCGTTACTAAACCACTCCAGCTGGTTTTCTTGGCGAGGAGTAGCAGAAGAAAAGCTACGTAGAGGATTCAGCTTAAAATGACAATCTTGAAAATGTAAATCTGCTTGCAAAAAAAATGTATAAACCCTATAGAAAAACTGGATTCTGCCAAGCGATTCATTATTTTAATGACTTCCTGCTCTAATGCACTTCCTCTCTTTTCCTTCATGCAAACTGCTCTAATCCCTGTTAAGGATTTAGCCTTACAATGGAGCTTTTATAACTTTCTGGATCCTTGTTGTGTTGGCATATGGGTCATTCCCTTTATGTCAGGACAAGAAGAAGGTGAAGAACAGTTGTCCCGTGGGATAAGGAAAAGTTCAAAGCAGAACTGGCCAAGTATTGCTCTGAAATACAGAGTGAGTTGGTTTTTTCCCTTAGGAGCTGAATGTGGGCAGGTAGCAAGCGTGGAGAAAACCTGAACATGTTTCAATGCTATCTCTTCCAGCAGATGTCACTAAGAGGCAATGCTGTTTATAGAATGGCCAAATTGGAGACGAGCAGGTATTTTTAAATCACAAAAGTATGGAAAAGCTTTTCCTAGCTATCAAAGAAATGTTTCAACACTGAAACATTTTTTAGCTCCCAAATAGGACTTTACTTTGGATCCAGGTCTGGAAATAAACTCCTGGTTTCCACTTCATTTCAAAGGTTATGGTAATATATACTCTTTACAGGAAACTGCATGGAGATCAGGAGACAAGCTGAGTGCCATTGCTGAGGAAATAGTGAAGGTTTAAAAAAAACAAAGGTGTCTTAATCTCCATAAATTGTGTATTTCTAATGATGGAAACAACAAGAATTTTTGAATGCTGCAAAGATTTAAACTTCTTAAAGACGTATATTGTTGTTGTTATTAATATTAGGATTAAAAAAACCCAAATATTTGAACTATACAAGAAGAAATAAAATAATGGATTCCCAGATGAACATCATGCTTGTGTAAGCTCTCTAAGACAAGGAACACCTCTGCTATTTGGCTGTGCAGCATCCAGCACACTGAAGTCTCAGCCCATGACAGTGACTCTGGTGTTGCTGTGATATCTATTAACAGGGTCAATTGCAAACAGAAGATGGACCATTACGTCAGGTCATGGATTAATCCCCATATGGTTTTAATAAGAACAAAGCATAGGCTACACTTCTATTTGCTGTTGTCCAATCTACTCTCCTTAGCAGGCACACCTTTTGCATGAATTGTTCATGTGTTTTAGTTCATGGGCAGAGTGTGAGGTCAGAGATGGGAGCAAGGAATATACGAAGAAAGAGACCAAAAAGGTTCCAAGACAAAGCTAACGCTTTCCTCTCCAAAGGAAGGGAGCCTGCAGCCCCAGCAATACAGCCAGATGCTGAGACGTCTGCAACAGAAACACCCAGCTAATGGTGCGAGAACAGCGTGAACAGATGGTGCTGCAGCCCTCTCATATTGCCTGCATCTACACCCACCACCACCTGCTCTCTTATCCCCTTCCATTATCCAGCTTCCTGGTAACAAATTATTACATTCTCACCTTTCATTTGTTTTCATATCGCATCAAGCCCATCTATGCTCAATCTGGGTTTATATTACAAAACTTTGTGTTGTTTTAGGATTCCTGACTTTCTACAGCTGTGAGAGGCCCTCAGCTTCATTAAAATATATCTAACCTAATGTGCAATCTTCCCTATCTTCTGCCCCTTTAAAAAACATACAAGAAAACACATATTAGAAGGGAAACAGCAAAATATGTTATAAGCATGCTATGCAAGGTTAATAAGCTTACTGTCTCATTTGTGCTGTCTGTAGCCTCACAGCACTTTAATTAGAAACGCCAAAAACCCTAAAGATGCTTTGAAGAATACAAATTCAGTTGCTTGGATTTTTTTTTTTAACATGGGTATGGTCCTGACAAACATCTGTGTCTCATCAAGAATTTGTCTTCGTAAGGAGGTCCTTAGTATGCCCATAATTGTGGGTTATGACTGTCCAAATTCTGAAGACTGCAAATGTCAGCAGTTTGTAAAAGCACCACAGCCTCTCAATTTTAGAAAGGTCAGTAGGACCCTATTACAGTCAAATGTTCTCTACAGGCTTCATAATTCAAACCTCTATTATTCTTTGCTCTCTATTCCTCTTCCTTATTCCTTTTCCAAACACCCTGTATGAATAAAAGGATCATCATTTCAGTGGAATGCAGCTACCCCTTGGATGGAAGAAATCAGTTCAGGGCCAGTAGCACTACAGTACACAACCATTTCCAGCAGCCAAAATCTGCCCTTGGACACAAGTCAGTGGAAACATGCACATTCAGTGGTAGACTCTGGCCCCAGGAAAAAAAGCAAAGAGTAACAAGAGTAACTAGAGCACCTGAAACTGCCAAAGGGATTTAGGTTGGCAGAATGTATTTAACCCAATTTGGCATGTGGTCAGGATACGAGAAGCTAATAGTTCATTGCTTAAAAGAGCTGGTTCTTTGTGTAGCATATTAAACATTAATACATTAAACATTAATACGTTAAAAATGTTCATGATATTGGCTTCATATCTCATCTGCTAGCTCCAAAATAAAAAGAAAACCCAGTTTCCATAACGTTAATATGTAAGAACGCTTGTTGTTTTGACTCATTGCAAATCATGACGTCAATGAAACCACCAGATGCAGTTTCTCCTTGAGAGTTCCCTGCTTACTGGTGGGCCTGGAGACGCGGCATTCCTGTGGAAGTGTTGGTACAACACGGGTAAGATGGAAGAACAACCTTTCAGGAACAGAGAGGTGCCTCTGGCTCTGCCAAGCTACTGGAGAAGCACGTCCTTACAGAAGAGATTACCTGACATTCCAAGCCTGGACAACATATTGCATAATGATAGAAAATTACTGGGAATTCCATATTATCGAAATTGCAGCCTTGAAAATAACGTATACACTACCAAAATCCTGTTAAATTGGATAAAATAGGCTTTTATCCTTAATATTTTTATTATTATATAATAATCAATCCATATATTAATTCTTACTTTCATTGTTTTGCTTCTCCTCTCTGCACAGCAGCCATTATAATCCTCATTTATCTTAAGTCTCTTCCATGCCAATGCATTCACTAGTGTATCTGCTTACATCTGTGCCTAGTCCCACTGATGTCAGAGAAAGATTATAAATAGTAAATATGGAATTGGTTGACTAGGGTCTTCTGAGAATGTCTAGTATTTGGCTTCTGAAATACTTATAACTGGTCATAACTTCTAATAAGAAGGACAGACTTTCTGAATTGAACAAAATTTTCCTGATGCATGAATATACGTTTCTTCATTCTTCTTTGAAGAAGATTTTTAATTTTGTGAATGACAGTACTGCATTCATCTTAGACTTATGTTTTCAATTTGAAGAACTATAGAGTCACTTCTAGGAAAGTTATTAAAAATTATTAGTATTATAGAAATCATACTTCTTGCCTGTAAGCAGTCTTTCTGCAGCAATCTGTGTCTTTAGCAGAAGATGGTCTCTAAAAATCTTCAGCTTTAAAAGTGAGTAGCTTAGATTAAGATGCTAAAGGTGCCTCTTAGAGGCAACTCATCTATTTGACTCTTAAGAGGGTGAAGGTGGCCTAACAATAAAACTCTGACCCTTTCCAGGGTGCTGGGTGCAAGCTTTTCATCTTTTCTCTGTACTTAGAATCACTACCTCCTTAGTGCATCACCTTTGTGGATCCCATTTAGAAGAGTTTAATTCTTTTCACATACCCAACACAGGATTGAGATGATAGTTCATTTTGTGGAAACAACACACCTATATACAACCTATAGGTTTCCCTGATAACAGAAAGCACAATTTAACATCTCCATTTTAAAACTGAAAGACTCAGTTCATGATTTTACTTTTAAGTTGTTTTATGTGAGGAAATATTTGACCAATTTGAATTGTTTTTCCTAAAATGTACCCCAGACAAAACTTAAAATTTTGATGGCGAAGAAACTTTTTTCCTGAATATAAAACAGAGATCATCGCAAATTGTTCAAAAACCATAGCAGTGTTATATTAGAACTTGATACAGAAATAATATAACAACTGACACAAAACAGACAGTTGGATAATTCTAAAGATGTAGGCTCTTAACTTCATAGATCAGTTCCTAGATCTACAACCACAAATGTTAAAAGAAGTTGAAATTCCACTTCTGCTTTTTAAGATACAGTATTTCAAGACTGAGTCCATGTAAGAGGCCAATTCTAAATCTCACATTTTTCCTTACCAAGGACATATCTCGACCTCATTGTTCTTGTCCAAGACTTGGCCTTGATATATGCTATTTAAAAAGCAAACAAAGAACATGAACTTGTTCAAACTCTGGGAATATTTCAGCCTACAGCTCAGCAAAACACCTTTATCTGAAACCAATGAACTTCCCAGGACCATTGAGAATTGACCACAGGGGCCAATTAGCTGGTGCAGTCTCACTGATTCTGTGTCAATAATTTATAAATTTAGAGAGCAGGCAAGTTTTTACTGCTGGTTTAAAATTGAAGAGCTGGTTCTTACAAAGTCTGTGCCACTCAACTGAACTCCATGGAACAGCACAGATATAAATGCACTGAAGATCCAACAAAAATAGGTACATTGTGTTTTCAAACATATTTTTTCCTTCCAAAATCAAAATTTTGTTCACCACTGAAAAAACATTAATTAGATATCCATATTTTTAGGAAAGTGAAATAGCTACCATTTATTTTATCTTTCCAAACTGTTTGGAAAAAGCACAGACCAGTTTTACATCAAAGGCAGGCACCTAAAGAAACTGCTTTCTGCCTCACAGCAGCAACAGGCAACATATTAAGGCATTTTTGGTCCCCTTCATATTGCACCCTGTGGTTTTTCTGACTATCTAAGAAACAAATTTATGTCTGATACCATAGACTGCCTTTGTCTTGGCTAATGTTATTTAATTGAGAATATTTTATTAGCCATAGAATATGAATGTGATAGGTGACTTTGTCCATAAAGGCAGAAGGCAAATATCACAGGTACCAGAGCCTTTATGGTCCCAGTGAATTCACCTATTTCTACCCTCTGCTGAACAAAATGCTATTCCACCTATTTGCCAAAATTAGGCAGATTACACTGCATTCTGGCATGCAAAATCTGCCATTACCTAGCTTGGTTTTGACAGAGATCGCTAAGGGTATCTAAACCAAAGATTTTTTGACTCTGCTGCACAGAAAATTTGCTTTTTGGCTCCAGAGCTGGCAGGGAACTTGCTGCTGCTCTTTCCAGCTGCTGCTAAAATCTCTAAACTCACTTTTTTGCCAGGGTATGTGTAAAAGCCCATCAGTCTTCCATGCAGATCGCTTGAAAACCAATTAAAGTGTATTCATGCATTCCAAACATTGATTTTACATATGGCAAATAATTTTTTTACCACTATTCAGGATGCTCTACAGTGACAAATTTGACAGAGGTCCACCCTTACATCCATGGATTAATAAAAAATAAAAAATTAGAAAAGAAAAAAAAAATCTCATGTAAGAATTAAGGGAAATAAGTTCCCAGACTATCATTTATTAATATTACATATCTGTATATCTTAAAAAAACACTGCAGGAAGTAGTTTCCAGGAGGCCTAGGGAAGAGTGTGCCCATGGACTAGCAGTTGATGGGGTCCAGTACAGTATAATTGTGTTCTGAGAGAGTTTCCATTTCATATCAGCCAAGAAATCTTGTGTTTCTTTACATATGTGATCCAATAAAAACTGATTTAGTTTGAAGGCACAGTAATCCTCTTCTGAAGCTACCGTATCTGAATATCTCTGGTGAACTGTCTCTGGTTATTATGCACAAGTCTATGGTGAGACCTGACTAAACTCATTTTCATGAGGTGTAAAAATAATGTATTTAGTTCAGTGCACCACTGAAATCTGGCATTGCTGACTCCACAAAGATTCAATTCATATTTCACAGTTAGAAGATAGATTTGCTTTAAAAAAAAAAGTAGTTAGCTTTTTTTAAGAGAGCTTGATGGTTTTAAGGCTATGTCTTTTTCCATCAAAATCAAAAGTTAACTTGGAAACATATAAGAGACTGTAAATTAAATTTAGTGAATACCATTTTATGATCCATCCTGATGCATGTAATTGCCATAGGTAGAAAATACATCTGTGGTGAAGAACTGGAAAATTGGAACATTATGGAGTATCCACCAGGCTCCCTTGTTAGTGAATCTAAACTAATCTTTAGTGAATTCCTGAGAAAGCATGAAGAGGTTTCTTCTCCTAAAAAAAAGTGCTGTGCAAGTGAAAATGGAGCCAGAACAGACACTACCGCTTTGCTTTAAGGATTTAGATATGTTATTTAATTTGATTTCTGCAGAGACAAAACTAAACAGTGATGGCAGCTGATTCTCTCTAGAGTATCTGGTAATCTATATTAAGTAAACTTAATATAGACTGTAAAACAAAAGTCTCTGAATGAAAAGTTGTTCCATACTGGTGGTCAAACTGAGTTATCTGGGGAGATTCACAACACATAACACTTGAGTTAAACTATGGCCAAGGTTACCCTCCTGTAAAAGCAGTATAGTGTATCCATACGTGATATGATTTTAAATTAACTAGACAAAAAACTGCAGCCAGTCAGCTTTGGCAGGGCAAAGCTTAGTGAGGTCTAATCGACCTAGGTGTTTATACAGATTTTTGGACAGATTTTTCAGGCTTGCTTAATGCCATGTTACTAACTTCTTTTAACCCTTCTTTGATCAAGCTATGCCACGGAGTCTCCTAGGTGATTTTTAATATTATATATCATGAGTAAGGGCTTCAGAAGGACAGAAATGAGATTGAGGCCTCACACCACAGAAGATGGAAAGGAGGACAGAGAAAGATCTCCCCTTTTCATCGTGTCCCCTCAGCCCATCTCCTGCAGCACAGTGGGACACTGTGGGGACACCCAAATGGCCAGCCCCATGTGGGCAGGAGGATCCTCTCTGGTATGAAACCACCAGAACAGGGTCACACATCACAGAAGCACTGTGACCCTCATGGTCTGCTAGTTCCACCATATACGAAGGATAACTGGAGGCTTTAAAGACAGCAGTCAGCAAAACAAACTACACCTAATTAGAGTGCCAGGGGCTGGATGTTTCTAACCCTGATTCCCCATGAAAATCTCCCATGGATTCACAAGGCTTTGTTGTGATTGTATGTCTGTACCACAAAATTGTTGGAGAGATAACTGTTTCAGCATACTCGTTCAAAGACACGAGACCTATAATTTTACACCAAATTGGCTCTAATTGCCAGCAAAAGCACTGCCTGTGCTGAGGCATTCTCTAAGGGCTTGTCTTCACTGCACAGAAACTCAGACCCTCCCAATGTCCACAAAGTAAAGCCCTCTGACCTAGGGCTTTAAATATGGACTAATTTATCTGGCTAGGATTACCTGCTGAGAAAACCATTGAGCACTAATGATCTGTCCTTTCCTCTTCCCAACACTGAAAAGCAGGCTGGGGAGCACGGGGCCAGATTCCAAGTAGAAAGGGTAGAATGAAAGAAGTGGAGGGAGGTGTCCACAAAGCCACAGGGAGAAATTTAGATAATGGAGAGAGGCACCAGAATACAAGCTGCTGGTAGAAGTTGCTGAGAGGAAACTGTTCTGAGGCACCAAAAGATATATTTGCAGTTTTAAAATAACTTTTCCAACTGCAGGATGGGAAGAACAGTCCACTGGTCAGACCATTAGAAAATCTGGATTCAAGTAGCTGTTCTGTCACAGATTTTCCTGAGGTTGGCTTCTTTTATGCCTCAGAGACACAAAATGTAGCTACAGTGTCTTTTTTTCACCCATCTGCAGAATTGGGAAGGACATTTTTTCACTACTTCACAGAAAACACTAAAGACTTTAAATTGCTCTAACTTCATGGTAATATGAGCTGTAGAAGCACCTAAGCCAACATGGTTTTTTCATTACTAATTTCTATGAAGAAAGCTGTTTTTTTCCTTTCTATTCATGAATTTCCAAAGAGAAGAGACCTCAGCACTCATTAATACCTGCAGAGTACAAGTTTTAGTCATCAATGGTTTGTTCCAAAGTGAAAGTGTAATAGCATGAAATTCTTTATTAATATAAGGAAATTACAGAAACTTCTTTTAAACATGGAGTTGGACACCCAAAGTTCAGATTCTGGAAGAAAGAAATTGCTGATGACAGAACATGCTGCTCTTCATGGCAGCTTCCCAATGCTGCCTTCTCAATGTCAGCTACCGAGGATCACTGCCTTCAAGGTTTTCTAGATTTATCATGAATTCTCAAAGAGAAATAAGAATGACTTGACAATGGCATTATTTATGCTCCTGGTCTTCTTGTGTGAGCACAGAAAGACCTCAGTTCCAACAAACAGATGAGAGAATGAGCAAAGGTTATAATTAATAAAGTTATGTTTGCTTTGGGACAGTCTGGATTGTCAGAGAAATATGGGCCACAAAGCAGTGGTGTGACTAGGAATATGAAACAATTAAGCGCACTGTGGGTTTTGGTTGGGTTGTTTTAATCTAAAAAAATGATCTTATGCCATCCAGGTCACATAAATCCTGATTTCATGTTTCATTTTCCTAGTTGTTTGAAGACTCAATACAAGTCTGGAAAGAGTACTTTCCAAGTATAATAACTAGGCTAGTTATTTTACTTGAACTGTTGTGAAGTATCAGAGAGAAATGTAGATAAAATCATGGAAGAGGGATTTAGTTCTCTGGAAAACCATCTAGATATTGAAGTCTGCTTATTTATCAAGAGAGAATAAAACATTACTTTCTGGGATGGAATGAAAAATAAAGGCTAATTGAATAATATGTTAAAGTGTCTCTTAAATGGGGGATCCATACTGGGGCTCACTGAGCATGCAGAACAGAGAGAACAGAATTTCCTGTTTTGGTTTTGCTTGCAGCTACTGGTGTCAGCCAATTTCCAATAGTTAGTGGCTGTGTGTCATTTGACTTCAAGGATATTTGGATCAGGCCCCAGGCATCTAAATTAATGGGGTACATCAACAGTCAATTTTGCCCCTGTGCTATTGGAAAATGGATTATGCTGTTTAACTTTGATAGCTCTGAAGTAGTTTGACAGCCTCAATAAAAAAAAAAAAAATAACGTAAATGCGGACACAGAAGTATGAATTGGAATCTTAGTCAGGATTTCTGCTTTCTTTGTGCTACTGATTGTTTCTATCAGGCAGTTGGTGACCCATTATGTCATTTTAAACAACTATTTATCTTTGCATGACTATGAAAATTACAATCCTTAAGGTAACTTATTTATAATAACACATTAATTAATGTTTCTTTCTTCTAGATGGCCTTATTCTCAAATTACCATTTCTATATTGTAAACGTCTGCAATGAAAAGGGTAATAAACGGGAAAAAAAGTCTTTAAGTTTTCACTTGTTTTTCACCCCCTAAACTAAAATGAGACAAGGAAATAGCAGAAATCTGATTAAGTTTATTTACTTTTGAAAAAACCCTCAACTGATTTCCAGTCAAAATTGAACTATTGCATAGCTAAAAGGGCAGGAACCTTAGCATGACCAGTTGTAGAAGAAATACCCTTCCTGATTCTGCATTTCTCATTCTGCACATCTTGACATTAGGCAAGAAGACACATCTTCCCAGAAATCCAGAGACTGAAGATCAGATTAGTTACTGAGGCAGCCAATGCTTCATGCCCTGGAAGGAAGCTCTGTGCTCCCTGGGATTTTATTTCTTCAGTCAGGTATAGGTGAGTTTGCTCAGTTTTAGCTTCAAGTGCATCCTAAAACGTTGCAAGTGCTAGCTGAGAACACAAGGTTCTTCTCCTCAAGATACAAAAAAAGCAAACTCCTCTGTGCATTCCTAGCTGAGGTGGTGGGACGCTGTCCTTCCTCCCAGAATTACTGAAACAAGACATTATGACCATACCCCACCCGTTTTTCTTTCACTTGGATTCCTCTACCTTCAGCTTCACAGACAGCCCAGAAATACAGGATCAGAGTTTTTACTGGTAATTCTCTGATATCCATCACACTTAGTTACAGACTAGAATCTGTCTGTGCTACAGCACAAAACTAAACTTCAGACCCTGGGATCCAGCCCAGTCTGGACAGGCTGGATCAGTGGCCAAGGCCAGTTGTATGAGGTTAAAAAAGGTTAAGTGGCAGGTCCTACACTTGGGTCACAACAATCCCAGGCAGGGGGAAGAGTGGCTGGAAAACTGCCCAGCAGAGAAGGTGTGCTGGTATGCCAGTTGACAGCCAGCTAAACATGAGCCAGTGTGTGCCCAGGTGGCCAAGAAGGTCAGTGGCACCCTGGCTTGTACCAGCAGGACCTGGCTGGTGGCCAGCAGGAGCAGGGCAGGGATTGTCCCCCTGTACTCAGCACTGGTGAGGCCACACCCTGAGTCCTGTGTCCAGCTTTGGGCTCTTCACTGCAAGAAAGACACTGAGGTCCTGGAGCATGTCCAGAGAAGGGCAGTGAAGTTGGTGAAGGGTCTCAAACATAATTCCTATGAGGATAAATCCAAGGGAGCTGAAGTTGTTTAGCCTGGAGAAAAGGAGGCTGATAAGAGACATTGTCACTCTCTGCAACTTCTTGAAAGAAGGTTGCAGCAAGGTGAGGCAGGCAAGTATTGATAGGAGAAGAGAAAATGGCCTCAAGTTGTGTCAGGGGACGTTCAGGTTGGATATTAGGAAAAAAAGTTTTACGGAAAGTGTGGCTAAGTACTGGAACAGGCTTCCCGGGGAAGTGGGGGAGTCACTATCTCTGGAGGTCAAAACAAGTCAAACTTGTCAAAAAACAAGTAGACGTGGCACTTCTTGATATGGTTTTGTTGACATGGTGGTATTTGAGCAAAGCTTGGACTTGATGATCTCAGAGGTCTATGAGGTGTATTGGAATTTGTTTAAATGTGTGGAATTATAAAATATATTTCCACCTGATCTTAAGCCATATAGACTCACATCTATATGTGCTCTGAGCATTTTTATTAGCCCAGGAGTTAAAATAAAAATATTCCAAAATATCCCAGGTTATTTTTAGCTTTACCATGCTACAAATTTTATTTTTAACAACCTGTGGATTACTATTCATCGTGTAGACATTGACCTTTATTTATTGCATTTATATAAAGTAAATTCTAAGGGTTATTTTATACAACAAACCGAAGGAACTTGGGAAAAAAAAAAAAGAAAAATATTTATCATGAACATTTTCCTTTTCCATTTCCCCCTGCTTCATCCTCTGGACTGCAGAGGAGATTACCCCCTTAACAGAAAGAAAAAGCATATGTCAACTTGCCTCACCTACAGAGCCTTCAGGCAAAATGCATCACTTTTTTGGGACTGTCAAGGATTGAATAAATCAGAGATAAGTGGGTTAAAATGTCAGCACCCACTGGGACCAAAATAAACCTACCATATTTTTTCATCCAAGTGAAATCCTATCTGCAGTACCACCAGCACTTCATTCATTCATTTAGGAAGACAACTTAAAATTCTTAATGATTAATTTGATTCCTTTTATTTAAAAAAAAAAAGAAAGAAAAAGAAAAAAAATTTTAAAAAAGAGAAAAACACAAAAATAGTTGGGTTTTTTTCCCCTCCCATTGTAATAAGCCTGTGAAAGTCATCTTGTGCAAAAGGTCAGATAAGAGTGATGTGAAAGATGGTGCTAAAAGGCTTTCAAACTTTGTTTATTAATAGATATAACCCTTTCACCTCTGCTACATCTGTCACCGCTAGGTTAAATATAATTTATCTTATTGGTCACCTGACTTCTTGTTATGAGTACGGGGAAATGCCACAAAAAAACACTGAACAGTCACAAATCCATTATAAAAAAATGCAAGAGAAAAATTGCCTGAGCCCTTCTAATAAAACATAACCTAACATGGAGTAACTAAAGACACTGAAGGCAGCCCCTGGCTTTAAAAGCATTCACTAGGCCATTGATCATTGAAGACAACATGCAGTGACCTCACACAAACATAATGTAAACTCCCAAACTCATTGATGGCATTCCTAGCACTCTGTCTGAATTTATACTGTCTCTCTGTAAACTGTTTGACATAAGCAGTGAAAGATGGAAACAGAAAAGGGCCTCCTCAGTATGATGAGCATACCACCAGATGCAGCTGGATGCAAGTGAATTAACTTGTAGCTTGCTTTGATGTTCAAAGAAGTCTCAGGCCAAGATGTGTGTTAATGGAATTTTCGTAAGATTCTTGAAAGTATATTTTTCCTTCTGGATAGTCCAAAAATATGCTAGAGCATAAAAACTACCTTAGTCTATTTTGAGGAGATGAAGAAAAGAAATGGAAAAAAATATACTCTGTTACTATTCATTTTTCAGGAAGAATGCTATGGCTATGTAAGTCAAATCATGCACTCAGAAAGGCATGTGGGTGTATTTCTGTAGGTGTATTTATGTGTCCCTCTTTTCTCTTTCTTTCCTTCCTTCTTTCCTTCCTTCCTTCCTTCTTTCCTTCCTTCCTTCCTTCCTTCCTTCCTTCCTTCCTTCCTTCCTTCCTTCCTTCCTTCCTTCCTTCCTTCTCCTTTGAGCACCAAGAATGCACAAGTGCAGGACCCTCAGTATTTTTCCACTTACTTTCACGAAGTGTGTAGCAAACACTAAATAAATGCATCTGCTTTATACTCTAAAATTATATAAATTAATTGTAAGGCAAATGTCAAAATGTGAGTACACAGAACCAGAGCAGGAAGCCGAAGAAAGCAGCAGAACAATGTCAGTTAGCATATTAACTGTTTGAACAAGTGTGGGGTTTTTTTAAAAAAAAAAGTTTTAATATGTTTGATATTTAAACTATCAAAGCTTGGATTATTGTAGATGGAAAGTTCAAGGACTTTTTTTTTTTTTTTTTAAGAAAAGTGCTGCAAATTTTGCAGAGAATTTATTATGAATATTTTAGACATTGTGCTCCTGCAGTGAGTAAGTGGACAGGAAGCAAAAGCATCTGGAAAGTTCTCCCTTCTGTTTTTAAGCCATCCGTAACAGCAATAGGTAAATTACCCTGTACTCAAAAGAAGGAATAAGTCAAAGACAAATAACTGCAAGACGGAGGGGGACATTTATGAGGGCATACAGTGACAAGACAAGGGGGAGTGGTTTCAAACTGAGAGTAGGCATAGATTAGATATTAGAAAAAAATTCTTTACGGTGACAGTGGTGAGGTACTGGTACAGGTTGCCCAGAGAAGTTATGGCTACCCCATCCCTGGAAGTGTTCAGGGCCAAGCTGGATGGGACTTGGAGCAACCTGGTGAAGGGGGGTTCTGTCCATGGCAGGGGGGTTGGAAACAGATGATCTTTAAGGTCCCTTCCAACCCAGGCCATTCTATGATACTCTAAGATATGATTCTATGAATGAAGTTGTATCTTAATGTGGTTTTCATCCTGCTTCTAAAATGGCATTGTGCCTTTCTTGGCAGCTGATTGCAAAGCTGCATTACAGCTCATTGCTAATCACCTGTGAGACCCTCCTAAGTGATTACTGCTGGCATGGAATGCTGTCATTGTGCGCAGTACAAGGACGTCTCAAGACTTTGCACCATTCCAACTGAAGGTTCCTCTGGTGGTTCAGCAGCTCTTTTTGGAGCATTTTCTAGGTTTTCATGTGAGAATTTTCCATCTAGTGGGATCCAGACTTATATAAAGAAGTAATTTTAACTTTTTTCCAGCAGAAGTCTAATATGATTCAAGTAGGTCAACTAATCATTTTGACCCATTAGCTTAGATTTAGTAACATAAAAGTTGCAATGAGAATCTGGGCAGGTAAAACCCATTTGGTTTGTATTTCAGTCCGTTGTGTCCTGCTGGCACCACACCCACCCACTGCTTCCAGAAACTCTTCTCTTCTAAAAGGGCAAAGGATTTCATCCTTTTCCAAATATCAACCTTCTGCAAATCTATCTGGTCTATTTTAACTACATTTTCATATTTTAACTACATTTTCACAGCCTGTATCTCCCATTCCCCACTCATTCTAGGAACTCTATAGTCATTACACATTCTTAGTTAGCTATGAAGTGCAAATGGCTAGAACTTCTCATCGGGCTAGCTCAGCTCCTTTAGCCTTTTCCTTCTTTTGATTTCTGTGAGTGCATTTTCTCCCACTTGATGAAGAAACAAGAGAGAGAGACTGAAACAAAAGAAGCAAACATTCATTATAATTGCATTTTCTTCCATTCACTGCACCCTACCGTGTGAGTAGGTCCTGTCTGCAACTGTCATATAAAGAGCTTTTGGAAACATAATGGAAATTATTTCAAAATTGCTTTGGGATAGAACATTTTCTCTGAAAGTGTTGTCAAGAGTCAGGTTTCAAGTATAACAGGATTCTGAGCCATGAGACTGACAGTGATTAATTGCATCACCAAAACTGGTTGGCCCTCTCAGAGATGTGACCAGGCACTCTGACAGCAAATCTTCCTGGGAGGTATTTAAATCTAGACTCTGATGTATCATCTGAAGGCATCAGCTACCGCCTCTGTAGTGAATCATAGCTCGTATGCACTCCTTTAGCTCTGCCGGAGTAACACACCTTCCCTTGGCTGCCTCGCCTCAGCCCAACTCCTGGTGCTGCTCCCCCTCCTAGAGAAATCACTAACATCTTGTATGGCGCTTTGCCCTCAGTTCTCGCCGTGGCTGGACTGCTTGGCTTGATGCACAGAGTGACAGAATGGCTGAGGTTGTAAGGGACATCTGGATGCCATCTGCTCAACCCCGCTGCTCAGGCAGGGACACTTAGAGTCAGTTGTCCAGGACCATGTCCAGACAGCTTCTGAAAATCTCCGAGGATGGAGACTCCACAACCTCCTCTCTGGGCAACCTGTGCGCAGTCACCCTCATAGAGCAAAACTGTTTCCTGATGTTCAGAGGGCACCTTCCATGTGTCTGTTAGTGCCCATTCCCCTTTTCCTTTCCATTGGGCACCACTGAGCACAGCCTGGCTCCATTCTATTCACACGTTCGCTTCAGCTATTTATTTATATCAGTAAAATTCCCTCTCTTTGCCCTCTCTTCTTTCTTCACGGCAGAAATGCCACAGTCTCTCACCATCCTCGTAGCCTTTTCAGTTCTCCAGCACTCCCACGCCTCTCCAGTACCGAGGACAGACCTGGACACCGACACTGCTCCAGAAGCGGCCTCACCAGCTCCCAGTAGAAGGGAAGCTCCCTTCACCTGCGGACAATTCCTCGTGGGATGAAGCCACGGTCCCACTCCGCTCTCATTGTGGCACGGTCACCTTCGCAGGCTCTTGTGCCACCCGGATCCCCCATCATGAGCCCCAAATCCTGCCCTGCCGATCCGGGCGGATCCTGTCTATCGCTGTTTCCCCTCCCCTGCTGCGGAACTCCGCGTCTCCGTGTTAAACTTCCCGAGGGTCCCGTTCCTCCCGATCCCTCTGGATCGACGGCAGCACCGCCTCCACCCCTCGGCGAGCGGCGTCAAAAACTAGTTGCGTTGGCCGGGAATCGAACCCGGGTCAACTGCTTGGAAGGCAGCTATGCTCACCACTATACCACCAACGCTCCGATAGCAGCACTACTCTGCTTCGGTTCCTGTTGCCTTCCCCGCTTCTCTCTGCTCCCGGTCTGTCTATAGGGTTTGCTACCCGCCCTCAAGCCCAGCAAACACCTACTGAGTGAAGCATGCAAGTTTTCTCCACGGCTGCCAAGGCTACTAGAGAATTAGAAGCTTGCTTGCTTGTTTGTTTTTAAACAATGAAAAAACTAAGGTATTTTACAGTGGAATATTTCCAACGTCCTCATTGGTATAAAAGAAATTCCAAATAGGAGGACTAAAAACTTCAGAAAGGGGGCTGTGGATAATAGCACAATTGGGAAAAAAGACTGGCTGGCAGCACGCACCTGATGAAACAATCATCCTCATTTTTAGTAAAAGAAATAGTCTTTCCAGCATTAATGTTGAAGGTGAGATTTTTATCTCATGTCTGAAAAATTAGAAAAAAATTATATAAAACAACATATGTTATCCTTTCCATCAACTACTGCTTTTTTCTTCTCAGTATCACCCAAAGAAACTGAGATTACATGGAAAACAAACCAAATAGATTTGCAAAAGCTTGATATTTAAAAGAGGATTATCTGAAACACAACACCGAAATCCTGAATCTCAAACTTAAGTACATTTTTATGACATAATGTGTGGTGAAAAGTTTTCTACTATAGTGGATAGAGCCAACAAACTACTTTAGAGAAACAAAAACTCAAAAACTCACATGTGTGAGGATATCCTATGAATAAGCCAGGGCATTCTAGGACATCTGTGATTTCACTTCTGAGAATGTCCTGTTTACAAACAGATCTGGTTCTTAACATGTAGGAATTGTAGCAAAGTTTATGATTGAAAGAAGTCTGTGCCAGCTCATAGCTCATAAGTAGAGAGACCTTCATGTCTCTTTCAGTCTCAAATCCTCTGTCTTCAGCTTCCTGCAGTGGTAATCAGAAAAGTTGTATGACCTAATATTGGTCAGATTTCCATCGATCTCCTGATTCCTGACCCTTTCTGTCACTTGGCATCCGAATAATGAATGGGTCCATAGCAGCTCCCCCAGGCCTGTGCATACTCTGACCATTTTACAATGTTGGTGAAATTTTTTGCAACCTTAAACGAAATTCTTTGGTGCACAGTACACCGTAGGAAGGATATAGAGTCTTCTCTTGTTTTCTTTTCATATTTTACTTTAAAAGTCTGCAAAATCAACAAAGAGCCTATTTGGAATGCTCTTCAAGCAGCTCATGAGGACACACTGCTAAGTGTATTCACAAATAAGATTTAACAAAACAAACCAAGAGGGCTCTGCTGAATGATGCAGAGTCTTTTTTGACTGCGTGTGAGATGCGTGTGAGTGCCCAGGTATTGCTTTGCAAACTCACACTTCAGTTATGTGGTGCATGAATAGCAAACTGTTGCTTTTGGGAACCACATTTTCTGTGCATTTGTTGTGAAACCTTTTTACACAGGGCCTTGACCTTGAGCCAGCCAGTAGGCTTATAATTTAAGAAGTTACAACGGGACACACTAGACTCATTTATCATAATCACTTCTGAAAAATACATACCTTATTGTAATGATTTTCATGCTTTTCTACTAATCTGTAGACACTATAAATATTTTCTATCAGAGGCCTGGATAGTAAACTTAAGCCTAGTGAGAGATGTTTCTGATGTTACTGAAGAGTATGGTTTAACAATCATCAAAAAAGGCTATTCTTTACATACTCTCTTGCAGAAAAATTCCATGGAACCTGAAATTTTGTGGACGAACATTTGAAAATAATTCCCTTACTGTTTAAGAAATTTGAATAACTTTAGTAGAGAAGTCAGCCTAGAGGAAATGCAGATGTTTTTCTTATAAGAATGATATTTCTCTTCTTTTAGGTGCTAGCCTTAACTACATCGTCTTTGTGAACTCGCCATCCTGTATTTTAAGGCAATACAGAATGAAGGAGGTGATTTTAAAACAATGTGATAGAACTGAAAAGAGAGATGGGCCCCCGTTGAATTGAGAAAAAGCACTGGATGAGGACTGCCAGCTCTGAGAAAGCTGGAAGCTGAAGTGTATGGGCAGAACAGGATGGAGAAGTGGGACGGGCTAAGGTGATCTCTGAAAGGCAGCCACCTGCATCTCAGCTCGTAAAGCTGCTTAAATACGCATGAGATTCCTAAAGTATTTAAGCACCAAAACTTGCAGATAAACTCAGAGGGCCACATTCCCAAAGTCAAAGTAGTCTTATCCTGCTTAAGGAATTCTAGAAACACTTCTGGACATCTGTAAGCACCTGGAAATCTGTTGAAATCTGACAGCAGTGTTCCAGTCCCAAATGCAAAGCCTCCTAATCTTCAGTAACTCTTGTATGTTCAGGCAATAAACACACACTGCCAAATCAGGGGCTCTGCACGAAATTTGTCCTCATTTTTTTTTGCCTCCCTCTCTCTCACACACACATGCACACGTATTCCAGCAGCACTTGATGAACAAGCAGATCAAATTAACCCTTATTATGTCTTACCCGAACACGAAGAATAAGCAATGGTAACATTTCCTAATCTGGTTTTAATTCACTAGGCAACAAATCTGTTGACTATGAGTCTACTGCATATGGCTTATAGCTGAGAGGAAGTGTTTTACCATGGCATAATTAAAAGAGTTCCTACTGCGCATGTGATGACACGCTCTCTGCTTTTTTATTGAGGGTTTCTTTTGTTGGGGCTTACACCAAATAAGTTGCACGTGTGGCTGGTTTTGCTGCAATATCATCTTCAGCTACTTAGTGCATCACCACGCTGACCTCTCGATTAACCCTTGCTTCAAAGGCTGCTCCATGCAGGTGCAGTACCATGGCTTTCCTGGCAGGGGACATGCCTGGCTCACTGCTGGTGACCTCTGTCATTGCTGAGGACCTGGGCATGCTACATATGCGTTTGGTTTACAGCTCAAGGCCCTGGCTAATTGCATAACTGATGTGCTGCAGATCCACAGCCTGTAGGAATCCAGAAGATATTTAAATGGAAAAGATAAAACCTAGGTCTTGCCAACACTAAATTTGTCCAGTTTTCTGGCAATATGCTTCTCCACAGAGTATAGATTTCAGTTTAGTTAGTGAGGAAGAAATGTACGGTTTTACTGTAGGTCCAAAGGATTCCTTAGTCTTTATCAGAGAAAAGTTTGAAAGTAAGAATGGCATATGCCAGGAGATTTCAAAACGCTTCAGTGAGCTATGATGAACAGAAATTCCTCAGAAATTCCTTAATATTTAGAAATGAGCTACTCAATCAACCAGACCTTTACTGGCTCTCTGTGGTGCTTCAAGGAAACAGGTCACTTAACTTGCTCTATTTCATGAGAATACAAACAAACATTTAAAAAAATCCAACCCCAAATGAAGAGGATTATTAGAAATAAGGTGTTTTTTTTTTTTCTTTGAATTAAGGTGGTTTATTCAAGAAGGCAGCTACACACCCTCCTGTCACTATTCCAGATTTATCAACCTGGTAAGTCCTTAGGTAGGGAGGATTTAATCACTTACACCCTTATATTTGCACCCCTTTCCATACCAATATCTGTTCTAGATGATCAGATTCATAGACACAGTAACAGACAAGAGTAGTGAAAGAACTTCTTTATTTCTACAGACATACAAGTCATGTACACAGTTGGTGTCATATGCTATTAAAGGTATTCAAGGATTCAGTAGGCTATTTTTTTCTTTTCTTTTTTTTACCCTCCAGCACACTCCATTCCCATTCCTCCTATTCTTGGCATGTTTCCTGTTTCTTGGCATGTTTTTTAAGCAAGGCAAGGCACACCCATAGCATTCACCTAACTTTAGAAGACATCACTGGAAGATTTGACTGTGAAGGTTGAACACAAAGACCTCTCTGAGAATAGGAATAATTTTTTAATCACAGAAAAATTCAGACTCCATAGAGAAAGATCCAGATTTATTTTTGTCTCTTTATTTTATCCCTTATTTTCTTACTATCTCTTGAATGGGAAAAATTTCTTTTTTTGTTTTAGACTAAGTTATCCTGATTGGTTTTGGCCACAGAAATAATTTATCTTCTTTTTTATTTATCCTTGCTATATGGTTTATCTTTGCTATATAATGCTGGACATGTTAACAGTGCTCTGGAGTCTAAGATTCTGTTTTATTCCATCCCCATCTTTCTGGGAATTGAAAAGGCTGAAGGGAAATAACAGGGAATTACTAAGTTCTGCATCTTTAGAGAAATATGCATATGGAAATACATATAGCATGGTGCTTGCATTTAGTTGTGTAGGCTTTTTTTTTTTTCCATCACCTTCTGAAAAGGTTGGCATATTTCATTTTTCATGGTCAGTCCAAAGACTTATGCTTTCCAGAACCCTGTCAAATGAGCATGATTGATGCACCAGTGGAAAATAAATATGGGGGAAATTACTCTGGAGTATTTATGCATTGAATAAACTAACATTCTCTATCCCAGAGGCTTACAGAAAAATGAGCAATTAAGCCACTTGGTTCTTGCACTTCCATGTAGAAATTGACTTCTATGGAAATGGGGAGCACTGTTTAAGGTGGTTGTGGGCATTTCTCTGTGCTAGACCATTTAATGACTTTTGTCTGAGGTTTAGCATGTGTGCTGTCTCATATGATCTATCCCTGGTCAGGACTGTCAGGGTTAGTCATTTTAGAATCACAGAATATTCTGAGTTGGAAGGGACCCACAGAGATCATCGCACTCCAACTGCTGGCCCTGCACAGGGCAGCTGGGCAACTTTGCTATAAAATTAATTCGGTTTCAAAATACATATTCATTTTAGGGGGGAAATTTTTTCTTTTTTCCAATTCTTGCTGCAGTTCAGGAAAGCCCATTTCATGGTTCTGTCTTAATATTGTTAGGAGTGATTAAGAATTTATAAACATAAGTGCACAAAAATAATTTTATCACTCATAATTAATGTCTTTTTTTATCTCAGTGTCAATTTCTGTGCAAGTTAATTTGGAATTAAAGAATTAAAGTTTTTCAGCTCAATACTCTGCATCTGAAGTACGACAGAGCTGCTCTGAGGTTTGCTTATGCTAATGTAGCTTTCTATACTGATAATTACATTATTTTAATCAAAACTTTCTGTAGAGACTCTTGAATAGTTCTTAAATTGGAGTTTTATTGCATAAAAATTAAATTACATTAGAAGCCATACCAACATTCCATTGGATTAACTGTAAATGCTTGTTAGAACAGATTTGGGTACACTGGATACCTTTTCTTACCTTTCTTTGTTATGATTTGGTTTAGAATTTGATTACTTTGATACCTAATCCTCCAGCTAATCTGGTTCACCAAGTTATCAGACATCAGCTGAGCTGCAGAATTGTTTGTTTGTCCTTCAAGCATTGGCCATTATCTACAAAAGCAAATTGTACTGTGGAGCATAATTCATATTCACTGCAAATCAAGTTGACTATGCTTTGCTTAAAAACAGATCAGTTTCCTCAGATCTGATATTATATAGTAGATTTAAATTATCATTTTTTGGTAACTTAAGTTACCAAATCCTTATTTTTTAATTTCTAACTCTGTTTATGGGAAAACATACGTGTTAAGGAAAGAATTTATTGGTAGCCCTTCTAAAATCTAAATAAAATGCAAAAAAAGTTAGAATTAGTAGTACAGCTATACCAATTATATTAGCATTCACCAAACTCATCAAGTAGTTAACATTCTTCTATTCCAAATTCTCTACTTAATAGAAATCAAATGCCATTAAAATCGCTAAAACTACAGATATAAAAAATAGTGTTACCTCATATAATATTATTGAAAGACAAGCACAAGTTAGACGAATCAGAGAATAGGCAGCTGCTTTTTGGAAAGATGTTACAGTTTAAGAAGGAAGAAAATCCCACTCAAAACAGGACAAGAAATGTTCAGGCAAGGTCAGGCAAGTCATGGTACCAGTTTCCCCATTCTTTAATTGCTCTATCATATCCAGCTTAGTGCTTCTGAAACCATCACATTTCTGATATCTTTATAAGGAAATATGTGGGTCTCACCACTGTATTAGCTGAAGATGTGCAATACACCTCACACTGATGCCTTTTATCAGAGTCTCTTGGTTTTTAGACACCAAGCCTCACAAACACCCCAGAGGAAAAGATTATTTTCTACACAGTCCTACTAGTAAGAAAATAGAGATATTTTAATCAGATCATTCTAACAAAGGCATTCTGAATTCTTTTTCCCTTGCATGTCAATTTAATACCTAATAAAATAAAACAGATACTTTAGCCACTTCTCTCTCAAGACACCCCCACCTTTGTCCTTGCCATGCCTATTTTGGCAGAGGAGACCATCTGAGAGCTCTGTAGACCTTTCTTCCTTTTCCTTGCTCTTTGACACTCAGTGCAGGTTCTGCAGTTGTCTTCATGAATGCCAAGGCAACAGCTTCTGACTTTTCCTGATAAAGTAAGTTTTCTTTGGCAAAATTTTCCAAGGACTAGTATATCTCATATTTAGGATAATTTCTTACAAAGACTCAGAAGCACTACCCAATTCCTTTGTAAACTGTCAAATGAAAGTAAAATGTCTTTACACTATTTTTTCTGCCCCAAATTATATGGGTTGTTTGGGTTTAATCAATGCTATGTAGTTTTAACTCCCTCCTTGCACTTTTTTCATTCTGTCTCTATTTAGGATCATCTACAGTAGTTTCTTCTCCAAATAAGCCACAGGCAGCAAGTTGGTCATATGGAAGGAACAGTTCATACAGCATTAGATGAAATATCAAGTGGGAAAGCACATTTTGCTAACAGACATTCCTTTTTTCCTCCCTCCTGAATCCACATGTGCACCTGTTTCAAGATAAATCCCTTTTCTTCCACTGGATTCCTGTTTTGTTTGGCAGGCTGGAGAAGTGCAAGGGAAGGGCACTGGGCTAATTTTTCAGAGATGCTTAGGATGCACAAATTCCTCCAAAGTTAGTGGGAGCTGCAGGTGCTCAACACAGCCTGAAAATCATGCCTTAGCAGGAAAACTTGTTCTCTCCCCTAATAAAGACCATTATTTTAAAAAATCAAATAGAGACTTTCCAGATCATCTGACCTTTTCTTTGATGAATTTCTTTATTACTCTGGAAACAAAAGGAGGCCTAATGAAAGCAACATTGTTTACTTAATGTTTTAGAAATAAACTACTGAAAAAAAGGATATAAGGGAAAGAATTGTCTAGGACACAATCCCTGGATAAAAGTGAAACTTCTACAAAACAGATAATTCTGAAGGAAGAAGTATTTTAAGAACATTAGAGTGAAGTGCTGAATGCTTTTCTGACACATTCAAGCTTGTACTGCTAAAACCTGAATAAATATAAAAGAAAACACAAGGAAGAGTAAGAATGAAAGAAAATGAAAATTCATGAAATTAAATTAAATGCAATAATTAAAAAGCAAACTAGAGAAGAGAAAACAATGGAAAAAGTTAATTCCCAATGGAACTGCAGTTAAGTAGACTTAAACCAGAGAACACACTTGTCTTATTGTCATCATATTTTGAACGTTTATTACTCTATTCCCTAGTTTCCTTTGGAAACCAAAAAAGGAAAAAAACAACAGCAAAACAAAAAGAACAAAAAACACACACGCAGAAAAAAGAAAAAAACCAAAAGTAACAAAACCAAAACCAAACAAATAAACAACAAAAACCCAAGAAGGAAAACAGATAGTATAATCCATAAATAAAAATTCTAAATGAAATAAGATTAAGGTCATCTAAAGTGGCTAATTGTTAAGATCTCACTGAAACTACTGTTAGAAGTAGGAGCAAGAAAAGAAGGCATGAATCTGAACAGGGAAAGAAAACAAAGCACAGCAGAAGGATTTATAATATGAGTACAAATTTCATATTCCTGCTGATGCCTATGATCTTCCTGAAAATAGTACAGATGGTAATATCATCTGTTACTCAGTATAATCAGGATATTTTTCAGTATCGATGTGTCAAAAATCTTTTGATACTATGGTGACTGTGCTCTACCAGGTTTGATTGTAACACAGTCACTGGCTAAATCAGGTGTCCTTTCCCTCACAGCCACTGATTTCTGTAACCAGTTTTATGGTGAAAACAGAATTGCACTTTTGTTATTTGGAAAAATATGATGTATTTCACACAACACCCATAGCTATAATAGATAGGATAACGTTGTACAGGTATAATCACAGGTACTAATACATCCTTTGCCTTCACTGATAGTATTTTTAAATCAATATTTTTCTTAAAGTTCTAATTTCCTGGCTTTCATTCTTTCTTACTTACAGGTGAAATTTGTTTCCTGAGAAAAGTGCTACAGTAGGATGACTGTATGGCTTATTGTTGAATACTTAAGCAGTTTTAATAAGAGGTCATTAAATCTGATGGATGGGGCCTCTACAATCACTGTCATCTGTCACTCTATGCTCAGTGAACAGAAACAGAAGAACAGTTGGTTTCAGTTTTCATGTGTCATATTTTCCTTATTTCTGCATCACATGGGATAAATTCTTTATTTCTAATCTGGCCTTTTAGTCACAGCTGAAATACAAAGGAGAATTTATACCTGACTTGGTAAGTTTTGTCTAGGTTTGAGTTGAGAACATAAGCTATGAAGCTTGAGCATGTTTTTTCCTCAGAATTTCTGTATCAGCCCATTTAATTTTAATTAGGTAGAAGTTTGCAAACTTTGCTAAATTATGCAGTCAAACCTTGTTAACTCCTAAGAATCAAAAAGACCTCAAATGAGTTTGCTTTCACCTGATTGCAGGTTTATTTATATTATAATTCCAGCCTGGGGTAAAAAAAAAGGGTATAATAGATCAGCTTTTAGAAGATATCTGCCAGATACGTGGTGCCTCATCCATCACATTAGTGAAAGCCCACCTAGCTAATTATTGACTCATTGCTGCTTATTTCTGTGAGAACAAGCACAGTGTCAATAACGTGTCATTGCTCCCTAGACCCTGGAATAATGGTTAACTTGTAATTCTGTCATTACTAAACCAAAATCTTTGAAATAATTCAAAGAAAAACATAAATGCCAAACAAGAAAGAAAGAAAGAAAAAAAAGATTTAATTGTCCTAAGGAAGTCTACGTAATGAAATACCAAAGAAAAAACATAAAATATCCGCATAAAACTAACAGGATAGAAATTAAATAAAACATAGATTAGACTTCAGAAGTTTTAGTGATCTGGACTGATACTGAACAAGTTCAGTTCCTACATTCCACCTCCCCTAAAATTCCTTCCTTATTAAAGTGTGAATTTACAGAACATTTTATTACCTGTATTTGATTCTTAATATCTGTAAGGTCGGGTTACCTGTACCTAGAAAGTAAAATTAACCATATCTCTGAACAAAGAATGTTGCAGTGATTCATCAATAAACATCAATTAAATCATTAATTAATCAATAAAATGCTGTCTAATCGATTGCAAATCTTTATTGTGGTTTTATTTATTGGCTATAAACAGAGCTCAGAGTCTGAATGAGACATAAAGTTATTTATGAGGATGATGATGACGAGGCTACTTGTGGTGGCTTACTATGTTTAAGATAAATCTAGAAAACTACAATCTATCAACAGTTAATAGTTGTATATTATTTATTTGCTGATCATATTAGCCATAAGAACTATACAAAAAATATTATGCGTCCTGATTTCATAGAGATTTCTGTGTCTGACATTGAATAGTCAGTTACTTAGTTTCTTTGCTGAAGTTGTTGGAAAATAATCTGAACATAAAGTAGTAATTCAATAGTCTTAGTTTTTCTTCTCCAAAAAGAGCTGAGAAACTGAAAATCACAAGCTGATCTTTAACATCACATGAAAAATAAGTCTCATGCTATGTGGTAATATAGATTACCCCCCACCAAATCCAAGTCACAGATTTTCCCTGAATTCATGGAAACTTAGGCTTTAACCAACTCGTACAAACAAAGGTCAATATAGTATTTGGCTCCAACTTTTGGTAATTTATAAAAGGTAGCACTTAAATTAGACATTAAAAAAAAAAAGGAAAGAAAAAGCACAAAGCAAAATATTTTATCTCTAAAAGTTTTCAAAAATGCCTTTTTGTTTTATCAAAAAAAAAAAAAAAAAAAAGGAAATTAAAAAAAAAAGGCATAGTCTGCCACCAAAACCCAAACTTTCCAATGTTTAGTCCATGAGCAACATCTCACTGATCACAAAGTGTCTCTGGGATGATGATGATGGACTCAGTGAAGGAATCACAGAACTGATCCCACACAAGACTCTTTCCCCATTCAGAAGGCATTTGTGTCCATAAAGCAGATTTGCAAAGCAGACTACAGCCCCTCCACATTGTTATGCCATATGTCACACCACACATTACTTGCAGGATGCTACAGTAATTTTATGATGCTCCCCATCTCCTTCAATTCCCATGCTTTTTAAATTGTCCCATCAGCTGACCTTGCCTACAAACACAAATATTCTGTAACTGCACTATTTCAAAATACATCAAAACAATAGGGATGCTATCCTTCCAAACGTTGGAAAATGAAAATAATCTGAGCTTGTTGTACTGGAGAGGATTTCAAAACTAGCAGTTGCCCTAACTTATCTGCTACCTATTGTGGTTATCCACTTCTAAATTTCATATATTCATCTTTTATGAATAAAGAAGGGGTCCAACCCTCACAAATTCTCTAGGAGTCTAGCTTCTCTTCTTGTTCTGATACTGTGCATTATAGCTCAGATTCAGGCAGAGTACTGAAGAAATGTTTTCTTTATACTATTTACTCTTTGTCATAAAAAACCTGGCACTGGAATTCAACCTTTGTCCTTTGATAACTGGTATCTGAGTCTTTATAGTAAAGGAGGAATCAGTGACAGGAAACATACAGATAATCCCTTATTTTATCTGTCAAGGTTCACCTCCCATAAAGAAAACAGAAAAGCATGTAACCACCAAATTAGGAACCTTTTCCTCATCCTTTAAGCAAGGGAAACTTCTAAAGTCTTTCTGAACAACCTCCTTCTAACATAGTCTATATGTTGGATCCAAACTTTGCAGCCTTGATGAACTGTTTCTGCAGTGTTTGGTGAGCAGCTCACTAGATTTCTCTAAGGTAAATAGGTATTTTCCTCTTGAAGAATCATGTTGGTATTCTTAGGGACTGTAAGCAACTTTGGGATCTTATTGCAGCACTCCAGTGAATATCTGCGTGGTCACTTGGTGGGAATGAGGAGGGACATCTTTTTTTCACAGCTGTCAATTCTCTGCAGGGAAGGGATGTGAGGGATGTTAGGGATTAGGAATCCTGATTCTGTTTCAATTAGAGACAGCCCTGTCATTGTCTCCACAAGCCCAAACCCCTGCCAGCATCTTTGTCTTTATCCAAATCCAAGTCTTTCTCCAGTACTGCCAAGAACATTTCCAATTGGCTCCAAGCATCTTGCAGTGGCTTAAGAAAAGTGATGGGTCTCACACATACGTTTGGATGTCGATATGCTCCCAGCAGGATTGCCAGAGCCAGGCAACTACATGACTGCTCTTCCACGGTGTAAGACACATGCCACAACAGAGATCTCTAGCAGGGAGGAAGGTTTATGACCTCTTTTACTGGACCTCCTCCTATTTTATCTTTTATTCTGCTGTGAGGTGCTTCACATGAACTCATATAGGCAGCTGAGACAAGAAGAGTGGTTAACAGCTGCCACAGAACACTTCACTCATCTGTTTGGTTTAGCAAGACTGAATGCACAATTTTGCAGTTAATTTATATGCAGTTGCCATTCCTATGCACAACTCAGAATATAAATAGCAAAAGGCAGGATACAAGGAATGCAGCTTAAATCATCTGAAACTGTTTTAAAGAAGACATCTGGAAACTATCTATGAATAACCCATCAGGGTAAGACTTTTTTAAAAAAATGTCAAGGAACAGGCTTTCCACTGAAGCAGAAGTCAGGAACCTTAATTGCATCAGATAAGGTCTCAAGTGAAGTTAACCATCACGTTCATGAACTGGAAGTCTGACTAAAATTCCACATCAAAGATAAAAACAAAGACTGTCAAACACATAGATTTGTATCATAATTGATGTGATTAGGAGAACTATGAAGACTAAGTGTGTAAAATCTGTGAAAAAAAGAATCAAAATGGCTAAAGAGAGTAGGAAAACTAGGTGGAGACAGAAACTAGAGAAGATACAGTTTTTAAAAGTTAGGTAAAAAGGAGCAAGGGAAAGTTTAAAAAGACAAGAATGTGTTAATCATTATCTCATCCAAGGAAGAAGGTACCTCTGAAGACAGCCACTGCAAAGTTCCTTGTAGAGCCATGAGCTGGATAAGATACAGCTGTCATTTAAAAAATTTCTTTGAAAGTAGCAGAAAACTGAAGAGAAGAAAAATTTTTCTGGATTCTGGTATCAAGCCAGAACATTCCTTGTTACACGTCAAGGATGGAGGTCTTTTTGAATCTCAACAATTTTATGATTCTGTGATAACCTGAAGTGGCCCACTATTATGGCATGTACATATGGAGATGTAGAATTTGCTTTTAACTGCCAGCTGAACAGGAAGAAGATCTAGCTGTCTGCAAAATATAGAATCACAAGCTTGTTTAGTTTGGAAAACACGTTTGAAATCATCAAGTCCAACTGTTAACCCAGAACAGCAAAGTCCACCACTAAACCATGTCTCTAAGTGCCACACCTCCACATCTTTTAAATACCTCCAGGGACAGTGACTCGAACACTTCTCTAGGCAGCCTGTTCCAGTGCTTACCAGCTTTTCAGTGAAGAATTTTTTCTTAATATCCAATCGAAACATCCCCCTGTGCAACTTGAGGACATTTCATCTTGTTCTATCACTTCATACCTGGGAGAAGGGACAGATCCCTACCCGGGCACAACCTCTCTTCAGGTGGTTGTAGAGAGCAATTAGTTTCCCTCGAGTCTCCTTTTCTCCAGGCTGAACCCCCCCAGCTCCTTCAGCTGCTCGTCATAAGACTTGTGCTCCAGCCCTTCCCCAGCTTTATTGTCCTTCTCTGGACAGGCCCATCATCCCAGTGCCCTTCTTGTAGTGAGGGGTTCAAAACTGAACACAGGATTTGAAATGTGACCTCACAAATTATTATGAACACTTATTTATTTTGTTTAAACACATTATTTTGTACTTTTAGCAGTCTCCTGAAGAGCCTAAAGACCTAAGAGTACAAAATACTCAGTTTACTTTAGGTTGTCCTAAACAGATATTTTTTCATGTGAAAACTATTTTTAACTTTCTTTCATGAAGCTCTTTCATTGAAAAAATCTGAGAAAGACATTCCACTTCCTATAAAGTCTCCTTGCCTCAATAACCCTATTTTTTAACAATGGTTTACACTTAGGGACTGATTGAAAATTTTCTGACAAAGCCTTGAAATCTACTAAAAAGTTTACTATATGTAATTTGGTTTAGTTTAGACAAATATTTAAAAATGAACAGTTGGCCTTTTCCTCTAGTTACTTATATGTGTCAGTAAGGAAGGATGGGGAAGATAGGAATTGTTGAGTTAGGATAAGTAAATATTTTCTAGTGAGTGGGAAATGTAAGAAATTTTTAGCAATTTTATTAGCATACGTAGTCACTGTGATATTTAATAGTTAGCAGTTTTGTGCATGAACTGTAGTCACACAAACTCTCTTGAAATTCAAGACATTAGGAAAGTTACTTAAAAATTCAAATTGCAATTTTACAGAACAACTTTTATTATTCACACAATTTGGGAGATAATGAACAATTGTAGAGATTATATTTAACAAAATTTGATTACAAAATAGCAAAGGAAATTATTACCATTTAATTATTTTTAATTTGCTTTTCAACTAGAGCAACTCGATGATAAGATAGTTTATCTTGAATTCATTCCACAGATTCTGAAAGTGATTTATTTCCATTTTAACATGTGAGGTTCTCTGACATCAACTTCTGAGTTGATCTGTCTGACCCACTTTGCTACTGAATTTATTTAACTGTAATCTGGGCCAGGGAGAAAATAATTTCTTGTTGGTTTAAGAGGCAATCACTGATGTAAGAATGTCCTTGTCATTGCTGTGTGGCCACAGTCACTATTACAAGTATATTATTAAACTAAGTAGTGAGAGAAACTTACAGTGACAAATATATTATTAATCTGAGAGAGAAATAGAGGAAGAGCTATTTTTGCTTTGTTTTCAGATTTAGGAAGATAAAAAATTTTCCTTATCATATGTATGTTTTCTCTATGCCTGTTTTCTTTACACACATTTGTATATTTTCCTGCTGAAAGAAATGTTCCAAACAGGGAGCTGAATTGTGCTTGACATAGTGGGAGGACACTAATTTGGCCCAGCTGACATTCTGGCACGATACCATAATTGGTGCAGATGTGACCACCAGGCAAGCAAGTGCCAGTAGCGTCACACGAGCATCGTGTTTTCTCTGACTGTGTGGTGTAGAGAGCAATTGCTTACTTAGTGTAAATCTTTTCCTGTCCCACTAATCCAGCTGGGTGCTCACAAGGACTGAATCAATTGTTTACTCATCATAAAGATTCATTTCAGCTGGTGCTGCTTTGCTGTCTGCAAAGAAAAAAATAAAAAAGCAAAACAAAACACAATCTTTAACTGAAAGTGAAGTTTCAGCTCTCTTGTTCCACGCAGATGGTGCTGTTTACCAGTTATCTCTCAGAGCAGGAAGGAGACCAAAGCCTAGATGAATTACAGCTGGTTCAAACTAATCCAGGCAAAAGCTGAAGTTAATGAGGAGTAGAAAAGTAATTTGTTGAATTCTGTGATTACCATGATCTCACAGTTAGTCAGACTATAGCCCCACTAATAGTCTACTCAGTATGCAAAAATGGCATCTTTGATACCCAAATTATAGTGTTGCCAAGAACATTTTCTGCATGAAGTGATTACAGACGAACCTCTCTAATTACTGTTTAAAAAAAAAGACCTCATCTGTCCCACTGAAGATGAGTCTCCCTTTTCTGTCTTTTAGGTAGGACACGACAACTGACTGGGCTGATCCACTGCCTGGGTTGGAAGGGAAGGTGCTGCAAGAGTTGAAGCTAACCTGTGTTACAGACAGGTAGCTGCTGAAACAGGGAGCTAACAACAGTCCAGGTACGCCATAATTCCTCGTAAGAGAGTGTGCTTCACCTCATCCAGACAGATCCATCCTCTGCGCTGTGTCAGGAAGGTATCAGTAAGTGGCACTTCTTGGTACATCTGCAGATGAATGCAAGCAGGAGAAGACAAACATCACTTGCATCAGTCAGGAAAGGTCTAGATAGCTCTGTGTCATGCAAGGTACACGCTTCTTCGTTCCATGGGAGCTTGAAGGAAGAATATGGCAATGCTCTGAACAGATAAAGTATATCTTGCTGTGGAGAAATGAATATCAAGTGGGAAAAAAAAAAGAGAAGGAGGAGCAAATAGAAGACCTAACTAGCAGCGGCACACAAATCTCTGGTTTGTGGATGTAAAGGAGTTGTTTGTTGAACTTCCATATGCACTTTCTGGCTGCCAGCACAGATGTGCTGCAAAATGGAACCACATCTGTGAGAATAAGTTCTGCTTTTCAAAAGCAGTTTTTCTAAAGATAGAAGACAAGTCTCTTCATTTTCTATTGTGTAATTCGGCTGAGTGGGTATAAAATGGACTGTTATTCTTGGCAGTAAATTACTAATATTTTCTTAGCCACCAAACTATAAATATTGCTTTTGCATGAAAAAACACATGGATTTTCATATACTTACTTTGCTTCAGGTAATCTATTGTTATTTATTGGGATCCAATCATAATAGTCCACTTGTTTGAATATCCTTTTCTCCTATAGACAGAGAGTTTATAGAGTCCTTAACATCCACAATATCATTTTTATTTGACTAATGAAATGAGGATTCATTATAATTCCTAGACTTAAATGCCATCACTGGAAGAAGGCAAAAGTCTGATTCACAGCGAAGAAACACATGAGAAATCTCAGAGTGATGCAAGGGAGCTTGGACAAGAAACATGAGCAATCACCTTATTGACTTCCAGGCAATTGCAAGAGTTAAGAACACACAAAGATTAAAAAACCTTCTAGTACCCATTTCATGGAGACTGGGTCAGACAAATATCTGTCAGGAATCATTGATCCTGCCTTCAGGCAAAGCAGTGGACAAGATGACCTCCAAAGGTTTACTTCCAGCCCCATTTTCCTGTGATATTATGATGAGACCTAAATTCCTTTGAGAGCATCAGGTGATAGACCCACAGCCTTTCTGTGGAGTTTTCCGTTAAAGTTGGGATGGTTATTTTCATAAATGCCAATGTAAACAATTTTTATTAAGCAGAATTATTATTACTTTGATTATTTTTTATCCCTATGCCTTATTGCAAGCCTATGCTGAAAACCTTCAGGCAAGGTAAGTCCTCAAGGACAATATTAGAAATCTTACTGGATCGATGCATAATTTTATGGAGCTTTTTGCTGCCTGCAGATGAGAGCAAATTTTTTAACTCCAGTCATACTGAGTCTGAAGAACAGCAATTTTATGTGTTTGCAAGTGATAGGAAGCAAGAGCCCTATTTTTATGTGCCCTTTCTTGACTGCAGAGTATCCATATAATATTGTAGGATTGTCTGATGTTAATTTCCTATTTCAATAAAAACAAAAGATCCAAAGGCATACAGCTATTCATTTATCTAAAAGAATGCTGCTGGGAAAAAAAAAAAGCGCATGCACACACACACACACACACAAATCATAACAACGTGTAAAAGACTATGGTTTCCTGAAAAATGCAATTTTACATCCTTGATTTGTGTTCCTTCATAAAAAATTAAAATGTTGGCATTTCTTGATAGGCAGGGTGATTATTTGATAAGATTACACAGATAAAGTGACGCTCATCATTTTTCACACAGAATTAAATACAACAAAAGTAATATTTAAAATACATAAGCAAGCCCACAATGGGTAATTATGTGTATGGAGCTTTCTGTGTTACAGTGTATAGTGTTTAATTAGACCTTAAGGGACAGTGCAAATTTAGTAATCCTATGTGCAAGTCACAGCCAATGTTTCATACCAAAGTTCCAGACTCCTGTCTACATCTGCATGTAATTTGCTTATTAGTTTAAATGCACAATTTCAACTCTTTAACATTCAGTTTTGATTGGTTTTGCTATATTAATGGCATAATAACATCATTCATAATCCATGTTCTCCAAATGTAAATTATTTTAATTGTTCGCACATAATAGTCTTCTCTATTAAAAACACATACTGATGCCTCGTTGAGAAAATTAATTTGCTGTGTTTGTTACTATAATGAAATAAAAGTTGTTCCAATTTAATGAATTCAGCAGCAGATTTCATAACTTCATTATGAACACAAACTCAATTTTCTGGCGGTAACTTACCATTAGTTCAAATGAAAAGATTCATGCTCTGGAAAATTCAGGAGTCACTGGTTCTATTTCTTGGGGTCATTCCAATTAATAAAATGAGGAATATTTAACAATGCCATAGAGTGAATATTCCAACATGCAATTGAAATAATTCTTGCTACATCTTGAATTTCAGAGTTTCCCCAGCTGAATTGCTATTTTTAAAAAAGTTTCCCAAGGGAGGAAACAGAAAAAAATAGTGACAGCATCATTTAACTATTTTCATACTAAATTATTTAAGTTCCTTTTGTAGCTTCTCTCATGAACTTGAAATCTATGGCCCTGTTTTTGTTCAGCAGATCAAAAAAAAATCAAAGCTTATCACCATTCAGCTTGAAGAAAATGAATTACCACATTGTAAAACCAAATGCTTTTAATGCACAGATGTGGAAAACATCAACTCTGAGGCTTATTTAATGAATACCACACTTGGTTACTTCACCACTGCTGGGTGTAAAACTGTGGATGTTCATACTGAGCTCTTGCTCAGTAGTATGAAAAAGATTATGGTAAGCCAAAATTGACAATACATTTAATCTGATAACTGGCATCTGACATCTAGCTTTGGGGCCTTCTTTTGCTGTGTCTTAAAACCAAGTTGCTAATCCTTGGAGCTTAGAGAACAAAACGTTAGGGCTATTACCTCAGCTATTATGTCTGTTCCATTTCCAGGTAGCCCTTTTTTTTTT
>VWZT01005940.1:612497-666343 GCA_013397055.1 Pachycephala philippinensis | reverse complement strand
TTTTTTTTTTTTAATGCAAAGAGTGATTTGCACGTTTTAAAATTCGTCCTGGAAAATGAGTCCCAGCTTAAGAGAGAATATATATCTTAGTTAAGAAACAGTCTAATATGTGGGGTTTATGGGTCTTAGCATTTCTGCTCACATTAACCATTCTGTGCCTTTCTGGGACATACAATTTAGCTCAGTTCGAGATTCTAGGCACAGATATGAAGCAGGTTATGTGTCAGATCAGGATTAATCATGTAATGCTGTCTTCAGACCTTCACACAAAACTGTGACTTTCACAACCATAATTAATTTGTATCTAACTGTAAGCATATGGGTCTTATTGAAATCAAGGAATACAAAATTCCACCTAACTAAAATTGCATTGCCAAACTCCAAGCTAAAGTCAGTTTACTCTGCTGAGTTATTCCTGTGATTCAAGAAAGGTTTAAACTCTGTTGGGTTTAGTGAAGAATATTCAATACCAAACTTAGAGGCCTGAGCTATGTAAATGTGGAACAAGTTGACTAGTGGATTCAAGGGTGGAAAAATATGGCATTGTTTTCAGCTCTGAATATGATGTTGGATAGATAGTTCACAAGGTACCTCCTTCTACATTCATCTTTCTGAAATCTGTGTCCAGTTTTTTAAATTCATCGATTTAGGATAATTGAAAAAAATATCCTTACATTTTAACATTAAGACAGAGTGAATGGAAGCTTCAGACTTTCTTTATAATAATGCTCAAGAAAAATTACACACTCTTGGACACCCTCCAGTTCTTGGGTACTGTGACAGAATTTTTCTGTTTATACAAAAAAATGGTACCACTCCAGTAGACTACTGTAAATGTATGTGGTATTTTCAGATTGTTGCATAGAGAAGTCATCTTCAAGTATCTGCCAGTTTTTCATAAAACTCCAGTTTTCCATAGAATCTGTTATTAGCACCAAAGCAATGTATTAGTTAGCTACACATGAATTTTATCACACAGTGATCCAACTTAATAGCTACATAATTAAGTGAAAATTGATCATCTCCTGAGCATAGTCCAAAGGAATAATATCTAAAGTTACATTTGAATCACAGAACGGTCTGAGTTGGAAGGGACCTTAAAGATCATCTAGTTCCAACTCCCCAGCCATGGACAAAGACACAGAGATGAGGTTGCTCAGAGACTCATCTAACCTGGCCTTGAACACTTCCAGGAATGGGACATCCACTTCTCTGGGCAACCTCTTTCACTGGCACCACAGTAAAGAATTTCTTCCTTATATTTAATCTAAGCCTACTCTCCGTTTAAATCCATTACCCCTTGTCCTGTCACTACAGACCCACGATAGAAGTCCCTCTTTAGCCTTCTAGTGAGCCTCCTTTAGCTACTGGAAGGTGCTATAAATTCTCCCTAGAACATTCTCTTCTCCAGGCTGAACAGCCCCAACTCTCTTGTTGAAAGAAGTGCTCTGCCCCTCTGATTATCCTTATGGCCTCCTCTGGACTCGCTCCAACACATCCTTCTTATGTTGGGGGCCCCAGAGCTGGACATAGTACTGCAGGTGGAGTCTCAAAAAAACAGAGCAGAGCAGGGGAATCACCTCTCTCAACCTGCTGGTCATGCCTCTTGATGCAGCTCTTGGGTCATGCTAAACTTCTCCTCAACCAACAGTCCCAAGTGTTTCTCCCCAGGTCTGCTCTCCGGCCATTCTCCACCCAGCCTGTGTTTTGTGTTTGGGATTGCCCCAACCCAGATTAAGAACCTTGCACTTGGCCTTGCTGAACTTTGCGAGGTTTGCATGTGGCCACCTCTCCAGCCTGTCCAGGTCCCTCTGGATGGCATCCCTTCCCTCCAGGGTGTCGACCACACCACACAGCTTGGTGTCATCACAAACCTGCTGAGTGTGCGCTCGATCCCATTGTCCATGACAAAGTTGTTAAACAACATCGGTCCCAATACTAACATCAATTGGCATTGATAATTAATTCAAACTTTAATGTATAAAGTACAAAAAATAAATCTACAGACTTTGTGTGTTCCATTGTTCAGTTTAATTTTCTGTTATTTCGTTGCCCAAGGCGTAAAGAGAATTTACTTCAAGTTACTGTATTACCACCCTTTTCACCTCTCTCCAAATCCATCCATGAACGGCCCTTTCTCTTTTCCATCATTGCAATTCTATAAGCATCTGTTTGCTTCTCTCCTTATCCTACAAAAAGAATCCAGCATATGAAAATATATTGAAAAGAATGGGGTTTATTCATTTTATTTGGAGAATTGTCAGAAGGAAAATGCCTGCATAACCATGCTGCTTGCGTTACAAATTGCATGTATGTCTAGAAGATGATTTCTGGCAGGAATTTTATGTTTTCTTTTCCCCAAAACATCCAGAGTTCTAGTTCTTAAAAATAGCAAATAGAGTCTTGGTAATGTCAAGAAAAAGAAAGTTGCTTCTAAAAGTTTCCTGTTTGTGTTGCTTGTATACAATTAGCAGATAGGTGTGAGGGTAAGTAAGATCACAAATGGTGATATAAATAAACAAAGAATGAAATGTTAATTCCATAATGAGAACTTTAATGAAATCACTGAAGCTTCAGATGAGAGTAGAAATATATTTTTTCCCTCTTATATTAGGATTAGAAACTAATCCTTTGCATAAACAAAAGGCACTCTAACATGAGCCATCCTTTGTAATGCTGCACTTTCTGAGATTGACTTACAAACACAGGTAGAAGGAAATTTGGATTTTATGCTTTGTGCTTCTTTGCCTTTTGTCTTTTGGGGAGTGGGAATCATGCTTCAGGCTCCAGTGGATTTTCAGCTAAACTCTACAAAACTTTGTAGTACATTTTAAAAGTAAGTTTTGAGTAGGATCTATAATAAGGCATTTCAGGTCAATTCATTAACCAGTTCTCTTAGGAATGCTTTAATTACAGTGCTCTGAAACCAGAGGGAAAAATGGTAAATACCGTAGAGCCAACAGACCAATATTGCTAATTAATATGGATTGCAGGAGAAAGTGTTGACTAAAAAGCCTTGGATGAAATCTCAGAGGGATAATGAATTATGATCAAGGGGGATTTATTAAAAATAAACCTGCTAACAATACTAAAATTCTGTGCACTTTATAACATCTTTAACTAACTTACAAACTTTCTACAAACATTAATTAATTGTCCAAACATTTTACTAGCTTAAGTAACTACTATGATCCCAACTAAATAGTCTGACACTTTTTTAAATTGAGAAACTTGCCCAGAAGGCAACAGTTTATCCATGGCAGACTGGGGAACAGATAACACCTGCTTTGTTGTTTTTTCTCTTAGTCTTAATACATCAGACCACTTTCCTTCAGGGTGTGATCCAAAACCTAACAAAATCAGCAAGAGCCGTTCAGCTGACGTCATGGGGCTTTGAGTTGCCCAAGGAGAGACATATCAGACTTTTAATCAGGGCTACTGCCAGTAAAAATGCAACTCTGCAATCGTAGAAATATCACGGCATTGAGGATAAGGCCTGATTGTTTCTTCTCCTACTTTAGGGTAGCATTTGGATGGCAAAAGACAATCTCAGGGGGAAAGTCCAGTGTTGATGGTTTCCCCCTGCAGAACGGGATCAGTGCCTCAGTGTGGTGTGACAACATGCTACACTCTTTTTCATTATTTTTGTATGAAATTAATAAGTAAGTTCTTATTACTAGATGACAACTTTTGCAAAAGTATTGATGACAATTCCAACTATCCAGCTAAGTTATAGATATTTTGTGCCTCTTTATTATACCTCAAAATTTTCAAACTGGTATATTAAGTTATTCATTTTGTCACTCTTTTATGCATATGCCCATCTATATGCCACAAAGAATTTAGTTTGCTGTTCTCTTTCTGCATACTGTTTGAAACAGGCAATGATTGACTTCCAAATGTGGTTACGCATTGGTTCTAGTGAGACCTCCAAACATGAGACACAGTAGGACAAGATTTTCATGTCTAAGAGACCAATTAACTTTTCCATATTTTGATACATAAAAAGAAGGAGATATTGAATGATCTTCTGCTATGGAAATTGTCTTACTTTTTGTAATATAAGACGTGCTATCATTATTGCACAATTTTTGTACTTTGACAATATTCTTTTTGTGTTGAGGGGTTATATTAGAAAGCTCACTTAATAATTCTTTCCCAATTTTACCTCATGTGATCCGTTCTACAAGCTTTGATTGCAGGATCAAAGTAGAATTGGGAAAACCAGGACAACTCAGATGAAAATCTGTCACGTACATATGAATCTAGTGTACAAAAGAGTGTATAAACAGTTAGTCTTGCTTCTGGTTTGGGGTTTTTATCATTTTTTAAATAAACTATTCATTTTGCCCAAGCTATGACTAGAAAATCTTATCAATAGTACTAGTACGGTCCTGATACCCAAAATATTGCAGCTAATCTTGCAAAATGGAGCTCTAAATGATCACCAGAGGGCACAAAATGCCTTTGAATCATAGAAGTGGAAGGTGTACACCAACATTATCATACTTGGCCCCTGAAGCTATGTTTAAATGGAAATTTGTTGTGTTCAGAAGTAAATAGTGCAACTTAATGTCAGGTCGTAACTCCCATTTGAAACCAGATAGCAATTTTTGCCTTAGTGAATAAATCCCAGCTTACATACATAGGAAATTTTGCTCTGTTCTTTCGTTTGGGAGCTAACCCTCAAGTTAAAAAGGCATATCTGTAGCTTTAAGGTGTTCATGGAAAAATTCACTAGATAATTTCAGCCCGGGAGGCCTGTGAAGGCCTCATTCATTTCTAAGGTTGTCTTTCTACTTGTGGGGGCAAAACCATAGAGGAATTGCTCATGTTGTTCATTCCCTTCCTCTGAGGTGCAAAGATCTTTTGTCATGTGCTGCTTCCAATGCAAGTTCATAAGTGTCCCTGGCTACAGTCTCCAGCAGTGCTGATCCTTCATGTTCCTTTTTAGCTACCAGGAAGCTAAGAACAGCAACATGATGGGCCCCAGCAAGATGCACAGCTTTTCTTTCAACTCTTTGCTTTGGGCTCCCTTTGGCCAAGCTCAAGTAAAACACTGGGTCCATAAGTGATAAAATATATTCCCTGACAAGGCCTATGATCAAGATAGATCATAAAATGTCTGAATTTTAGAATATTGCTTATCACCCTCCTTCTGCTACTGTGGCTGCAACTACCCAATCAGACAGAAATCCAGTATGGATAATGTACAGATTTCCCCTTGTCCACGTAAAAATGAACTGCAGTAAAATACAGTGAGGTCAGAGGGTAAGGATTTTAACCATTGTACTGAAAGTGAGACCTGGGGAAAAAAATGTAGTGGTAAGTAAATAAGTGTAGTAAATAAATCCCCTATTGAGTTCAGATGAAGGCCTGTCCAGTAAAATGTCAGGTTAGAAAAATATACCAAGCTCTTACTTCATGAGTATACTTTTGTTGTGAAAACAACATAATACATTGCTTTAGTGCTAATGATTCTTTCGCTGTCTGTTGTTGACATCAATGACATTAACAATTATTTCAAAAAGTTTCTCTTCAACGTAGCTGAGGCCTTTGCTTACAGTGCTGAAGATCCAAGGTTCAATCAGCCTGTGGCTCTTGCAGAGACAGTGTATTCCAACACATGTGCTAATATCGGTGCTATCAGGTCAAAGAAAGGAAATCCTGATGAAATCTTTTTTGAGATTTCAGTATCAAATACTGAAATGTATTACAAGGCAATTCCCTAAGGTGACTAGAAAAGTCTTCCAAATTAAACATGCTGTTTAACTAGATTAAAATGACAAAAACCAGATAAGTCAGATTAAAGTCTGATCCTACTCCAACCTTAATTCACACTGCTGTAAAATTATATCATTACAACATGCAGAACAGTGAATTAAAGATCAAGTGCCAGCTTTAAATTTAATTTCCTCACATTTGCCAGTTTCAGATTATCTAGTGCTAACAGCATGACTGACACTTCACAGGCCTGCCTGAAAATAAATTCCTCTAATCCAGGACCTCTCCTGCCAACATCTCAGTTGTCTCATGGGGTCTGCTGAGTGAGTAGATTGGGAATCTGGTAGAAGAGAGGGATGTTGGAATATAACATTAAAACTGAGGACTATTAAAGCAACAACAGATTAAAGATGGGGAAATAGACAAACCCTGATCAGATGTGATGTCAGGAATGTCCCTTTGCTCCTACTTTAAGTACCACCTCAGGAAGTGCTGCCTGAGAGAGAAGCTGCCTGATCAGGGCCAAAATTGTGGGGTTGTATTTCTGTAGTGGCCTGAAAACCATGGTAAGGTATTTCAGCACACATGGAAAGATGTCCTGCTGTGACTTTCTCTTGCTATAAATGCACATTCACACATAGAAAAAGGGGAGGAAGTTCAGCTACTGCCAAGTGCATGTATTTGAGGCACTGACTGTGTTAATTCTTCTGTTACACTGATGTGCCTTGATACATTATTTTTCTTGCTAGACCTCCTATAATCTTTCTGAGTCACTCCTTAGGTCAAACAGTGTTAGCTGGACTGCAGTTCCATGTTCAGACCTGCTACAATGCATAGCTTACTGTGGAAGCTCTTAGAACTTAATTCAAACCCTGTGTTTAGCTGAACCTTTCATTGAGACACTCACTCTAAATGTTATAAAACAGTGTTTTACATCTATGTGATGGCTGCTTGTATATGAGGCAAGAGATTTTTAGCCTGTGGGAGAATTACATAAATAAAAAGACTGAGTAAATAAAGTAACCACAAACCTTGTAGGCTATAAGTCAAATAAACAAAGAAGTCTCGCAGTCTGTAGGAGACTGCAGATGAACTTAGGGATAGGTTGTTGGAAGAGCATTACTCACGGCCATCCGAGAAGGCATCACACCCCATAGAGATTCTTTCCTCAAGATATTGCCCATTTGTTATTACTTTAGGCTGTCCTATCTTGGTTATTAGATTGGTAAAGTGAAAAAAGAATTTTAGCCTAAACTGCACGAGGCTGAAATAATCAAAAAGAAAAGGTAAACATTCCTTCCAAAGGAATATGTTGTTTCCAAAAAAGGAGTATATTGAGTTTGCCTAATCAGTAGCCGTATGAACCTTTGCTATTAAATTTCTGAAATGAGGGGTCAGATTTTGGAAGGATTTATTAACTTTTTTAACTTTCTTTGTATGAGCAATGTTCCAAATTCAAGATTTAGTTAATGGTGGAATATTAAGCACATACAAATGTTTTAAAGCAGATGGTTTTAAAAAAAAAAGAAGCCATTTAATTTGCATGCTACTAGGATAAGCACCTTATTTTCTTATTCTTAATAATCTTGTTATTTAGGATAACTTACATTAGCCACAGAGTGAATGAAGATAATTAGTGTCTGAGAGGGGTGTATGTAAAACCACCCTGCTGAGCTACCTGAAGTAGCCAACTGGCTGAGGAGAGACAAGAAGCTGAGCACCCACCTTAAACAGATTAAAAAGATCCTTTGGCCCAGCCTATTAGAAGGGTGCCCGGATCATAGATGTAGGAACATACCCTAGGAGCAATGAAAGAAGTCTTTCAGACATTGACAATTCAGGCATGAAGTGACCTCAGGTGAATGACAGTAGTTTAAAAAATAAAGAATTTGTAAGCAAGAGAGTAGACAGCAGCTCTGCATCCTTCATCACTGAACGCTGGTATGCAATAGTTAAATCTATACCAACCTGCTTCCAAGAGAGCATCCTAACCACTGCCTTCTTAATCAGGAAATTTCTTAGAGTCCCTGATTTTCATAACAATTTATAAGGCAAGATTAAAATATTCCCAAGATGCCTGATGTTAGAAATCATATTCAAATCTGTCTCAAGTAGAGAACGAAGCTGAACCTGAATTTGTAATGCCTTTTTTGAGTGCTCCCATTACACAACCAGCTGGCAAAAGGTACATTAAAAAACAAACAACCCTTTCTCCTTCTATGTTTTCTATGAGGTCCTGCCTACCAAAGCTGTTTTGAGAGAAGCTTCTGTGAGAGAAGCTTCTGTCTCAAAGCTCTTAGAAGAGGTGAATACAAGGATGCCTGGAAGCACTCAGCTGCACCACACTGCCAAGGCAGGGCCATTCTGGATACCTCCTTTGAAGTCTGGCATCCAGGTGTAAGTGAAAGCTAAGTGTCAGTTTTGGAAAAATCTACACTTTGGATTTTCACCTTTATGTCACTTTGTACTTGATCTTTAATCAGTCAAGCATGAGAACAGAAAACCCAGCACAAACTAAATCATAGTGTGTGTTCTTTACGTGGGGCAGACCCAAAAGGACAGGCTTTAGACCTCATTACCTTCTCATGCCCTCCCTGATGCAACCAAAATTGGTACCACAGAAATGAAAGAGATGGGATTGCTTAAGACATAAGTAGCATTCAAATAACATAGAAAAAATGAAAAAAAATACATACATTTTCCAGCATTTCAGTATAAAATCTGAAGTGTATTCAAGTTTTGTTCTTCTTTGTAGCTGCTTGAATGTAAACATCCAGCTCTGATACACGAAACAGAAATACATTCATTAGGAGATACATTTGTAGAATCAAAAATGAACCTGGAAAGTGCTTTCTTCCCACCTTTTTCTGCTGTTAAACCCCTTGTCTCTTTGAAAGGTGGGCTTTTGATGGAAATGAGTGGGGAAGGGGAGCGGCATTTGCAAAGTCATTGCAGCCTTGTGCAAGAACAGTTGCTGCCTCCCTACCACAATATGAACAGTGTCCTTATTTATCTTTTTCCTGAACCGAGAACAAGAAAAGCCAGAAGTATTTAAGTAAAATTGTAATTGGACCCTACAGTAGTTCCAAAAACAATGGGAACTAGAAGGGAAACATAATGATTCATTTTGGCTACTCTGTCGTATCATTTGTTCTTCCTTAGCCCTATAAACTGCTACATAATGACTTTTAGAAATATAGGAAAGTTAGAAACAGAAACCAGATGCTCAGAACTCATAACACCTTTCCCTTATTTCCTCTGAGTTCAAAAAACAAAACCATCAGCATTTGTGAATGTAACCTTTTAATGTAAAAATGAAATCATGTGTTCTAGTAGCTGATTGTGACAGTAACACTTCATTTCCCCCTTTCTGCTCTCAAGTGGCAAATTGGTATGACACAATGCAGAAACGTTTTCAAACACATGGCCTGAAAAGCTTAAAGTGTATCTGTAACACATTAGTTTCTGAAAACTTAGATGTCTATATAGTGTGTCTGTATCTGTAAATTTCTGCAAGAAAACTAATCCAAGCAGATTTGAGCTAACATCTGTCTACAATATCAGCGACTTAAGTCAGTGTATTGGTCAGGACTGTTTCTAGGGGATAAACTGAAATAGATGTGAAATCAAAATGAATAACAGTTACAGTAATTCATACAGAAAATTGTTATCTCGTCCTTAAAAGTCTAGTAAAATTTTTGCTTCTATTACTTCTTTCTGTTTCACTTCTTTGTTTTGTGATAAGTTGTAACAAAAAGAAAGGATAAACAATTTTGGTTCGTAGAGACATTAAAAATGTTAAATCTTGTCTTTGTGAATAAATTGCATAAATACAGTTTAGACTAAAAATTTAACAAATTACTACCCAGTTTGGTGCTAAAAAATGGAGAATTTTTAGTTTTACTGGATTAGGGTTAAAATGCAACATAGATTTCCAGACACAGCACCAGGATGTGTCCTACCAGCAACTCACAAGAAACATTGTTTCATACACCAGAAATATATATTTTTTTTTAAAAAAAAGTTGCTTAATATAGATAAGTGAAGTTTGTTTGGCTGCTGTACCTTACAAATCAACACTGTCACATTTTTCCAGGTGTTAATAAGTTGCTTTTCCACATAACTTATTCTGCAAGCGGCTCAAGCACATAGAAAATGTGCCAATCACCCAAAGATAAAAAAAAAAAAAATCCATTTGCAGTTGCTAACATTTGCTGCCATGAGCTGTAATGGCCTCTGCTGTAATAAGCAATACCAAGGTCAGATATTTACAGCTTGAGGAAATAACCTTTATTTCAGTAGCATGAAATCTGTGTGTATGACAAAACAAACACAGAGACAGATACAATCCAATTCTGACTAGAGGTTCTTGGATTAGAGTGGCCCACAACATCAGACAGCTACAGCACCTATAAACCCCAGTGAGCACTGGTCACTGCTTAATTGGCGAAGTTAAGCCCAAAACATCTCTCTTTCTTCTTATCTCCACCTGAAATTTCTCTTTTTTCTGAGGGCCTTCACATGAAAAACAGAGCATCAATATTGTCTCTTAAAAAAAAAATCTGAATACTGGTAGAGGAACAATTGATTTTAGCTGACTTAATTCTTTTCAAAATGATGTGATTTATGAAAATTGTTTTCACCTCTTCTTAAAAATTTGAAGGCATAAAGTGACTGGGTTTTTTGAGCTGGGAAAATAATATTTAAGTAGAAGAACTAGATGTTTTAATGGATTTCTGCTTGGAAATTTTCAAAATGTTTAATTTTCTTACTCTCTAAACAAAGTATTTGCAATCAAATTTCACTTCAGATTCTTCCATTATCCCTCCTATGCTGTTTCATGGTTTTTTCCAAATGTTTTCTGCTAGCTGAGGTCTATTTCTGATACTCAGAGAGATGAAGTAAACATTAATCTGACACAAGAAGAGACATGTCATTCTCATTCTCCTACTGGAAACTGAGTTTCACTGAACAGATTTCAATTCTTATATTTGAAGGGGAACATGTGACTTTTTCCCTCGCCCAGAGAGGGAAAGGCATCGTCATGGAGAATAAACTACTCCAAAATCTCCAGTCACCTCTGAAAATCACATGGGAGAACCTTTCCAAGTCTGCATGCTCTTGAATGATCAGATAAAGGAGAAGGATAATCAGGCTCAGGAACGAAGCGGATTTCTGTATCCACTGGGAATTTTTACAGCATTTTTCATAGATCTGACTTTATTTCTGGTTCACTCCAGTAACTTCCACTGTCACTCAAGCTCCTGTGACTTCTATGAATGACCATTTGTTAAACAGGAGACATTTGGAGATTGATTATAAGTCAGAAGAAATGGAGAGGAAAAATAGAGAGAAAGGTTGGATCAAATGAAGATAAAGATGATTTACTGAGGTTTACCTTACTTTGCACCTCTATTAGAATTTTATAAGTAATTAAACAGATCAAGTTTAAGATCTATTGAAGATGAAACAATATCACCAGTTATTTTAAGCTGCCTAATAAAATAACCACTCTGGAGTCAAGCTTCACTGTGGGTTTCTTGGAGTTTTCTGGTGTAGATGTGAAGCACTGCTGATACAGTGCGATTTGGTTTGAGTGCATTTTGGAAAGTTACAGTGTTAGTATGCAAGATCCAAAATAAATCAGAAATAAAACATCTGAGTAACAGGCAGAACTTATATCCAAGAATAAGGTTATATGTATGTCTTGAAGAATTTTAAATTCAGTTTATAATAAAAATCAAATTATTGATGTTTTCCTTTCTTTTTTTTTCTTAAGAAAATAAAAGAATTTTCAGTAAATGCAAGCAGACATTCTTGTCATGTTCAGTCTTCAGGCCCCAGAAGGAACAAACTCCTTCAGTGTGTAATTCAGGAGCTATGAAACATAGACTATTGACACAGCAGACCCTATTGTCTCTTGCAGAACCATTATGGTCTTCCTTGTCACCAAGAGTTTGCTTATTTAAAAATAATATTCTATGCGTGACAGGTATGATCTAGTGGGTGAGCAAAACAAAGACAGATGGATTAACCGTGGTGTATTTAACTCCAAGTAAGACTTTACAGTTAAAAAGTCATGTACTCTACACACTTGACAAGAATTTTCCAAGTTTTACAGAGTATAAAATTGTCTACATGATATATAATGAATCGTAAAGTCAACGGATATAAATTTATCTCTCTATCAAATTCAATACCATGCTGATTCATATAAAGAGGATTTGGGGAGCATTACATAAGTGTACAAAGGACTTTTTCAATAAAATTAAGCCTCCATACAAATATTGATTCTTCACTTTGAATTTGCTACTACTAAAAATATATAATTGAGTACATAAATAAATCAACATTACATTTATTTATGAGATTGGCCCTATCTTTTTGTTGGAATTAAAACTAGGAGATACTCCCCATTATTCTGGCAAAAAAATAAATTGATGGTTTTCCTGTAGAGTTAAAGATAAGATATGGCAAGTTGTTCTCTTGCAATGGGAGATACTAAAGGTATCCTCCAAAATTCAAAGCACTGGAGAAAATTAATGGGAAGGGATACTCTCCTCAGACGTTGCAAACAAACAGTTTCAGTTAGTTTATTCTTACTGATAAATCTTATAGGTATTAGAGGGGAAAGTTTATTTTAAACAGCACTTAAGGCAGTTTCTAATTATATGTCTCTTAAAAGCCAAAAGCTGTTTAGAAACAGAAGGCTGTTTCAGGAATTCTATTGGCAGATTGCAACTCTCTGAATAATTACACAGGATTTTTCAGTAATGTCAGAATGTCCAGGGGAGCACAGAATTCAAGGCAAGCACACTCCTGTAGCTTATATTTTGTAGAGGAGTTCAGAGGTCTAACACACTATCTGGACTGTATGTTCTATTAAGATATGAAACCTTATAGCAAGATTTATATCATTGGTACTTTTATGATTATTCAACACTGCTAGGTTTCTCTGTGAGTTAAGTATTTTTAAGTTGAATCCTACCTTTTACTTTCTCTCGCCTGTGCTATCATTTATGCTTCCTCATCTTCATATATATTCACATATATTCATGCCATTGAATCTCATAATTTTTACCAGAGGAAAAAAAATACTACATATTAAAAGAGAAAAAACATTAGATGTTTTCTCAGGAAGAGTGATGCATCATGCCATGACTAGACCATCAAAAAACAAATAGTAGTCAAAATAAATATAACAAAACATATTATGATTCTCTTTGTTTAAACAAGTTCCAGGGAAAAAAACCCCAACATGTATCAGAAATTGCTAATAGTATACTCAATGGAAAATGAAACATCAGGTTAAGATACACAATTAATAGATCAATGACACATTTTGTTTAAAAAAATTTGCTAAGTATCAGACATAACAGTTTATCCATGAAAATTCACTAGGGATTTTAATTTAGGAGAAATGCTCAAATTTAGTGGCTACAATTCTTGAATGAGACAAAATGAGACAAAAGCAAGTTCGTAATTGCAGCTGGTGGAAGTCAGCAGCACTTTTTCATGAGTTTTTTCAGGAAATGGAAGTGGAGTGGAGGGAATAGTGGTTGTACCTTTGGCAGGAGTGGCAATAGGTGCAGCATGAATAAAATGGCTGATACAAATAACCATTGTTAGACATTAACATCACTTTAAATTAGGCTTTTATGTAGTTGTGCAGTTTCATTTTTATTCTATCTGATTATTTGCAGCCAAAATTAGATGAGACAACATTTGTTTTTATGGCCAAACTACCATGAAGAGGCTAAACTGTGTTTTACCACCTTAAACATGACAACAACACCTCTTCCTCAAGTGTCAGTTTGATTTGATTGTCTAAATAGATTTGCAATATATGAAATTCTCTTGTCATTCTAGTGATAATATTTGTTTTGCTTTTCCTTTTCTACCTAGTATATGTGCAGTCATGAGAAAAACACTAGCTCTTTTGTTTTCTTTTGCAAAATCCAGAATATCTACCTTCTCTGTCCATGATAATAAAACATCATGGAAATCTTTAGAAGAAATATACAAATAACAATATGACAAGCACTGTTAAATTCTAGATCCTTTGCGTATAATCTTACTGAGGTTGCATGTCCTTTCCATGTACTGACATACTAAACAGAGGGAAGATACAAAAATTAAACATCTTGCTGGGTTTTCCAGTATTAGTTAAAGATCTATTCCAGCCCAGCTAAGGAAAACTGTGTAGTTAACTTTTAAGGGAGACCTTAAGAAGGAACATAAAAATACCACTGCAGCCATCCAGTCTCTCAAAATAGCATTGCTGTAATTGCCAGAATTATAGCTTGTGGTTACCTGCCACATTCTTTGGTGCTCAACTCATGGTTATTGTGCTACCACAGTTTAAGACATTGGCTCAGAGCTGTTTTGCAATCCACATAATGCCATATCTACTACACACAGGGCGGTATCAACACACAGGCCTTGAGACACAGTGCATTGAAACATACCCACATAACAAATATCATTTTAGATGAGTAGAAAACACTGCATACTTGTCATTCCAAATGATGTGTCTTAGCTTTTGGTTCTCAACCAGAGTGTAATGATAGTAAAAATAAACAATACTTCACATCTTTCAGCTTCTGAGATCATCAAAAAGACAAAAGAATGGTCCATTTCTCAAGACCTTGTTCCCAGATCTTTTTACCACAGATAATGAAGGCAACTTAATAAAAGTAGTGATAGGCATCATATTCATATATAGGCCAAATTTGTCATACTTTTAACCCCATTAAATGGCTTGGTAACAGGAGGATTATTAAATGTCTTAAATGTTACCTGATAAGAAATTGAGTTCTGATCCATTTTATAAGTTTCCTTTTTTCCTTAGAAATGATTGAAGTGGGGGAAACGCAAGTCATGATCCTGTAGGATTTAAATTAAACTGCTGCTACTATTAATATAATTAAATCAGACAATTCAGAAAACAGACAACAGTTTTCCTCTACCTGTTGCAGAGCACATTTTGGAAAAGCCTACCCAAAGGAAGATATTATTTTCCTTTACCAAACATATTCCAGAGAAGAAAATACTGACGTTTTAAAGCCCTAAGCTTATGAACTTGTCTGGAACATGGGCTATTTAAATTAAGACTCTTTTTATGCTAATGCCCTTCAACATGGTGGTCTACATTTGTCCAAGTTTCAATGTTTCCCAAGCTGCTTTATAACTGGAGGTAGAGAGGGGCAAGTGCTGTGACATTTTTCTGAGTCCCAAATTATTGTGTATTGATAGAGAAGAATTATTAAATTTAAAAATTTTGTGAATGACTGACCAGCAGACTCAGATTGGAAACATGTCAGACTTTAGCAGGAGACTGTAGCAAGCACATGTAAAAGTGTTTGCTGATGGTCTCTTAATGCCTGTACAGCCCCATCACTGTTAGCTGGCAAAATGATCTGGTGAATCCAGGTCTCCAGACACCACAAGCATTACCATCTCTATTTTTGGACTTGTACCACCCAACCTCTGATTCTAGTCAGGTTCATAACTGTCATGAAGAATGTCCATCAGAGCATAAAAAAAATCCGAGATAATTGTGAAAATAATATAGTCCTTTCCATTTGCAGTCATGTAAATCTTGTCTGGTATCAGTGTAGTTATGTAGAAGCACAGTGAATGTTCTACATTTGCCATGATGTACACAACTGTCTTGGGTTTGCTTTTTGTTTAGCAGGGTGTGTATGACATGGAAACAGAAGCAAAGCATTACCACCCCAGTGGTTCACCTAACGTTTGAATCTCTTTTCATAATTTGACCTTTATTGACTATTAGATCAAAAGTTTAACTGAAGGTCTAAAATATTTTGAGTCATTAAAAGTGGGCTCCTCAGTTAAGGAAGGACATTGAGACNTAGATCAAAAGTTTAACTGAAGGTTCAAAATATTTTGAGTCATTGAAAGTTTTTTATGATGATTTAGCCAAATCATAGATTGGTTCATTCTTGTGTGGAGATAGCAGTAACTTAATGAATAGAAGAGTTTATTTCCATGTTGCATGTGGAGTAGGAAATCAAAGTTGTGCACTATCAGTATATATAAAGGACTAATTATTTTATTTAGGTAGTTTTAACCATTTACTGTGATACTATGCAAAAATAGCAGGAAGCCAAGAAATTTTGGGTGTACCAAAGCAACATCTACTGTCAAGGAAGTTCATTCAAGAAATACAGCCTTTGGTTCATTTTTAAAATATTGGACTTTTTCTAAATTGTATGGCATGACTTATAATCAGTTCAACTTTTATGGTGGCCACTAGTGACTTTTCTTGACAATGTCATGGTCATTCTGTCACTTTACACCAAAATATTTCCATCCCAATACTTTCATTCATACATACAAGGTCTGAGCAGGTGGGTGTGAGGATACCTGAGCTGATGTATAGCTATTCAGTCTGGATATCATTTTAGCCAAGGCAATACAGAAAATCCACCGGGTAATGATTGTGAAAGATTCTGTATTGTGTAATAAATGGACAAAAGTAAATCAATGATGACAGATGGTGTGTTTTCAAGAGGCAGGCTTCATTTGGAAAATAATGAGGAAGGCTGAAGCTTTCTGTACTGTGGAGAGAGGGGATTTCACAGCAAAGATGGTAAAGTGTAACCATATTTATACTTACAGAACATCCATTTTGTTCTTTAACTAGAGAAAAAAAAGGGAACTAAAAGCTAGGAAAAGGCAGAAAAAAACTTCTAATCCAAGAAAGACACATTTAAGGCCATAGTGAAGGATGACGTTGAGCTATTTTGTGTGAGTATTGATAAGAAGGCAACATATTCCTCAAACAAGTGTGCCAAAATACAGGATGTAACAGAACTGGAATAAACACTATAAACTTATGTAAATCAGTTCTAAAGTCGAATTTGAAAGACTTCCAAATATGTTAAGATAGAAAGACAGTCAAAACAACATAAGCTCTGCTGTTTTACAAGGTAATGACCCCATGAAATAACCATGCAACCATGAATGATGGATGTTAATGTTTGAAATCCCAGATTCAGTTGACCTATTTTTTTTAATCTTGTTTGATTTTTCTTCTTTTTTTTATACAAAGTATTTTACCAAAATAGAACCTTGAAACTCAGAAATTAATCTTATGTTCCACTGTACAATTTGTATTGTTTATTTAGGCTTCAGCCATAATGACAGCTATGTGTACTTTTAGATTTGTATCGAATCCAGCCACTCTTGCATTTTTCCTGGGGATTTGTGTTTAAAGAAAAAGGTTTGCTAAAATGAAATCATGAGGAGAAATGTCAGCAAGAGGAATAGCAAAAAAATCCTCCAGATACTAATGAGATTCATTCATTGTTCAAGTCTAGATGCTTAAAATATTAAAATACATTTGTTTCTTTTTACAATGCTAAAATTAGGCAAGAGTTTCAATTTTCTTTTGAGACAATGGTATCGCATTGTACCCTCTTAATAGAAACATAAAGAGAAGAACTGACAATAACTGAGTTTTAATTAAAATCAGTTGCACTAGGATTTCGCTTCTTAAATTAAAACATAATTTGAAGATTTTTTTCCCCCCTTCTAAATAGAAGGGTAATTTAAGAAGTTTGCATATTTAGGACTTCACAGAATCATAGGACCAAAGGATATGCTGAGTTGGAAGGGACCCACTGGGATCATCGGGTCCAGCTCCTGGCCCTGCACAGGACAACCCAAGATTCATGTGCCTGAGAGCACTGTCCAGTTTATACTGGATAGAGGGTGGAAGAATCTAACCAAAACACTGCCTCTGCTGAAGCTCCACCCACCGCTCAAAGTATTCAGGAATTGGTCTTGTCATTCCATCACATAAGTGCCCCTCTCTCCCCCGTACAGAAACTTCCAGCCTTCATTATTCAGGAAATGAAGCCTGCCTCCTGAAAACACAGCCGTCTCTCATAATTGATTTAGCTTTGCCCATTTATTATACAACTTCCTTCACAAAGAAAATCTTCCCTGCTACAGATACAAGCTTCACTTATTGAAAGCATTCAGCACAATTTAGGAACATCATGAAACTGTTACAGGATGATATGTTGCTGAAAGAATTATGGTTTTTCTTCTACATAAAACAATATATCATTAAATACTTAACAACATATGTATTTTAGCAAGGTTAAGAAGGTTCTACTAATTTACAGTAAAATACTATTTTCAAATAATACCTTAAGCCAAGTATACACACAGTCAAATATATTTAGAATATATGTTACAGCTCCAAATAATGGATGTGCTTCTGATACTGAAGAATGATTCCTCCTATCAAGAAGGAAAGCTTTGTCTTAACCAAGGTACTGTGAAATTACATTTTTGTTCCATTATGAGATAAATCATGCACTCTTCTTTGACTTGTAAAGCTGGTTCTGATGAAGGATTAATATAAATAGCTGAACTAATTGCAAAGTCTGTAATTTATCTCCATAAACCTACATCAGAATTTTCCCACCTAAGAAGACACTAATACCTGGGAGTTTGGGAACATGCAAGTCTACCATCTGATTAGCACCTGAATTAACCTTCTGCCATTCATAAAGACTCATCCAACTGGAAGATGTAATCATTTATCACAGAATTCCTGGGAGAATCCCAAAGAAATTTTGTCACATACAGAGATTCTGGTATCACTAGTGAGTCACATACTTTTCACATTTTTCTAAGAAGCCATCGCTCCCGAAAACAAAGAAACAAACAAACAACAACAGCAACAATCTTTGGAGGCCAATATATACCAAAGAAAATTCTGCTAAATGTTACTGAAAAGCCTCTTCACACTCAGCACCTAGTAAAATTAACAGCAAGATACATAAAACAAGGAATACCTAACGAGATCAAGTCCTTCAGTTTTCTTGAAAAATGACTAGACAAATGACATTTAAACAAAATGATTCGTGGTATTAGTGTGTGCAGAAGCACCAAATCTGCATTGTGAGTCTTTTATGTAATTCAGAATGCCTCAGGAGACAGGGGAAACTGGAGGATTTATGTCCCCAAACCCTATTACACATTGGCTTTGTGCTGATGTCCAGAGTATGCCAGCAGAAGAGTGCAGCTTTCCTATCATCCTGCACAACTGAAGAGGAGAACATATTGAGTTCTTCAAGCTCCTATAAGGATAAAGGCTCTCTTGTATCTAAATATGACAATAGTTTCTTTCAGAATTAATGGGCAGAAATAAAGGGTTTGTGTACACAAGGAAGAAGACTAAAACCTGTTTCGTTTACAACAGTAGTAATAAACAAGTAATATTGATCCACCTGTAAAAACTGAATGCAATGTAAATTTTTATAACCAAACTATTAGTAAAAATAGTCTTAAAATCTTTAAAGAAAATATTTTCAAAGCTATTTAAAGCTCCTTCTCTCTCCTGTTAATCTGTTCAGCTTCTTAGTTTGAGGAGGTGCTTGGCAAAATTGGTTTTTCTTGGAGTCTTTAAAAAAAACCCGTGCACAGGAAAAACATATGGAAACTGCCCACAGGAAACTTATATCAGATAAACATAGGAAGTAATTATTCAGCAGGAAAGTTTGGAGGAAATGGGTTGTTTTTCTGTCAGTTCTGGTGTTCCACAAATTTCAAGACATCAGCAGTAATGAAGGAAATAGATTAGCAATTGCAGGGCAGCTATTGTTTATACAGTGTTGACACTAAATGTCACTCTCCTAGAATTTACCTTGTGAAAATAATTTAATATTGGGGAAAAGAAAATCAAAGCAGTATTTCTTTTATTCTAACAATATCACAGCATTTAGTCTTTACATCTCTGCAATGAGAAAATTTGAGGAGAAAATAATTCACTTGGTAAAGTAGTAAAATAAAAGAAAAATATATTTGAAAACTTCAAATATTCATTAGCAACGCTTTGTTTCTTGCTTTTTAGTATGATAAACCTTTATTTTGGAATAAACAAGTAGCATAGGAGCATCACAGATGCAACCTAAGAAAATACAAGATTTTAAACCACTGCTTTAGCTTAATTTAATTCTTCACTGGAATGAAAACACCTCGGCTGAACTAAGTCATGAAGTCATCAGGAATTCTCACTCCTGAATCATCTGATTAACATAAGACAGAGATATAAACAAAGATTCTCTTTCAATCAATCCAACTGAACATCAAGTTCTATCTAACCACATTTGCTTTTTTAAAAATTTCCTAACGAAATTTTCACTGAAATAAATATGCATCTGTATAAAAGCCTTCAGGTTTGACAAATCAATATGTTCCCTTTGAAAACATATAATGGGAAAAACATATCCAGCGTTCCGTAGTTCAAATTTCCCCCAAAGTGGAGAAAAGTGATTATGTGGAAAACAAATACAGCTGTGAAAGGTTCTGTCCTTTGTGCAGGCAACAAAGAGGTGAGCAGAAGTAACCTGCTTTACACCCTGATGATGCACTTCATAGCAAGCTGGAGAGAAAAAAAGGACAGGATGAGAAACAGGACAAATCTTCAGAAGAAGCCAATTTAAATACCATATTCTCATTCTTATATGCACAAATACCTGCTCAGGACAGCAGGATTTTAGGGATGTCTCTCTCCCCTTGGCCCCCACATCAGGATTACAGACATTACCAGCCCCCACTGGGCTCCAGCAGAACCGAGGCAGCTGTTCCTCAGCAGCTCTTCTGGTGCTACCAGAAAAGAGAGAAACAGAGAAATTCCATATGGCTTCTTGGATGCACACTCGTTCCAGCTGTCATCAGTCCTGTGCAATTCTGGATTTTACTGGTTTACTATGGTTTTAATTTTCCTGTACTTCTCTCCCTTCTATTTGATTTAGTCAATGATTTTGGTAACTGTTTAACTTAATGGCTGAAAATATAATAAGGAATATTTCAGTCCAAATTACTTAGAAAATTTTTCTCTAAGGATTTTAATGTCTTAACTTTTTTTTGCCATTCATGATCACAATACTGCATTATAAAGAGCTTATCTGGATATGTAACAGACTGCACTCTTAACAAAGAATCATAAATAATCTTGAAAAATTCTAAATATCTCTTAAAATTTTATCAGTTGATAAATTAGCTACAGCTGACCCATTTTTGCAAAGAATGTTAGCTGCAGTAAAAGAGCATTTCTTACACATGAAAAATTGAAATAGATATGCAAAATTGTTCAGTAAAAAATTCTTGACGTCTTCTGATTAATATTGTTTATTAAAATTGAATTACATTCTTCAGGCAATAATATATTCTATCAGATATCCAAATAAAAAGATTTCTTACTACTCATTTTAGTTGTTTCTTATGTGTACTTAGTTTCACAACAGCTTAACTTTGAGAAAAAAATTACATTTAGGTACTTTCAACATTGCATATGCTCATTTGTCATCCAAAAAACCTTTAGCTTCTGATCCTCAAATACAGTTTCTTGAATAGGTTAGTCTCCTGCATTAAAAACATTGAGAAGTTTGAACTTATAAAGACAGAAGGTTTCAAAGAGGTTTTAAGAAAAACAAGGTTAGAAAATTCAACCCTGCCATTATTACTCACAAAATTTACAGCAGAGGTTCAATAAAACTAAATAAGTGACCTGAAAAAACTCCAGATAGTGTTAGAATGGCCTGGTAGATTAGTCCAAATCCAAAGTAAAAAATTTTCCACTGGGAGAGCAGGCAAGGCTGAGACAGATCCCTGCTTAGAGCAGAACAGCGAGAGCTCTGACAAAGACAGGCAACAGGAAGAGAGTCTAGATCCGAAGATTCTTGGGAAAATTTCACAAAGGTAAATAGGAAAGCAAGATATAGGGCAGAGGTAGCTGCTGCAATTGTTTTACCAGCTTTGCCTCCAAATATCTGTCAGCCTTTTCCTGAGTATTTCTCGTAGGAAGGCTGAAGCAGAGACCATTAATTTCATCAGGCATCACAAAAAGGTGTTAACCAGATATTTAATCCTATTTTCCTTTTTCCTTTGACATTCCTAATGAGATTGTTACCCATTTGAATTCTCTAAAGCCCTGTTATAGGAATGACCATTAAGTTATTTTGACCACAAATTAATTTATTCTTTTTGTAGAAGAAGCAGGAAATTCATGGTCTTCAAGCAATTTATCTTTGTCATATTATTCAGTTCATGAAAATAACAATCTGAATCAGATTTGTAAATGCACCATCATTTGAGGGGAGCATTGAACAGACAGTGGTGATCCAGCTCACTGGCACAAAAAACCCTTTTTCCAATGTTTGCATACAACATTGGTGTCTCGGGAACAATCATATTACAAGGAATTAACACTAAGAACAATATAGAATAAATTCAGTTTGGGGGTTTGGGGGGAGGGTTCAGGCTCAGGTTTTTGTGTTGTTTTTGTGGAGTACATTCTATCCCCTAAACATTTATTAGTCAGGCTAGAGATTTTGGTTATCAGATTCCAGAGGTTTAGTTCTTGCCTCCAGCTACCTTTTAAAGATTCTACAGACCTCTTGCCTCTGGGTGTTCTGTGTTTGTTTCTGACTTTCAGAAAGTTTTCTTTAAGAAGATTTGTTTGCTCTTATTGAAAATCAGAGTGATAGCTTATTAAGAAAGAGGGCTGAATAAGCAACTCAAATCTTTTGAACTGGTAAGAGAAAGTAACTTAAAATAAACAATGTGACCCAAAATTACTTTTTGTCTTCAACATCTGATTTTCTCTCAATAGGTTTTTCACGAAACAAACAATATGGTTTAATCAGTTCTTTGATTTATCCTGTGATCCCTTGAAAAATTAATTATATTTGTAATCATGTGCTGAGAAATTACTGTAAGAAGCAACATTTTCAGGGTAAAAAGCATTTGTTTCACTTCTTTTTGTTCAAAATTTAGGGCATAAAGTCCCCTGGTGCAGTTTCTTTTCAGGAAGCAGCTTCCATTTATAGCGTTTATTGAAGTGGGAAGTATCACTGCCAGTGTTATAGATGAGGATGATGTGTGCATTGAATAAAAAGTATCCAGGACATTTGACTTAAAATATAAACGATTTCATAGTGATAAATTTACGAGAATCGGGGTTGTGCATCTCCACAGACCCCTGGAAACCCTGGATCATGTGTGTTTTCCAGCTTTTTCCATTATACTACATCCTATAGATTACCTATAGCAATACCTCTACCTATAGCTGACTGTTTTAAGTTCTGGGTCTCCTTACAGACAGTCATTTCAGACTCTCTGTAAAATTTGGTGTGGCTTTTGTTGACAGGGAAATGTAGGTGAAAAAAATCCATGAGAAAAAGAGGTAGATAAAATCAGCTGCACCTCTGCCACAAGCCATAAATGGCTGACATGGTCCTAAAGCTGACTGAGGCCTGTTTTTACAGCTTAATTCCACTCTTGGAATGCTGTAATTATAGATTATGGCTATCACTTTTATGACGAGAGGGAAAGTTAGATCAGCATAGAGTTAATTCCAGTTTAAGCAAATCTGAGAATCTCTGATTAGAGAATTACAAATTTGGGTGACATAGTAACTGATCTGAAGTTTGTTTTAGCTCTCTTTATCACATCTTTCTTCTCTCAGAAACATGGTCTTTCTTTATTACCCATTGGGCTGGTTGTGAACTCCTATACATGTGACATGCTATTTAATATCAGAGAGAATAAATGGATCAGTGAGGCCAAACTGAAGTAGTTTTATAGAAGTTTTCAGCCAACCTAGTTTACAGGGAGATGCTCTGTGGACAAGCTGGACATAGCCATATGATGTAGAGGCATCATTCAGTTTTCAGTCACCCCAGATTATAGAAGTTTTTCTAATTTATATCTTCAAGACTAAAATCCATTTGCTGATAAATTAAAACAGAAAGAAAGCTCTGAAAGGTAGTCCATAGTCATTATTTTCAGGAGTTGAAGCATTGTCAACATGTTGCTTTAGTGTGAAGTCTATTTCAAAGTTTAGGTCTTTATAATGTTCTTAATAACTTTGAAATTAATTGAAATTCATAATAATTCTTATTTTCAAAGAATTGATCCAAAGTTAAAGATTTCTAGACTAAACTGCTTTCAGTTTAATTCTTTTGAAAATTTTGTTTTCTACATGGAATTTTAGAATAGATATTCTAAGCTTCACACTCTTCCTTTGCTTTTTATAAGTACTATTTTTGCCTCCTGAGTCAAAATCACTACCTACAGGGGTTCAGAAATATGTATCAGACTTCCTCTTGATATACTAACACTGATTTTAAAAATATTGTTTGGATCTTAAATATAGAGTTATATTGAGTGTCCTTATAGGCTGTCTTTTTTAATCTGGCTAGGATAATAATAACCCTTCTCAAATCTTGGTACTGTAAAGGAATCAAACACTTTCAAAGCAGAACCATCACATTATAGACTGATATTTAAGTAGTTCTCTTTTAATATTTTGGACAATTCTGCTTGGGAGGAAACAGTTTCATGGAAGGAAAGAAATAAATGAGTATTAGTATGTTTCTATTGTTTTGTTGCTTTTATGAAAAAGAGCAAAACTCTTCTGAAATATGGGTGGTTTGTTTTGATGATTCGAAAATGTTGGAGTGACAATGAAAATTTCTCTTTATACTTTTGTAAGCTTACGTTTTTTCAAAACTACTTAAACTTCTGACATTCAATTACTATCACAATCACACCCTGAACACAACTCTGCTGAAAAAAATCAAGGTTCTGTGATCTGTGCAGTAGCGAAACAAGCTATAGTCAGGAAGAGGAAATGTTTTCATATACGTCATTGCCCACATGGAAATATCACATCTATTTCTAGCAATAACAGCCTGCCATTTCATTCATAGAATCAATAGACGCCCTCTTCCATCCACCTCCAAAATGGAGGCATCATCAAAGGTTTAAAAAATCAACTACTTCACATAAAAAGTAGTCATTATTGAGGACAATGCACAAAACAAAGGAACAATCAAAGGACAAAAAATGAAAAGTAAGGAATCAGAGGGGTCTCCTACTCCTCAGGTAGGGCACAGCCAGCAGAGGACACACCACCAACAATGTTCAAGACTCCCTGAAGGTGTCTGGGAAACTGAAGGTGCTGGCCAGTGCTAGGACCAGGGAGCCAAAAGCTTTCCCACAGTTGCCACAATGCCCCACAATATCCCAAATTTCTGTCCAGATTTCCCCAGAGGTACTTCTTGCCTCTCGATCCCAAACCACTGAGATTCACAGAGGGTTTCCTATCCACTCAGGGAAGACTCAGTCCCTGTGTGTCAGACATCAGTGTCAGCCTCACGTGCCCATGGGCACCACTTAACTGAATTTATTCCTGCTTTAAATCCTTCTTCTGCTGATCAGTATCGGAGACTGGAATAATTGTTGAAGTGAACTCTTAATTTGACCTAATGCAACTATTGATTTATTCATATGAGTGAGCATGATGAACCACTCCAAGAAGGGATTTGTTATTCTCCATTGTGAGAAGTCTGAGCAGATTGCATTTACATACCTGCCCTTTTACTCCTGTTAATCAATCATATGTCTTTCTGTCACAGTGGGTTGTTATGTTGTGATTAGGTATGGAAAACGATGAATGACTATAAAATATCCAGGACCTGCTTTATGCATTTTAATTTTCTGTTTCCCCTGCTTCCTTATTTGATTAAAACAGTGTGCTTTCACATTTACATTCCCATTAATCAATAAATGTGCTTCACAGGGTAGTATATTAATCAATATGTGTAAAAATCCATACTCCCGCATACTAATAATTTTATTTACTTACTTTAATATTATTACATGATTTTCTTCTTTTTGCTGTCAGAAAATATCATCCTACCTTATTTCCTACAAAATATTCCTCAAGAAAGTCAGAGTACTCAAGTCAGAGTACTCAAGAAGAGAAAAAAAAAAAAAAATTAGTAATATCTACCAATCTTCATTGATAGAGACGACCAAAAAAGTTGAAAGGGTTTCACAAGTTGCCGGGATTTTATAATGACTGAGTTTATCACCTGATCCTGAGGCTTCATAATTTACATATCCTGTGAGTCCTGAGGCTATCATAATCAAATTGATCATGTCAAGAGCATGCTCCAGTTGCCAGTGTGATCAGTTTTTGTCAAGGGACTATATACATAAAAGTAATATTGTTATTGGGGGGCTGTACTTTCTATTGCTTTTGTTTTATTCTAATTCGGACTTATTTGTAAAAGGCACTGAGTGCAAGGTCTACCACAGCTCTAGTAATATACCCCATTAAGGCTTATGAGTGCTTTGAAGGAATATTCCACATATTAAATGGTGAGCTTCACTGGTTGGTTTCTTTCTTTGTTTCTAATTGAGCATGTGCAACCAGAGTAGAACCAATGAATCAGATTAGACATGCAAACCAGTAACTGTCAAGATTTATTCAAATCAAAAATAATCCTGGTGATTCACTCAGCAGATTTTGATTCTTTTTAGCAGTGACAGGATTAGGCATCCTAAATTATAAACCATAGTGCAAGAAGGCATAATTTCTCAAATCAGAGGTAATAATTGTACAAACATGGTGGAGTAGTGAGCAGCAAAGGTGTTCCTAACGGAAGACATTTCTCATCAGCAGAAAAAAATTTAAATAACAAATATTTTAATCCCAGCGATGATTCCTACCAGCAACCAGAAAACTTTAAAGGAATGTTAAAAAAAAAACAAAAACAAAAACAAAAAAAAACAGTAGAAACTCTCCTATGAAATCAACTGTATGATTTGGCTCACTAGGCAGGAAAAACTGTCTTTTCATATTAAGTTTTAAAAATTACCTGGAACCGATGTCATTTTCCCAGAAACTCCAGGAAATGTGTTCACTTAGAACCAGATACTAACCAGACCTCTCTATTACCTGCGCAGTCTGAATATTTGAATAAGTGTTTTTGTCTTGGTTGAAAGCTTCTTGGGATATTGTGGCTACATATTTGGTGGTCCCTTGGTTTTTAACTGTCTGACTGTTCTTCTGCTGAAGATTCTGCTTGGCTCTGAGTTTTGGTACAGTAATGATGATTTATGTTGCTGGTGCTCTTCTCATCATCTGGGAACTCAGAGCTTCTAACTTTTTTTGTGTCCTGTCACAGTTAATAATAGCAATAAAACTTATGACCATGAAATAAAATATATGTTGATATTAAATAACCTGATTTTATTAAACAATGACAATGTGGCACTCAGGTTCTTAGCCATTTGTGATACCTGCTGAAAAACAGCCAGATCTGATGTAAAACAATTCATTTTAATTAATAGACTTCGTCTTTGGAGCTCATAACAAGAGGCACACAATACAATGTGTTGCCCAGATGGAAAAGTTTTAAGACCAAATACAATTTTTATCAATGAGGAAACAAGCATGGAACCCAAAGCAATGTGGTCAGCTGAGCTGGCTGGGTAGAAAAGAGCAAAGAAGAAACTGTTGTAGTCTTGGAGCCTGGACAATGAGCAAAACTAGACTGGGTGTACACAAGCTCATGAGGAATTGGACAATGCCACTGAGTCACCCCTCTCAATTTATAGGCAAACTGATGCACAGGAAGTTCCATCTGAATCTGAGGAAGAGTTTCTTTACTGTGTGATTGACCACACCGGAACAGGTTGCCCAGAGAGGGTGTGGAATCTCCCTCACTGGAGATATTCCAGGACCTTCTGGTATTAGCTCTCTGCCCTGCTCTTTAGGATGACCCTGCTTGAGCAGTTGGACCAGATGACCCACTGTGGTCCCTTCAAATCTTACCCATTTTGTGGTTCTCTGAATTACATTTGAATGATCACAATGATCTGGGGAGATTCCTGAGGATTGGAAGAAAGAAAGGTCACTCTTAACTGCAGGAAGGTCAAGAAGAAGAATCTAGAGAACTATGGGCTGATTAGCTTCACCTCTGTACCAGGGAAGGGGATGGAACACATAGCTCTGAAAACCATTTCCAAACCTGTTAAGAACATGAGGGTTATTTGAAACAATCCGCATAGATTCAGAAACTGGAAATCATGCCTGATCAATATCATAGCCTTTGGTGATGAAATTACTAGCTTGGTAGATGAGAGTTACACAGTGGATGTTTCTTTTGACTTTGATAAAGGTTTCAGTTTTCAACACTCTCTAGCACAACATTTTCATTGACAAGATGATGAAGTGTGGGCTAGATAGGAGGATGGTGGGGTGGGCGGAAAACTGGTCGGACTGCTGAGCTGAAAGGGTTGTGATCAGTGGCACAAAGTCCAGCTGGAGGCCAATCAATAGTTCAGTAACCCATCAGATAAGGACAAGTTCTGCTGGAGTAAGTTGAATAACCAGTAGAACATGTTCAAAGATTCATAGCAAAATTCAGTCTCTTGGCAACGTACACTGGCAACATTACAAATATTTACTGTCATTGTTCCATTGAGCTTTCTAAAGTTGTTTTTTTTTTAAATCTGAATGTACACATGCTCACAGATTAGAAGGTATACATTATCACAGTGTCACTGTCAAAATGGAGAAATGATCATCTTTTTGATCTAGATTGTAGGGACTCAGAGGACAGACAAAGAAAGAAATTTGAAGAAAAAACCAAGGGAATGAAAAGTGATAGAACAATCAAGTACTTCCTAAAAAACTATATTTGGGAAAAAGAGTTTTTATTAGAAACTTTAGCTGAAGATTCCTAAGATTCACAGATTCCTGCTTCCTTGTATATGTGTGCAAACAAAATTTTCAAAAATGTATTAAAGAAAAAGCATTAAAAAAAAGGAAACGTTGAGAGAAGTGGTGCATGGGTCACTATTTCACTTCTTGATTTTTTAATTATTCAAACTACAAGACAAGAATAGTCTGTATTACCCATGGTAGTCACATACCAAAGAAACTGAGCCTAAATAAAATAATTAGCTTACGTGCTATGCAAGGCTTGTTTTTGTTATTGTACTGTTTTGCATTTCCAGTGCATTAATTATCGTTACTGGGGAATTTTTTTTTTTTCTACACAGCTTTATTCTGCCTATTGCTAATTTATTATGACACTAGAGCAAAGACTATAAAAGCATAAAGGAAAGGTAAAAATAAATCCAGAAGGTTTTTATTCTTAGGTCCGTATTTCTCTGTCCTGTGTGAAATGAATTTCTCTGATTCAGCAGTTTGTCTCATAAACTTGTTTGAAAAATTAAACATGCAAAAATTTCATTATTTTTAGGATCAAGAACACATCTTTACTGTCATAGGTAAGAGCAGAACAATTATAGGAAAATCAATATGACCAAATTAATTACTGTCATGAAGAATATAAATTAATTACTGTCATGAAGAATATAAATAGAGTTACAATAAAGGTGAGTTAGTGTTCCTCCATTTTATATTGCAGGAGAGTTTAATAAATCTATTTAAATACCTGCCCTGTGAATTCATGTGTGGCTTAAAGGAAGTATTTAACATTATTTTTTAAAACTCCTGTCTTCATGGTGCTCAGGAAATAAAAAGATGCAAATTTTTGATTTCAAAAAATATAAAGAACACTAACAACACTAAATTCCTCCCCACTCCCTTCTTTTCTTGCTCTGCTTAAGCAACTTTTGCTGGTTCAGCTTAAGAATGGCTGGTAGCAGAATGGTAGTAAATCTGACAACATAATTTTTCAACATTTAACCATTTGAAATCAACATCCTCAACATTCTGTATTTTAAGCATACATTCATCTGAAAACTCCTGTTGAAAATACAGTTACTTAATGCACTGAGACAAAGAAATTACAACTGCCTGGGGACCAGCACGTATAGGAAACGTCAAATTTCCATCAAATGGTGGCTTTTTATTTCTGCTAAGCTTAATTTATATGCCACAAGTTTTTACACTTGAAAATGCTGGCATGAGATCTCACAGGTACAAATAAAGCAAGATTAATGCTTCCTTGTTTTCTAGTGAATAGTGAAGCATGCACTACCAGCTTGCATTTCAAACGAATTGCCAATGAGGTAGATTGGGAATTGCAATTAGTTACTTAATGTGAGTAGGTAGTTAAAATATCTTTAGGAGAATTGAAGTGTAAATGAAGCTGTGTGCCATTCAGCTAACCTGTGCTTTCATTCATTTCATTAGTGTGCCATTTCAGAACCCGTATAGAACTAGGTGATTTAAAAACTCACCATCATCATTCAACGTGTGCAACATACAGCTATTCCCATTCTTATGCAAGGGGTTTGGGCTTCAAGATCCAATCATGCTTAAGATTCAGGTTGTAGTTTTCATATCTTTCAGTAAATTGACAGAGTGGGCTTTGTACAATGCGTCAGAGAGTTCATGTCTAGGACAGCACAGGTCTCTTTCAGGGTGATCTGCATAACTCTACCCAGTGACTGTATTGACTAGAGCTCCACTGATAGTAACAGCAGCTTAGACACCTTGTTAGATACCTTAACAGATATCTCAGACACCTTGTTAGAGACCTTAGTAGGTATCTCAGACACCTTGTTAGATACCTTAACAGATATCTCAGACACCTTGTTGACATACAGGTGCCTGAATTCTGATGCCTGCAAGCAAGGTGGGGGTCAGCCTCTTCTCCCTCTTCTCAGTGACAGGACAAAAGGAAATGACCTTCCTGAAGTCCAGCCTAAATCAAGGAAGGTTCAGGTTGGACATCAGGAAGAATTTTTTCACTAAAAGGGTGGTTAAGAATCGGAATGGACTACCCAGGAGGTAGCTGAGTCACCATCCCTGGAAGTGTTCATGAAATGACTGGCCATGTCAGTTTAGTGCTATAGTTACTTGGAAAGATGGTATTTGGTCAAAGGTTGGACTTGATGATCTTGGAGGTTTATTCCAAGCTCAATGATTTTATAAGTATATGAAACCCCACCCTCAATTTCTCACTTTGTTAAATGGCAAGATGCTTAGGGACTTGTAAGTACAGTGTACCAGAAAGAAATAAGGAGTAATTATGGTCATACTGCAGCTTAGTTCTGATTGACTTGTAAGTACATCGAAGAGCTTTATTACAGGATGTGGCAGCATGTACCGTGTTCTCACTAGAATTGAGAAAAAGTAGAGACCTTTCTCCCTTTTATCCTCTCTCATTTCTTTTATTTTAGGAATTCTCTGTTTGATTATTACTGTTACTGATATATGTCAGACTGCCTGAAAATAACTGAGAAATTATTTGGGTTCTAAGTTTGAAGCATTTCCTTAAAACTCCTTAAAACAATGTACAAAATCAATGAAGAAAATAGAATGAACATCAAATTGGAATTCTCCACCCATAATGTTGTTTTTTTTTTGCACTACTGTGCAAACATGCCTCTCTGCATCACCCACCTGAGGGAAATGGCACTGGCACAGGGTGTGAAGAAAAGGAGTTTCTTCAGTGTAACTCGATGACCTTGGTAGTGTGGAGCCCAGATTTCTATTCACAGCTGAATGCCGGACCATGATGTTTGCAACTTATAAAATGTTGACTCCATGAGTATTCTTGCTTTTAACAGGGCCGTATAAGAGTTGAACTTATAGTTTTAGAAGTTTCTGATAGATACCATGCATTCATTGCAGCTTGAAATCTCTGTCCTTGATGGATACATAACAGCTCACAGAGGCTTATTTCTTCCCCCAGAAATGAAAGGTGACTGGATGGCAAAGGCCTCTGCACCAGAGATATTTAACATAAGGTAAGAAAAATCCTACTTTTTAGATTGTATTATAGATCTTACTTTATACTGTGTTATATTTATGCAACTGTTGCCTTAAACAATAGATGACAAGAGAATCTCAGCACTCAGTTATAACCAAGACAGTAGAGGGATAATTCAGGGAATGAATACATCTTTCTATGGCCATAGAGCTGCGGTCTCTATGAAACATAACCAATAGACTTAATAGATGCATATGTGGTTATTCCAGAGGTCCTAGAGGCCAAATAAATCCATATATATGTGTTAAAGATTCTTCCCTTCCCCTATACAAAAAAAAAATTAAAGTAAAAAGTATTAAACAGGTATCTTGAGAGAACAAGAAAAAGATATCTGGTAATGCTCCTTTTTGTCTCTTTAAACCTACTAGATAGCAGATCAGGTTTTCATTACATCTTTGTTTACCTGTGATTAACATCTGTAGCTGAAAAGAAAAGCTCTTCTCACACTATTTTAATATCTGCACTTACTTAGATTCTAAGCAATTTGTTTGTGTCTCCATTTGAATAAAGAAAGGTAATCCTAGGGTTGTCCAGGACTGTTATTTACAAATGACTGCCCATTACTCACACAAAAGAAGTTATTTATAACTTGGTCACTATTAGAATACAGGGAATTACAACCTGTTTATTCTTGGCTTGGTAAATTGCCCTTAGGTTGATGAGCTGATAATTACATGTTTCTTTCTTCAACTGATGGCTCAGGGGACAGACATAATATTAGTTATTTGCTTTAACAATTAGGAAATTGTTCAATTTGTGCTCTAATTGACTAAATTACACCTGCAGAGGTCTAAAGAATTTCATTATCACCTGTGTGAAAGCAGCTCATTTCCCCTATTACCTACATCTATTTTTTTTCTATTTTAACCTCATCATTATCAGTTCTGTGCATATGACCACAATGAAATTACAATAATTTCCAAGCTTTAAGCATATTTTTTCTTTGAATATATGTCAGCCACTACAATACACAGTCAGTCCCACTTTTTGCTATTCTGTTCTGTTTTCCTTTCAGAGTTTCTGTTCCAAAAGATGCATAAATACAATTTAATACCTAGAACCAAATGCCAGAAGCAGCAGCAAAATAAAAATATTTTCTTAGAAAGTCATAAAATGCAAATTCATTTCTTTAAACAAAATTTAAAACTTTTAATTTTTAGGGGACAGAAATAATATCAAGCTTGTTATACCTAAGAAAAAATTAGACCTCTTAAAGTAACATCATGACATAAATTTAATGGTAATTTCTGTCAGGTTAATTTATATGATACATTTTTTAGGACAGGCATCTTTCACACTGGAATAACACATTATCTTCTGGATTTTGTCTTGCGTGTTAAAATAATAAACACAGCAATAAACTGAACTGTATTCATCTGGCTAAAAATGTACTTTTTATGTCTCTAGTTATTTCAGGATAAGTCTACCAGCTGGATAGCCATGGACTACTTTAAAATGTTTCTCTTGGCATGGTTGTTTCATAGACTAAAGAACACTAAATTAACATCCATTTAAAATAGGATTATTTTTTGTGTTTGTTCCATCCAAAACTGGTCAAGGAAAAGTATTCAAACAAATTGAATTTTTTTATCTGTTCATTGTTTTCACCCAAAATATAACTCACATAATTCTCGTGTGTGAGAGGCAAGTATAATTACCACACAAAATTTCACAGTTTACCATCATTTTCAGCTGATTTAAACATTTCCTCTGTTCATGACCAGGCCTGCTAAGGCCACACTACACTGATGACTCAGAGTGGTGCTTGGACCCTTTTGGGAGTTCCTGAAGACATCAGAACTGTAACTAGTCATTGGTCTAAAAGAAGAGGGATTCAGGAGCCTACAACCTATATCCTGGCTTCATATTCCAATGGATGCATAATATATTCTGCCTCCTTCTGCTACCACGGTTAGTGGGTCTTTTTGAGTTGTGCAGATTGAGAAAGGGGACTGGTAATTAGCAGTAAGTGGCAAAAGAATAATAAAAGATCTACAAGTTGTCACTACTGCCTTTTGGAGCCATTTCTAAGGAACATATTATTTCTCTGCTACCTGCCTCATGGTCAAGTAAAATTACAATTTGCTTTTTTTCATATCTGAAACATGTGAGGTCCTCAAGCATACATTTTCAAAATCTATGGATAACTGGGAGCTTTACTTTCCACAGTATTTAACTAACCATCTTATTTTCTGGTACACTATCACTGATTTTCATAAGAATTCTGCTTGAGGACCTGCAGATTAACTGTTTAAATATAGTAAGAACGACCTAATTTTCAGTTAAATACAAGATAAAGAAAATTAAATCTGTAAGTAATTTTTAAACTTGTAGAAAGCGCATATCAGCAAAAAGCTATTTAGTAGATTTAGTTATTAGAAAGTATGGATAATAGCTTAGAACCAGTAACAACAGTGTGTTTATTGGTACTACTTTCTATAATGGTGACATGCTTCTTTCACTTGTGTCCTAATCTTACGTTGTGGTTTGTATTTGCATATGCTAAAAGATGCTGAGCATAATGTCTCCTTCACAATGCTCTTTCCAATGATCTTTTGGTTCCCAGTCACGATCTTTAAGTATTGCAGCAACGATCATGACTCGACATAGAGGTGCTCTGTTCAGAAAACTATCAAGAAAACAAGTCATTCCAAAGATTGTGTTGAATTAAGTTGATTTTCTTAGTAACTCTGCCACCTGCAGCACTAAAGAACAAATGTCTTCATGATGGACGGGTCAAACATGGTTTTTCATAAGGTGCCCACAGCTGTTCTTTCTTTTCCTAGTGAATTAACCACTTCATTGCTGTTCATTCATGCATGTGTCATTGTAGTTTTAAGGAGAATGTGAATGGAAAATGTAGCTTGAAGGTCTAGTCTTACTGAATCAGCCTCATTATCCTGAACATACTGATATGTCTTTTAGTCCTAAAGAAACTATTTGCGCCTTTCACTACACATATATGCAAGAACACATAACATTACTTAGGAGAAAAAATCCGAATTTTGAATAATCAGGGTTGGCAATATCATCAAGAAAAGGTAACAATGTGGGTTTTTTTGTAACTAAGCCATATGGCCTATAAGGTTGGATAAACAAAGAAAGTTAAAGAAAATGTTAGGTGATGAAAATGAGACTTAGAGTACAAGCATTTTTTACCGCAGTTTCAAGTGAAGAAAACTAAGAATACATATTAAAGTTATGAGGTAATCTAAAACTAAATATAATTTGTGCGGCAGAAAACGTAACTTAATAGGTATTAGCACTGTGTGGGTTATAAAATACAGTTCTCTGTATCACTTGGACCAGATGTTGGTTGGGTATTCATCTATAATTCAAGTTCCCTGTAGTCAAACTAATACAAGAAATTATCTATTAAATTACAGAATGTTTGAACATCAGCTAAGGCTACTTGTAGAGTTCTAGACATAATACAGCAAAGAAAAAAAAGTTAAATCCTTAAGCAATGAAAAAGGACAAATTCAGTGTTCCAAGTGTTATCAGGCTGTTGTTTTGCTCTGTCCTGAAGATTTTATGTTAATGCTAGGATGCTTGTCATGAATGGTAGAATCAGAGAAAAAAGTTAAAATCTTTTTAATTAATTATGTCTAGTCTTTACAATTCAGCCTATTTTATTTGTTCACTTTCAAACTCACTTTCAAATATTTTGGAAAAGTCTTTGAGGCTTTTGGAGGTTCAGTTTTCAAAATTTGTATTAATTTATAATTACTGAAATTCTTCCCTTTTCTGGCAATTCCAAGAGATAGTCAAAATTTTACAAGATCATAAACACCACAAGGAACAAAAGTAATGATTATTCAGGAATTCTTCTTATTTTTTACATATAAGAGGGGACATAAAATCTTTCTTACAACAAAATATTTGGTTGTAAAATTTTGTTTAGTTTCTTCGAAAGTAAATCATCCACTAGGCTTCAAAAGCGAAAGAAACTAGGCTTGGAGATTCTTCATTTCTTACTTTGCTATTCACAAGAGAGTTCAAGAAGTTCTCAATAATAGGGTTTTTCTGCAGGTTTTCCTACTGTACCAACTGGAAGTTTCCATGCAATTTTATGAAAGGCCTCAATTAAGGAAGAAAAAAAATATGTCTGCTTATCTGACCTAGCCAAGTATTTGTGGAATAATATCAATCTCTTCCTCCTAAACTGGGTTTCCTGGATTCACTGCAGTTGCCCTAAGTCCCAGGCTTTAATGAATCTTGCCAATGGTTTGCTGGTCATTCCTCACCTTCTTTACAATACCTACACGCAAGCAGTGAAGGATCATGAGTCCAGCTGCCAACAAAAGTCTGATAACAACTGACTGAACACGTCCTTTTCAAATTCCATACCCAGCAGTACCAGATCCAAATTATAGAGTAAATCAAAACCAAACAAGCCCAAGTGATATTTCTGTTATTCCAAAGAACAGGACAGAAGAAAAAGGTTTCCTGTGGTATCAGCTGAATCACCAGGTGTTTCTTCAATACCCAAACTGATGGATTTACAGAGTAAATAATGTGTATTGTCTATAACTGCATTTTGGGCTTAGAGAGAAAGACCTTTTCAGGCAATTCACAATTTTTACATTTATATCTAGGCAGTGAATTTTTTGCAGTACATCAAGGAAGAAGTGGCTTGAGTTCAAGCTGTAATTAAAATGTTTCTTTTATCATCTTTAACATAGCCCACAGTGAATCTGAAGAAACAGCAAGCCTGTTAAACAAGATAAAATATGGTAACATACACTTTTTCTGACAAGCATGTTACCAGTTTTCATAATCTCGTATAAATAAACCCAGAAAACGGTGCCAAGGCTTGTGGACTCTTTAATGGAATGTGAAACCTTCCAGCAGGAGCAAGCAAGCATGGTAAGACAATTAACATTATTTCTGTCTTTGTTGGCAATTGCCAAGTAAGATATAAAGGACAAATTATTCCAGGTAACTCATTCATAGAGACATCAAGGACTGTTGTGTTTCCATTTAGCCAAGCTGAATATCATTATCTGCATTTAGAAAAAGGCCATGCAACTGAAGCAAGCAACTTCTTTCATAGACTCTGTTTTAGTAACAACTCAAGATCAGATATTTCAGATTGATAAATTTAGTTATAAAAGGAATACATTTAATTATCTTACATTTCCTGAAAACAAGATAAATAATTGTTTTATACCTTTTTATGCACACTACCATAAAAACTTGAGTAGTTTTTGGCAAATGTTGGGCCACACTCAGATTTGCTTAAAACATTTTTTGATTCATTTCAGAAGTTTTTATCTATAGTTTTAAAAAACTTTCATAGACTAAGAAAAATCACATTTATTACAACATATTGAACTAGCTTCTCTGATGCAAGTTGGTTTATGTTGACTAATCCTTGATTACTCCAGCAGAGGATGTGAGACCTCTCCATTTTAGGACTGACCACAAGGAGGCTACTGAAACACAACCCACATTTGTACAAAGTCCTACTTAAAATTATTGTTGACAAAAATACACAAACTGACTTAAAACCCAATTGCTTTGGGCTTGTTTTCTTATTTGTTCTTACATTCACTAGCTCTGAGTAATCACTGAGATTTTTAACATTCCTCATTGCCCAACACAGTGAGAGTAGTTAGTTTAGTTCACTGTTGCCTTTACTGATATCACTTATGTTTCAGGGTAAGTAATTTGCTAAATAATTTGACCCTTTTAAAGTGTCTAATCCAATACATACAATCTAATGGAGAGTTAAAACTGAATATCTGTACAGGAAGAACTTGCTTGTGTAGTATAAACATATTTTGTCCACTTATGATCACAAATGGGGAAGTTCTTCAGGGAAGGGATAAAACTTTCAATAGATTAGGGGTAAAATGACTTAGAGATTGATTTTTTTTTTCCCCCCCAACTAGTAACTGGACACTACACTCAATTGCAACAGAGGAGAAATATATTTAATATAAGGCAATGTTGTTTTTGTTGTTGTTGTTGTTGTTGTTGTTATTATTATTATTATTGTTGTTATTATTATTGCAAATCTTCCAGCACATCTAGATAGCATTAATTGTCTTTCATTCATTTTTAAAGGTAAAGATACTTAGCAAATTTTCAGGTTGGGCTGAAACATGTTTTAATTTGTTCAAACTGTATTTTTTTCAGTTAATTTATGTTACATTCCCTTTATGACATAAATAGATTGATTACCCTGAAAATGTTCCATTATTCTGCTTTTTCCTTTTTTTTTCTTTTAAATCAAGTCATAAACTCATAAAATTTAAAGGCGTGTTTCCTAAAATTTCCAGATGTCTGTGTACCTGTCTGTCCTGGATGTTGTATTGCCCAAGGGATCTTTGTGGGTTTGGCTCTTCCATTTCTATATTTCTCAACACTTGGCAGACAGTGTTATTGTGGTTCTGTTCTGTTTTGTAATTGAACAGAGTGGCTACAGCAAGTCTTGTAACCAATATGTTGAAAGGTTAAAAAAATAGACACAGGTCACTCTTGCTGTCTTTCTTGAAGCTCCTGTGAATCAAGTATTCTCTAATTTGTAACAGTCTTTGTGAGAAAGTGCCTTACTTTAAAATACATCTGTCAAAACAGCATTTTGGAGATCCATGAGGTTCTGAGTTTACAACATGGGCATCTCCTCAGAGAGGATAAACCTTTCAAGTTACCTTTTTCCATGACTGATCAGGGAAGTGGCAGAAATTGAGGTATTGAATGTTTATATCTTGGGAAATCTCGTGTGGGCACAGGAGGCCCATGAAGAAGTATTTTCTCTATCCTTACCCTTTACCTCCTGCTTTTCAAACAAAATGAAGGTTTCAGTCAGCTGTTGCCTAAAAAATTAGTAAGATCTGCTCTTGGCTAGGTAAAAATATGAACTTCTCTATTACTTCTGCTGTGTACAAGATTCATTGACAGATCCTTGCCTGTTTTAAGGAAAATATAACCATGTTCTGTGCTAATGTGAGCATGTTTAATACCTTTTATGACTATTTTTATTCTTGCTGGTAAACCTGCTTGTCCTTTGACAGTTTTCCTTCCCAAGCAGCCAATATGATAAGCACTCTCAAAGAAGGGCAGAGAAGCACACCAAACATCAGCACGCAGTTTCCCCCTGTGTCATTTCCCATTTCCCAAGGAGATGAACTTCCCTAAAAGAAAATTTCTGTTTAGCTGAAACTTGGATAAAATAAATGCTCTCTGCAGTTTAGACTGTGTGAAAATTCAGATGACTGCCAACATTTAACAGGACTCATAGCAGTTAAAATTACCAATGCCCCAAGCTACTGGCTAATATTAAATTCTGTACTAGACTGATTTTTATATTACCAAGAGGCCAGAACTTGATCAGCCATTCCATCTCTGATATTGTTATTTTATTCAATAATAGTTAACTTAAATACATTCAATGTGTTTTTTCAACCTTGCTCACATCTTGTGCTTATCTGATGATTTCATAATGAAAATAGATATGCTGTACATTTGATACAAAATGTGTAATAAACCACGGTTCTCTCTTTCCAAACATCTTAAAAAAAAAAAATCTGTTTCTAATTAATGTCAGTACTTTTGATGGATTTGGCACTGCTACCTTATGTTGATCCTGGCAAACTTTAGTCACAAAAAAATGGGTTTATAAACTGTAATCAATTAAATCCTCACTTTTCCTTGTATTATTTATTTACACTATGGTAGCGTCTAGAAACTCTAATCAAGACCAGATTTGTATTAAAAAGAGAATCATGACCAGACTTGTATTAAAAGAGAGATTTATATGAAATATTTCAATTAAGCGATTTTGTGTCCTGAGTCAATAGTTAAATGCAGGTATGAAAGGAAAGAAGGAAGCAAATCTTGGGAAATGAAGTCACACAGAATGCCCATGGCCAAGAAAAGAAAGGTCTCTGTCTGAAATTTTCATGTAGTGTTTTATCAACAGGGCTATGGTCTTAAATCAGTAGGGTATCAGTTATTGTTATGTACAACCTGCAATCAAAACCACATGCCCTAATTTTATCACCGTGGATATCATATCCTATAAGGCCTTCCCAGGATGGAGGTTTAATGTTTAATAGGCAGGCACAGCCCACTTTTTCTGCACAGGGTGTTCAGACACCTACTGCCCCTGCACAAGTGATCTGCACAGTGCCCACACACAGGAGGCCTTATCTCTGTCCTTCCTGCAAATAACAGGAGAAATGAGGTAAATGGTCTTCAGACACAGGGAAGGTGCTTATCTGGAAACTTGGCATCACTGTTATAGATAATCAAGATTTTTAATGAGCAGGAATTGGGATTTTTTTGTTACATTAGGTACTTACATATGCATAGAAGAACTCTGAGTAGGTAGGTTCATAAAGTGGCCTATCTTCATGCCGGGTAGAAATAAAAGTTGTCTTAATATCATCACTTTCATTTACTGTACTTACCCAGAAGGTACTTCCTCAGGTTGATCTACCTTCTGCTTGCTAATTTTCTGGACAAATACTAACTCAGCACTTGAATAAACAATATAATAATAACAATAATAATAATAAAGCCAAAGATAGATGGTACTGTAAATTTATCTTGGAGACCCAAATCATAAACCCTTCAGATTTTCATTTGAAGACATCTGGATACACAAAATGTTCTAATTTACAAAGGGGAAAAAATAGGATTAGAAGCATTTCTGCACACACAATTTTCTCTTAGAAACGTACAATGAAAAGATCAATTATTATTATGTGCATTAGGAATGTAAAATAAAAATAAAATTATTTTGTAATTAATAAAAATATTGTGTAAAAAGTCAAAAATAATAATATACAAAGCATTTTTTCAACATTTTTTACTTAATATTTTAGACTACTTATTCTTAGGATGTATAAGTACTGTTGCACAGGCAGATACAGCGAGGTGTAAATCAGTGAAGAACTAGAACTTAAGTTCCACGCATGAGTCTCCATATTCCCATGTGTAACTTTGAGGAGTGTGGAAGGAGTAGATCCATATTTTCACAAAACTGTGCCTAAGTCAGCAAACCTAACTAACAGGTTACTGAATGAGTGCCTGGCCACACACACGAGTACCCTTATTTCTGACTGGGTTGTACCTATTGCGGCCGTGCAACTTGTAATTGCTTCTGTGAAAACAGCACAATCGGGGTGGATCACCATTTGATATTCCAGTCAGTATGAGAAGTATTCTTCATCAGCAACTTCGGATCACTTTTTATTTCTGAGGTGACGTATATTAGCAAGTAAAAGAGTGGTTAATAATGTAAGACATTCAGAACATGTTTGCAGAGGAGAGAAGCAATGTATCACAATTAACAGCTGATACTGAGCCTTTCACTGCCCCCCAGACCTTGAAAGATTGTGTTTCATGGCTTTGTTGTCTCTAAAGAAAGGGCTGGTATACATCACATCAACTGGATCGAGCTTCTGACATGTCTTATATGGTTATGTGTCAAGCAGGAAATGTTGAAAAATAGCCTAAATTACTGTCCTAAAGTACTTGTAGTTTGCATTAGCTCTATAAACAGATGTGTTGCTGCTGCTGTTCCTTTTATTTTTGTCACAAAATGTTTACACAAAATGATACTTAACTGGAATTCATGCTGGGCATCCATTAATGTCTTTCCATATAATCCCAAACTGTAACAGATGTTATTAATCTTCAAAAAGGATTAGAGAATTTTTCTCACCATAGACAAAAATATTACACTAGTCTGGGCAACAATCCCATTAAGAAACCAAAGTGAACCATACAGCCATGACAAACTGAGGGGAATAGATGCAATTATTGATTTATTATACATGCTTATATAAAATATATAAAGATGACCTACATGTTTTACTGAAAAGTATTTCATTGTGGTTTTACCATTCTCCTTATGAGAAATAATGATCTAACATCTGCTGTGCAGCCAGAGAAAGCTTTCTGTCACCTGTTCACTACAGTATTTGTCACAGTGTGTAGTTATTAGGAATAGTTGGAAGAAATCACATCCCTTGACTTTAGGAGCTTGACCTCGGCGATTCAGTTCCCTACATTCTGTGGAGAAAGGTGGATATTTTCAAGGGGCTATTCAGAATACCTGAACTAGGCAGCAATTAGGATTCCCACTTCAATTCTTTGAATCACCTCTATGTGTAACTGGTGTGTTACCAACACCTTTCTAACCACCAATGCAAAGCACAGAACTGTGAACTCCATCTCAGCCAGACTCAATGCAGTGACATTTTAATGTTAACTGTGTAGGGAATCTAAAAGTGCTCAGGCTTGGCAATGCAAACATCCTTCTTCAGCAGCTGCACTGTTTCAGTGGGCCTGAAGGGAACTATCTGAGAATGAATCTTTTTAATCTCATGCATGCAGTTTATAGATGCTACATAACATTCTCACAGTTTAAGGAACTGTCAGTTGGTCTGATTTCTTTCCTGGGTGGCTACTTTTCAAAGATATGTCTCTAACCTTTATTATTCTGATTTCTCTGATTTGACATTCATGTCCTTTATAGACTTATTATCAATGTAATAGAAACACAAGGAGATTTATTGGATTCATACTCATTTTGCTAAGGCCACTACTGAACATGAGAATCATTGCACCTCTTTGAGCCAATGTTAAAACTCTGTGCAGTCTTATCAAAAGAATGCAGTAAATGTTTATCTGGTCACTTACACATACAAATATTGTTACAAAGATTTTTGCGCTTGCCCATAACAAAAAAAATATATTTCTAGGCAAGGAATGAATGAAGAATTTTAATGTCTAAATTTAAAAATTCACACTAAAATGTCATTTTAAGAGTTACTCCATGTAAATCTAAGAAGTATCATCAAGGTATATGTTAAAAGTATATATCCAGTCAAAAAGAATACTTCTTTATTCTGACTATTGAAGTACCTTCAAAATCTTCACAGTCTTCAGTATCTGCTGAATGTATTCTGGAAAATAAAACAAATTCTGTGCTTTAAAAAAATTTCAACAAATTAGATATGCATGTTAAAGTACTCACAACTCCATACACATTTTCTAAATGGTATTTCACAAGCAAGAGAGAGAACTGAAAATTGCTGAAATTATTGAGGTTACTGAACAAGCTGAAGTAACTGAACTCTGTAGTAGAAGTGCTCAGTCTGAGAATAAATATTTGACTCATGTTGTATGCGATGAGAATTGGTGCAAACCTAGAGTCCCCAGTATGTACAATCCTGCAGTGTTTCAAAGACATTAACCAGGTCAGAAAGGCTATAAAATATTCAGTATTAAGACTTATGGCATTACTGTAGGAAAAATGGTTTATCTATTTTAGGACTTGGAATAAGCTGTACAAGAATTTTCCCCCCTCTAAGCCAGTAAACCAGCACCATCTAACACCAAATGTAATTAGTTACAAATTGCCTGTTACAAGTTAATTAAACTTCCTTGCGTCTCTGCTGCTTAAGCAACATGTAGATTCTTTTATGCACTTGCCAATTAGCGCATGGGGATTCTGCTTTCTAATTGGATGAAAAAGTAATAAACTGAGCAGTGTGCTGTTGATATCCAGAATGACTTTGTTAAAAAAATAGTGGAGACAGGTTAAATGCTTCAAATATTTATCTCAATTGAAATTGATTAAAACAATTTGAGGTTCCATTAGATATAGATACAATCCTTTTGTTAACGAAGTCCATCTGGTCTTAGAAAGAAAATTAAGATTCACTAATTGAAATTTGGAAGCTTTTTTCCAAACATGCATAATTCATACTGACAGAAAACAGAAGCTGCAATTCACCACAAACTGTCAAGTAGATGAATGTTTCATTTAGATGGAATTTAAGATTTCACCCAGCAAGAATCTACAAATGCTTATATTAAGTCACAGTCTGAGAAAAGAAAATCTGTTCTCTTTTTACTGGCTCAGTATTAAAATCCCTTTTTCACTGTGAAGCCATTTTAACCTTTAATGGCACCACTTCTGACCTTTCTCATTGCCAGCACTGGAAGGACCTTTCTAGCTCATGAGCATTGTTCAGCTGTGCAATCTTGCAACTTCATTAGCAAGTGATTCTCCTTTTTTTAATGTGTTTATTCTGTAAATATATTTACAGAATTCTGCTTTTGTGTCAGGATGCAATTCCATTTTATAAGAGGGTTAGATTTGATTATTTCTCTCATTGGTTATTTTTCTTTCCTCCTGTCCTGTACTGTGTCCCTCAAAAAACAATCTCTCATCAGATCCTTTATCCAGTCTACACAGTGGTGCCACACAGTTGCATTAAAGGAGCAGAGCAAACTGCAATGAAGACTGGGAACAAGTAGCTGCAGAGAAGAGAGGCCAGGAAATTTCAGATCATTGTGGCCACCACACGCTTCTCATGGACTATGGAAAGAGAGACATTAGCATAAATCCCCTCTCTTTTACCCTGGGACAGACGCTGATCACCTTCTTTTTTACCACATATGACATTTACCTTTATTTGTCATTTTTGAGCTGCTACTTTGCTGTCTTGATATGTTTGAAACATTAATAAAACTGTCACTTTTTACTTTTCCCATTTTAAGTGTGGGAAGTCTCTTGTACCAACTATTTTGTTCAACTCAAACCATGTTTAGCTTTTGATGGATCTTTGCCTCATAAACATCCCAAAAAAATGAAAGTTTGGTTTGCACAGAAGACACTGACATTTGTATCCCTGGTATCCCTGGCTTTATTGGTGTTTTGTTTTGTTACCCATACACAATTCACTGCTCATGAAAAAAAAATTAGATATGAAACCTAGTGGTTGTCAAGCGGTGATGGGGAGAAGAAACTGGTGAAAGATATGCTATAATTGGAATTTTCCCTTCTGCTTTGCAGTATGCTCTGGATGAATTTTGTATCAATAGAGAACTTTGTTGAGCCAAGATAAATAATCACTCAAGTCGATGTACTCAGGCAAGAAAAATCAAAGGCATAGCATTCTGAGGGAAGCACAGGTGTTTTCTGTTCTTAGTGAACCACATGCTCACAAATACATACAGTAAAGGTAGCAGAAATGAGGTCTGGTTTGATGATAATTCAAATATGAAAAAAAATTATTAGGAAGTCAAGTATAAATAAGTGCTGTGAGACTTCAACAAAGTCATATAATAGAGTGGAAAACAATTCTCCTTCAGTCTACACAGCTAGAGTGAGGCATAAACACTCAAAATGAAAAATATAATGACACTACAGGTGCTGAAGAGTAAGATATGAGCCAGCAGTGATGGGGAAGGTGCCTGACCTAATTCAGGTATCTGCTGCAGCAGCCCAGCTGCATCCACAAAGAATTCCATAGTGGCTAATTTAGGCACCTCATCCTGTCTAGAAAAACTTGTTGTATACATCCAGGATATGAGAGAGTCAAATCTTTTTATTTTTTCCTCCCCTCTGCTGCACCCAGAGGATGGATCTTTTCAGAAACAATAAAACTAAATCAATAACAGTGACTTGTCACACACACACACACAAAAAGTTTGTCTGATTTATGAAACATTTGTGATTAATATTTTTTTACTAAAAAGGGTAGAATTATTTTTCAATAAATAACCTGTTCAATGAGTAACACTTCATTCAGAACTGAGGTGCATTCATAGAGCTCTGAAGAGAAAGCTTGAAGATTGTTCAAATTAAACCTACCCCAGCAAATGCAAGGGGTTTTCTGCTTTCTCAGCTTGCAATTTTCCCTGGGAAGTGTTATAATCCTCCATTAAATATATATACAGGGCCAATCTCAGAAACATATCATCTGAGATGTATTTTAGATTTCTGTATTATGACTATTTAAACACTGTAGCTGGTAGTTAGAAAAAGAACATATTTGGTACAATCCACAGATCAGAGGAACAGAGCCTGTGTTAATGTGAACCCCCACATTTCCAAAGGAGAGATATGAGGTCCTAACTCAAAACAGTCTTTATGTTCTAATTTTATGTGACATAGAGCACCACTTAGGGAGGGGAGAACAAGCCTGCATCCTGTGATGCAAGACTTTGGGATTTAAAGTGGGAAAATATTGTGTTTATCTATTAACTTAATTTTAGATTATACTAATTTTTTTTTGTGGTTTTGGGCTATATTTTTGCATTAGTGGAAAGATGGTTTGCATGACCTAAAAGCCAGTTACACTCTTCTACTTCTCTGAATAGAAGGATGTTTCCAAGGGAACCACTTGCAGTCCTGTCATCTGGGCTGTAGCCATTTAGCCACTGCTACCTTGAATATATTTGAATATATTTTCTCACTCCTTGCAAATTCTCTGAAAGGTTTCTTTCCTTTGTACCCTCAGACTCACTCGCTACCCACCCACCCTCCTGCTCTTTTTTCAACAATTTCTTGCTAATATGAACTCTATAACAAAAAGCAAATACAGGCTTTTTCCACCACCAGTGTGTTTTAATTGCCACAGTTCTGTCAGGCTATGGAAAACCATAACTGTATTCCTACTGCAGCCTTAATGAAGTGACAAATGGCTGAGTGTTAAACTGACATCATGATTAACACCAAGTGGTACTATTAATGGAATATACAAATCCAGTTTTCCCACCTCAATGCATAACTACAGGACTGAGGTTAATCACCCATTTTTCTCATTTATATCTTCATGCACTGGTCTATTTCTAACTAATAGCTGGAACCCTAGCCCCTACACTTTGCAGTAAAAAGAAAATAAACCAAATGTTCAAGAATTAAACAGCTAAAACAGGTTTACTGAACATTCTACTTGTGACACTCCACTTGAGGTTCTCGTTTCAATGCTTGATTAAATATACTTTCTTAAGTAGTTGCAGAGACCTGGTAGATGGCCAGGAGGAAAGCTTTATGATGGAGCAGTCTTTCCCAAAATATGTCTTCCCTCTGCTACTTACCCCAGCAGCTGTCAACAGAGAGATTTCATTTAGTAAGCTACAGTCTAGGCATCAGCCCCAAGTACCCCAAGAACAATAGTCAGATTATTCAATACACATAATACCAGTGCTGACTATGCTTAAAGCACAGTCTGAACATTCAAAGCAAATTAAATTCTCCTGTTCACCTCAGAGCTTTGTATCAGACCACAGATTTCATCCTGAAAGAGTGTAAGCATTTCACTAAACCTAATGAATTATCGAAGTTCAAGGTGTACCTGAGTTCTGCTGGATCAGGGTTGCCATCAGTGTTCCTCCAGAGGCTGTGTTCCTACACAGGGCTCCTACAGGCTTGCCATGTGTTCCTACGTGCATCCATAGATCCCACAACAGGTAAAGTCTCAGGTAAAGTCATTTCTCAGGAATAACACTGGTTATTTCCACACCGGTTCTAAGGAATCGGCCAAAGTGCTTCTCAGCTCCCTCAGAAATCATTCCTTAATGTCAACTAAAGATATGACAAGATAAATTTCTCCATGGACTCATCATCAAGAATTTGTAAAGTTCAAGTGTTTTTTCTTGGTAGCCAGAAAATGAAGTCTCACAAGGAATAAGGTAACACTAAATGAATTACATTTTAAAAATCTTCATTTAATATTTACCCTCAGAATTATTCAAAGCTGACAAGATTCATCCAATTTTTTTTTAACAAAGTTTATAGAAAATACCTTAGGTATAAAAAATGGTATGGCTAATCATCAATTGTCTTATTTTAAAATTTAAATCTCAAGCTTCCTAAAACCAGTTTCAAATGACAAGTCTATTAGTTAATTTATACTTATATCCAAGAGATTAATTGGAAGAGAGTGAATAGTTTGTAAATACTTTATTGGATGCAAGAATAATTAAAGCATATGGGAAACTTAGCAATTTGAGTCCCTATGAAGACCAGTTAGGCCTTGTTGCCTAAATCTGTTCACATCCTAAGGACATCCCCTCTCCCTTCAGTGATACCACTTTCATAAATCCTGTTTAGATTCTAGCTATGGCTTATTGCCTGATTTTCCTATATAGCTCTCCCTTTCAATATCTTTAGTCTTTCCTTCTTTTTTTGCTTGTGGGACATTTTTGTCAGTATTTGCCTTATTATATTAAAATGAGTTGATTAGATTTCTGTTTATTGGGGGAATTATTATTTACAATTGTTTGTGAATTGCTAACAAAATGCCTGATATAGTACAGGACAGAAAACAGATTTTGCACAAAAATTAAACACTTGAAAGAGAGTTACTAAGAACAAAAAATTGAAGAAATGCTCAATAACGGGGGGGTTTTTTGTAATAATCACCCTACATAAAAAGTATTGAGGTGAAAGTGAAACATTTATAATTTTCTCCATAATTTTTTTGCTGTGAACTGGAACCCTGTCTTACTGTGACTCTATCTCTACCTTGCACATGAAATATGCAAATATCCGTATGCAAGCCTCAGTGAAGCCAAATTCCAGGTCAGATCATACTGGATATTACTGCTGTACTTCATACACTGAGGAATCTGTGGAAATGGTTGTGTACACTTCATTAAGGAGTTGGGGTTATATAAGGTACCCAAATTCTTTTAAGGTGTTGTGATATTTCCTATGGATTTTTAAAACCAAATATGAAGTTAGCACTGTGGGCTGTATTGTGTAGACTACAAAGCTGACATGGTTCAGCACCTGCTGGGTCTAAACCTTGTAAAGCAAAGGAAGTTTAAGGTTGCTTTCCACCTTGCAAGAGCGGGTCTTGCAGAAGGCACTGTATAAATGGATTATTAACCCTAAATAGTTAACTATATTAATACCTGTTCCCACTCTTTTGTCAGGTATCAGGCTGTCAACAGATTAAGTCTTAATACTTAGCAGGGGACCTGTGAGTCAGTTGTCAAGTGTTTTCGTATTTACAAAGCTGTGGTGAACTGACATATAGCAACCAGAGCCCCTAGATGTGGCCAGCCTCAAGAATTTATTTCTTTGGCTTAAGATGAGAAAAATTAGAAGAATAGAATTGTACAAGATTATCAGACACAGCTGACTGCAACACTATTGTTTGTACAAAGATTCTGAAAGAAATGTTAGGGTACAAGAAAGAATAGCATTCCCTGTGCTGGTGTGACTCACATCCATTGGAATCAGTGAAATTATTTAAGTCTAGGTCAGAATGTGCAAGAGTGCCAATCTAATGGAGCCACATATTGCTGCTAATTGGAGTCCTTAAGTTTTGAAGGCTGTTAGTCTCAGCAAATAAAAAGCAGCAGCAGAAAAATTCCCTCCTGGACTAGATCAAGTTATATGACACCATCCATGCAAGTAATTATATTTTTATACACACACACACACACACACACACACATATATATATGAATCTTGCACAAGATGCTTGGTCCTCTTCAGTCTAAGCTCTTGACAAGCTGTGATAAATTATCACTAAACGTAGTTTAGTGCTAGTTCAAATACTTTCAAAAAACCTTCAGATGTAGTCAGTTTGAGCACTTGTTTTTCTCCTTTAAATATGGTCATTTTAACAATGTTAGACAAACTGGCGTCATCAAAGGAATATGAAGATCACCAATAATTTCTTTCTATGTGGCAACAAAGTAAAGTGGGTAAATGAAAAAAGCATCACTTGCTTGTTAGTAAATGAATGGAACAAGTACTTCCTGGATTCCAGACTATATCATTAAGACAGATTTAAAAAGAAGAAAAAAAAAAAAAAAAAAAAAAGACAAAAACAAACCAAAGGCCGTGTCCATGTTTACTCTCAGAAAATCTTAGCTTTATTCTGCTTCTGTCAGATTGCACATGTCTTTTTTCCCAGTTAAAATCCAGGAGAATAAACTCTTTCCTTTTCAGCTGCTTATTTTGCTTTCTTGCATTTCTAAATAAGAATGCATCATCACATAGGGAAATTGAGAAAGTCCCAAGCCCTGATGCAATTTCCTTAAAGCTTTATTGTTGAAATGTAGCTGGGCATATTACAAGACTGAACATTCATGGAGATTACACAGCATTATTGCCTGGACTGAAAATATCATATATATTTGTAATATTTCTTTCTTCAGCTTAAGCCAAGTACAGAAGCACAAGATGTTTCTCTAATGGGGACAATTTTAATCAGCCTAATGAAAGGATGAGGCTTAACTTTGTTTCAGTTTCAGAGTTCTGCTTTGGAGTAGTGTGTGAAGAGATGGTCTTGGGTTTTCTTGCCTTGCAAAATTAAGCAGAGATGACTGGTGTCCTATTCCTCTGGACCTGTGCAGGGCCAGCTCATCTCCAAGGGAATTACATACCTCTTTTGCTGAACACGGCAGTCCCACACGTTTTCCTGGATATCTGAGCACAGCTTTCTGAAGGTGTTGAATAACTGTCACTGTGCTGCTAGCCCTGTACACCCTGGCAGCGATCCTGCTTGAAGGGACAAGATTGTTTAGCAGGAGGTTGAGCAGCATGAATTTGCCTTATGGAAATAATGACATGTGTTCTCACTTTAAAACAAAATAAAGCATGTTCATTTTACCCAACAAGAGAGGCATCTGTGTTCAGTAAAGACATACAGATTTTTTTTGTCATAGCCACTGCAGTGCTGTGAAACATTTATTCAGCTGCCATTGCTCCACCATTGCTTCATAAAATTCCTCTATTTAGCTGCTGACCAGTAACTGCAGTAACAATTAAGCATGTTTCTTTCAGCTGGATAATTAAATGCCAAAAAAACTCACCACTCAATATGTAATTCACTCAACATCTTGTTGTTTGAAGGGACCAGTGTTCACAGATAGGATGGATTGAATTCCTAACAACATCTGGCATGAGCAATGGACTTGGCTGTCTCAGTAATAGCATTACATTCATGGTAGGAATGACAGCTAAATGTAGAGAGATGGATAGGCCTTTTCTCTGAAGTGGCAGATTGGTGGTTGCAGCCTAATGAATCAGTGTGTTGTAACCCCTGGCCATGTACATTCTGGCCTGTTGGTAGTGACAAGCTGCATCAGGAGCTCCAGAGCAAATTGCAGTTGTCAGATCTAATGGAGAAGGATGCTGGCTTACAAGGTACTGGGAAAGCTGAGTATAGTTTCCATTCCAATAATCTGGATCAAAACACTTCCTGATCGCCTTGGTCAATTTATTCTGTCACTTAATTAAACAAAAAGCATTACAAATCTCCACAGTAAAAGCAAAGGACAAAAGGAGACTCTTTAACCTTGGGAAAAAAAAAATCTAGATGTTAGATCTCAAGTAAAGTTTCTTTTTTCATAGGATCCAAGTTTCTAGCAAGATTTAGAACAACTATGAAGTTTTTTGTTCCCGGATGTCCTAATTTTGTAAAGTGTTTTCTACTTGAAACCATTGAAAATGAAGGATGATTAGAGAAACACAGGCTTTCAACAGCATCTTTCAATCAGACACAAAATACACTTGCTTAAAAACAACAATTCTTCTAATATCTAAATGGATTAGATGATGATCCAACTCCTGAAGAAAAAATTTTGCAATTAATAGATTAAAAATAGTATGTCCTGGTTCTCTGTATGCTTCTGATAGACTGAAATTGGGGGAAGGAAACACAGATAAAACAACAAAAGAGAAGAGGGGGTTTAATTTTTTTTTTTTTAATTGTGTTCTGCTTAGCAATTAACTATAAGCGATTGCTGGACTTGGGGTTTTTTCAGGCCTCCAAGGACACAGAAGAGAAATAATAGATGTTTTAAATGTACACTATTGACACTTATCAATATGATCCCTTCCACCTTTTCTTAAATTGCACTACATTAATTAGCTGAAGTTTAGAAGGAATGATGCCTGAATATGCTGGGCTCAACAGACTTGTCCCTTGAGAAATTAATTCAGTATATACGTGTCCATCATCAGCATTTTCCTGCCTCACTGATATATATTGTGCTGTACTGTAAAATACTTAAAGCAGAAGCCATTATGCTGCTGACCATAATATATTCTGCAAAGCTCCAAAGACTGCATTTTAACCAGTCTTCTGTTTGCACAATTTTTTTGTGTGTGTCTGCTATTAATATGTGGTGATTCAACTCTACCCATTCATTTCTCTGGCTATGAGCACTCTTCAAAACACAATGATTTGGCTCATGAGAAGTCATTTTGTTATTGCATATGTTTATTTATTTAGGAAATGCACATACGCTCTTGAGGACTACAGAAGCTGTTTCCAAGAGAAATCCTAAATCAAGATAAATTAAATAACAACTGTAATTTTTCACAGAACCTATATTTTTAAAAGATGCAGGCTTGTGTATTAGGTTTGACAGTGATGTGTCCTGTAGAAGACAATCCTGTAGCAGCCTTTAATTTATAAACTGTTAAATTGTGAGTAAATGCAATTGTTCTGCATGGTCATTTATTTCAACAATATTAAATTATCCAAAGAATGGGGATTCTTGTGTTTTGCCACTCTGTTCTGAGAGCCAAACAGTATAACTAGAAGCTTTTAACTTTTTTACAAAATGTGCCTGTTGGATTGTAAGATACCTGTAGAGGGTCTTCTTAAAGAGACTTGTCTTCTCACAGTGCCTGAAACAAGAAGTTGTTAATTGTTGAGGAAAAGACAAACGTAAATAAGAAATACTAATCAATAATCTATCTAATAATGGAAAACCATGTGTAAACACCAAATTTGAGGTCATGACAGCTGGTCTAAGAATGGATTTTCCATGTATTGGAGAAAAAAACCCAAACGGTTCTAGAACAAAAAGTTCTTCTTTGTGAAGAAACTGCATATATGTCTGTCACCGTCTTATCAGATAAAAGGGCTTTATTGTGAAAATATTTTTTACATAAAACACATTTATGAAGGAAAAAGCTTTTTCCAAGCAAAAACCGAAATTGTCTTTCTAGTTGGTCCAAAGTTTTATTTCTTCTCTCTTTTGTTAAACTGATGAAAATGTTTTGTCAAAATACAAGATCATTTCACAAAAGATTTTTCCCTATAAAACCTTTGACAAATATACACTGTGTATTTCCACCTATTACAAGTGTAATGACGAGTGAATTCATTTGGTTGTCACTGATTTCTGATGGGAACTGAAGGAAGAAAAGGCACCCTGGCAGGGTCCATGAGACAGTGAGGGTCCCACTGATTTTATAATGAGCATTATCACAGTGAAGCTTTTCTCACTCTTTCTTTGACACTTTTCAGAGTTGATGATTTTTAACTCTACCCAGGTCTGGATAGAAGTTGGAACAGGTTTGTCACAGGGCACTCTCAAAATGAAGTTAAACAGATTTTAAATGGAGTTAAACAGGATTCCCTTCTCAGTGTGGCTGCTCAGGAGACAGATTAAAAACATACTTAAAACATACTTTAAAAACATGCTTTCTGATGTATCCTTTCTCACAGATTTTTGTAAGGACAAGGATGGAGGTAAGACACTGACCCACAAAATTAAGTAATTTGAGTTGTGCTTACTGAAAGGACCAGTGAAAATTCAGGATTATTGGCAGGTCCAACCTGCAACTTTCAAAGTTGCCTGCAGACTTAATTTGCTAAATTCTGTGTTTTCATAAAGGGTCTTTAGAACTATCATCAAGGCTCTTTGTTTTAGAAGTTTGATGCTCAATAATTAGAAGCAAGATGTGGAAGAACAAATAATACTGATAGAAAGGTGCAAGACACATCTCAGCACAGAAAGGTCTGTTCACCATAGTAATGAATGAAGATAAATAAAATGGATCTGCAAAGCACACAGACCTTGACTGGGAGGAACTGCAAAAAGGAATAGACAAGTATCCATGGGACTGGACTCCAGGTGACTCTCACATAACAGGAGCTGGAAAGTCAGGAGAAATGCTGTGATTCTAACTTGAATATTATTGAAATGTAGTTGTTGTTTATTAAGGTGAAATAGTTAATGAGGCACATATTTCCCTGACTTTAAGATGGCACAGTACATAACACTGGCTAATGGTGGGGATGTGAGGGATGAGGAGAACCTGCAAGATTTAATGCCCATTTCAAAGCCTGCTCTGCCAAAAAATTTAGCCTGAATAAATGTTGTTTCATGATTACCATTTTAGAAGAGTAGCACACACAGTGTGAAGAATACACAAGCAGTTCTCACAATGTTTAAGAGAGCATGTATTTTTTTTTTTTTTTAATTAAAGTGGTATTAATAGGGATAATGGTGAAATAGATCGCCACCATTTGCAAACTACAGAGAAAACAATGATTTAACACTTTTTAAAGCTGATGGCAGTTCACCAGTCTATTTTCTTTTGCTAATCCTTGAAGAGGATTGCCAAAGTGTAATATGGAATGGCATCTTGGATCATGTTCATTGAGATTTTTTAGTTTGTTGAAAATGTCACTTTATAGAAACAAAACAGATTAGAGTCCAGGAGCACAGTGAACTTCTGAGGAGCTTATACCAGGTGCAAGAGGAAAATAATAGTTGGAACAGAGAGATTGTGAAGGAAAGACTGAGTTTCAAGTGGAAAGCTTAAATGGAAGTTTGTTGCACATTTACTAAATTTAGCAGCTAAATGGTTCCAGGAACAGAAGACAGCCTGAGATGGTCTATCCAAACCATTTTCCTTCTATAGAAAAAATGGAGATTGTTTTTTCTAACATCTAAATAATTTTTCTTATGAGTGTTTTTATTATTATTATTATTATTATTATTATTATTAAT
>VWZT01005940.1:583289-611947 GCA_013397055.1 Pachycephala philippinensis | reverse complement strand
TGTTTTTATTATTATTAATTATTATTATTATTATTATTATTATTACTATTTGTACACTTCTGTATTGTCAATAAATTTTCCTGCATGTTTTAGGAAATCATGAAAGTTTTTTATGACAGTGATGACTGCTCCAAATTTGATCAGCCCGTCAAAAAACTTGGAGGCTGGTTTCTGAGCTCTTGTGAGAAATAACATTTTCTACTGATGTGTTGACAAAATGTTATGAAGTAACTTCTGTGTTTATCTTTCTTCTATACTCCACTTTAGACCCTTACATCATCTGCTAATGAACAAGGACAGCTCCTGGCCTGCTAAATTTTTAGGGATGAAGAGGATAATTTCTCTTATTTGGCTGAAAGAACACAATTTCTGTTAAAAATTTAGAGCATGTGTCCTGACTGAAGAAGAAATTTTCTGTTCATTCTTCTTTTTAATTCCTTTATTCCAAAAGAAAACATTTAGATGTGAAAGTTGATGTCCTGCTTTTAGACTAGATACAACCTACCTTAATTCTGAATTTTGCTCTTTGATTTAGTATCAGTTACCAAAGAACCTTCTGTACTTGCGCTGCAGGGTGAAGAACATACAAGTTTTACTTAAAATAACAGTTCTTGTTGCTCAGGTTGCAGATGTAAACTTTGACAAGGATTTTGGGCATTCATTCACAGATATCTAAAGGACAGAAATTACTTGCTTTATTGATATCTTGTGAAATCTAGGTCATTTTACCAAAGCTGAATATAGCCAAGAATGCTCAGATCTGCTTAAATGTAAGGTCAAATAAATTGACTTTTTAACTAACGGCAAGTAAAATTGTAGCTATTTCAGAAAATGTATTCTTGGAAATCTATTTGATATGAACTAGAATTCTTTCATGTATTTGCTACTTATACTTCTGTCTTCTTTCTAATATTTGTTACCTCAAGATGTTTTAAAATCTGTATTGGCATAACTAGTTTTCCATGCAGAATTACATGTTCCAATTTAATTAGGAGTGGCATCTCTTATTGCAATGCCAGCAACAATTTTAAACAAATATCATCTCCTGCAGTCTTTTGTGTGCAATTAACTCAAAGCTACAGAAGGAGACCTCATATCCCATGGTGTTCTCAGAGGAAACACTGTCCCATTAAAGGTTGCATTCAATTGTTTTCTCTGTCACTGAGAAAGCCTTGTTCTAATTGAAAAAGCAGTTAATACAAATTTCTATTCTAATAATGGCTGGGTTTGAATCTGGAACAAGTCATTGTTAACAGATGCCACAAGGCAAGGCTCTATGTGAGCAGCAGAACACTTTAAATCCTATTTGCTCTACAAGTCTCTCATCTTCAAAAGAAAAAATTGCCAAGCACCTCATTGAATTAACTTTTAACATTCCATTGCTTGTCACAGTCTTTTAAGTGCTTCATCACAACATGGCTTATTTTTAATGCTCATCATGCCTTCTTAGTCTCCTTTTGTTTTCTTTTGTTCTTCCTTCACAAAATGAGAAACAGCACTGGTTTTCACTTTCTCCTTTGGGTACCACCTTTATCAAGATATCAGCCAGTTTCTGGGAATTCTTTTGCTCTGGCTGCTTCATTTTGCTCAGGATTGCAGCAGCAACATGTGACACACTTTGGGGTACATGGGTAGGGCTCATTGTTTTTAAATGACAACTGCAAAAGTATAGATCTTATATCATATGTTGAACCCCGAGTATCTTCAAAATCTCCTCTTGAAAATTTTTGGAAAGTCAGAATAGTTAATTAAAAGCATTTATTATTCATTTAGGAAAAATTTCTATGTTTAGGGTGAATCCCTGCTGGAAAATCAATAAAAGCACTCGTGTACATTGCTAGATGCCGCTATCAACATTGATCTGTTGAGGGAAAAAAGAAAATAAGGGATCCAAAAAATCTCAAGCATGTTGTATATATTGCACGTTGATGAAAATATTTCTATAGAGGCAAATACAGTATAGAAGAAAAAAGACCCATTTTTATCAACTATTTTGGGGGGGAGAAAAATTGTTTTTAAATATCTTGGATAAATTAATAGTAATAAAGTGAGAACCTTATATTCCAGGGTTAGGTCTACTTCAGGGACATGGTAGTGCAAACATTTGTGTTGATGACATGATATTTAACCAACAGCCTTGAGTCATTCCTGTAATCAAACTGGAAAGGAAGAGGACACTCAGATGTCCTTTAATGCTAACATGTTTCATGAAGGAATCCTCCACTTGTCCTTCATGCTTGAAGAGGGAAATCAGGAAGCTCATGGCAGAACCAGGTGTCACCTTGCCAAGCCTGTAACAATTCCTGTTCAGATAGAATATCTAATATAGGACGACTGAGATAAATTGTCAGAGTATTATAATGTATTCCTGAATGAAAAGGAGTGAGGTTATGTACAAACAGTCAGCTACAGCTGATGTTCCTTACTAATCTCAGTGTCTTCAACACTACAATCACACGTTAAGAAAATTCCTTTAGGTGTGGCAGAAGACTAAATTTGTTTTCTTGGTCTAAAGAAACGAGTATAGTGGATGGGATTGGTTGTGCAGTGACAAGATGTGCATTTCTTCGGACACACCAGGTGTCCAACCTCACTTTATAACCAGAGGTACCTAAAGCAAAGGTGTTTACTCTTACCTGCATTATTCTGTGGCTGTTCCAGGTTAGCTTGTTGCTGCCAGGTGCTTAAATACAGATATGTAGTTCTGTTTGAGATGGCTGGGATGTCACAGACACGGACCCAGGGCTGGCAGATACAATGTAAGGTTCTGGGGCAGACCTGCACCAGTCTGGCTTTGCAAGGGGTGAATTCCACCTGTAGCAAATGAGCCAAAGATTTTACCAAAGCTGGGGGAGAAGGTTGTTTTTCTTCCTTCTTTCCTATTGTTTCCTCGTGGTAAATGTGGGATTTTCTGTCAAGTTACAATGATTCATAATAAAAGAGGTAGAACAGTGTGCCCCCACATGCCTTTATCCTGTTATTCTACACAGACATAGCACACAAAGACATATGCAAGATCAATATAAACAGCTATATATATGTTAAAGTCTTCATATGAAAATATCAAGTGATTTAATCCACTTTAAATATTTAACCTTTTTTTTTCACAAAGCCCTGTTATTCCACCTTCAAAAATGTCTTCAGCTGATCATAATTATTCACTAGCAAACTTTTCCCAGTAATTTCCCATCAAAGGAGAGATGCAGTTTGCCTTGCCTGACTGTTGCTTGCATATGCAACTTTCTTTTCCATGCAGATCACTAATTACAATTAGTTTTACAGTTGGTTGTTTCCACATCCTATGAAGTTATGGGTTAAAATTTCAGTGGCATCATCATCATTGAATTAACTTTTTTAACATTCCATTGCTTGTCACAGTCTTTTGTCAAACTTTCATCAAAGAAGTGCTGAATGTGTGATCTCAACAAATTCAGAAGTCCATTGCAGAGGTCCTTACTGGAGGCTTTTGGTCTTTTTTCCCATACTTTGGCAAGGCTGCAAGTATGAGAATCTCCTAAGCAGTGAATTTTGCAGAGTGATCATATATCAGTTATGCTCATAAGGATTCTTGATTTACTTACAGACCAAATTCCCATCTTGCAAAAGCAGCACTCTCAGAGGGCAATGTCCCCGTGCTGTCTCTAATTTCAAGTGGCTCCTATCTGAGCAAAATCTAATTGTTAGCTCTGATTTCAGTGAGGGGCTGGAATAGTAGCTTAGTGCTTTTGCAGATATTGCTTGATATTTTCTGGCCTGGTATGTTTTTCTTTAGCCAGGAATTTCTAATCACTCTAAAAAATAACCATAATGAAGTTTTAATGAAGTTTAAAACTCATTAGTCAAAAGTAAACAAAGGTTTCCTCTTAGAAATACATGTTTTTCACAACAATTACTTCTAATCCAAGTAAATTGATTTTCCAGCCTTTAATCCATTCTGGAATCTTGAAATTAATTTTCTCTTTAATATAATGTCAAATTGGCTTTTTGCTTTCTAGCTCCCCAGACAGCGAAATTATCAGCCAACATGGTCATACATAATAAGTTCTCATATTAGTCTTGGTAATAAGGGAGTCATTCAGCACCTCTTCCTTAGAGCAAAAGACACAAACATGTGCCAAAAGACAGACTGCTGCAGAGGTGCTGACACCTATAAACACAAAAAAGGTAAAAAAAATAGAAGTGAAGTGAGCAAAGCAGCTTTGGGGAAGCTGTGTGTGTTAGCTTAATTTAACAAACGTTAGGGTTTTTTTTTTAATTATAGGAATGCAGAGGGAAAATAAACACAAGACAGGTATTGTGGAAATAAAAGTGACTGGGCTGAGAAGGAGACATGGAAAAGGAGACCAGCAGCAAGGAAGTGTAGAAAAAGGTGTGGAAGAAGGAATTGTCTACTTTCTTACCCTGTACAGTAATTTACAAAGACAGAAGTTGATTTCCTTCTGCACTTTTCTGGTTTTGCAAATATGTACAGGTAAGGTCAAGTGGCCATAAAACAAGTTGTCCTTGCCCTGCTGTCACCTCTCCAGCTAAGCAAACCCAGCCTGGCTCAGCACCTGAGGGGACACACAGAGGAGGGAGCTGGATTCAGTCTGACACATGATCTGCACCATGGGCCATTGGCTTTAGGGATCTGAAACAGGAATTAAATAATCCTAAACTAGATATGACACCAAACTGGGGAAAGCAAAAACCAATGTTAGGATTTCCTGCCACTTTCATTGTGGTCATTTTTCAGATTCCCTGTGACAAAAGAGGCACAAAGAAAGCTTCCGTTGTGAAGAGCATTGGGACTGTATGACAATAGGAAAACCTCAATATAGGAGGATGTTAATGTTTTTAACGTTGTAAAACTTAAACTCAGCATGAGCTATTTCAGCTCCATAAGAGAAATCAGAACAATTTAGGAAGCTCTTCACTGCATTGAAACATACTCTGCAGGCATACTTTCATAAAAGCATGACAAAAGACAACAACAACAAGAAGAAAAAGACTAAACAATACCACCACACAGATTGATTGAAAGATAGGAAAAAAAAGTTGAGAAAATGGCTATTTTCTTCCCTTGAAGTGAAAGCCCAGAATCACTTTGCTATTGATCATATTTCTGAAGGTTCTGAAGTTCTGGAAAAATGAGCAAAATTACGGTTTGCTGATAACGCCAAGTAGGTATTAAGCATAGTAAGAATTAGAGCAGACTATGAAGAAATCCATATTAATATTCAATGAATGGGTATTTAAGTTACAGATGAAGTGTAATTCAGATAAACAGGAAATTATGTACATAAAAAAATTTAAGTTGCAGCTGCAACATAAAATTATTGTTTCGAAGCAGACCATAACAATTCAGTAGTAAAACCTGTCTGTGAGATAGATCAACCCACACAAATATCAATGTAGTACTCAAAAGAAAATATTAAAAAAGGGATAGAGAACAAAACAGAGCATCATGTGTTTTCCCACACCTTGAACCCTATATGTACCTTAAAGAAACTTTTATTAGAGCTAGAAAAGGCCCAAATAAGAACAAAAAAGATTTTAAGTGGTATAAAACTGTTTACATGTTAATTATCTGCGGTAGAGCTTTGTAATCACTGTCAGCACAGTCTCTGTGTATAGGCCACTTATTTATACACTGATAAACTTATTTTTAGCTCCCTTTCCAGCTGCTGCTGCTGTTGCCAAAATTTTGCTTTTGTTGTTTGATTTTTTTTTCTGGCAGATAACAATAATAAGTTGCTTGTGCTAGGAAGTGTTGTATTTCAATACCAGGAAGACCAAGCTAATATGCAAAAAAAGATTTAAATTATTCTTGTTTAAAGGAATGAAGTGACATCAGTGTTGAGATCCTATAGGATCTTAGATCTAGCTAGAGGTAGATACGTGTATTCGATTAATAGCAATGATGACAAGTAATTTACTCCCAGATAATGAACGCATCAATAGTAATAAAAATTGGGGTTTTTTCCCAGGTTTGATGAAGTCTTAGGCAAAAATTATTTTGCTGATTGTATCCCTAAGGCCCAGGCTGAGAGCACATACCAAGACTTCAGTACCCCTCTATGAATTTCTAACCAGGAATCCTATGAACCAAAGCAGTACCTTTGGGTTACACAGAACACACCAGTGGTTTCGTGCAGGTGTCTTGACCACACATATAAAGGAAGCAAATATAAGCAAAATAACATGGGGGTTTTTTGCAAAACCAATATTGCTAATTATTTTCCTAAATATTGTAACAAATATTCTTTTTCAAGTAAATTAACCTACTTTTTTCTAAAAAAAAGTCTTGATAGTCATATATTGTAAAACACTTCATAAAACCTCTCAACAAACACCCTTCTTAACTAGAAGAATTGTGGTGATCACCACACCAAAAGCCCTGCACATTTTTCAAAGCACAGCATTTAAAGCAAGATGTATTTCTGGCAAATCATCCTCAATTGTAAATTTTAAGGGTAATTTTGGAGGGCAGGCAAAGTAGGCTACCATGAAGATATGCAGGACATGACAATAAAAAAATAGATGTCACAGAATCACAAAATAGTTTGGGTTGGAAGGGACTTTTAAAGGTCAACTAGTCCAATTCCCTCTCCAATGACCACAGACATCTTCAACAAGATCAGGTTGCTCAGAGCCCAGTCCAGCCTGACTTTGAATGTTTCCAGGGATGTTCCCCAGGCAACTTGTTTCAGTGTTTCACCATATAAAAAAACGCAATTTGCTTCAATTAGAGCTTAGAGGAAAGAAATATTTCCTCATTAAAACTGTCAAATTTGCTACAGTGATGAGTCTAATTTTGTTACTATTTTATTAGAAGGTGATAGAAGGGGGAGCAGAAAAAATTCCTCTAACCCTAAAAATTATGCAGCAGTCCAAGTCAATTTGAATGAAGCCAAAAGTGGGACAAGGCATTATTCAACTTGTGAGGGAGGGCTTTATTTTCAAAATTAATGTACTTTTACCCTAACCTCTTCTTAAAACTGCTGTAATGCCATCAAATTAATTTTCCATTCCAGCATTCATCCTCATGTTCTAACCTTCTCTGGCATCTGAAACATTATCAAAAAATTGACTTCTCTTTCTCCCTCTAGTCCTGTGACAATATTTAAGAATCCCAGCCTATGCAACCTGAATTATGCTGGACAAGGTTTGCTTATTAAAACAAGGAAGAAGGAGTAGGAAGCCAAACAGTTTAATACAGTGGCAGAGCTCACTATTCTCACTTTCTAAGTGCACTGCTCAGCAGCTCTGTTCAATTTGTCGGGCAGACAAAATATATTTCCTAACCTGGATCTTTCCTAGTAAGCTCAGAGTGCAAATTGTTAACAAAGAATCTCTCTGATTCATGAAAACATCTAGACACGTTTATTTAATTGGTTTTAAAAAACTATTGAAAAAATAAATTCTTATAACCTGGCTGTGTTCTAGCCTCTGCTAATTCCGGGTTTGGCACTGCAAAACTCAGCTTTTGTTTATAGAAGTGTGCATTTCTGCCCTTATCTACAAAGTAGAGGGAATAGTGATTTGTGCAGTGAATGTGTGGAGCACAGCCCAGCATGTAACATCATGCCAGTTTGCCTGACAGTTGACAGCAAAAATAATACTGTACAAATGTTTGATTTTAAACTTGGGGTTTGTGCTAGAATCAAGTGCAACTGTTCGAATTTTTTCACATTGAAAGTAAAATGGCATTCAGAATTCAAAATCAGTGAAATTCAGCAGAAAGATTACAGGAATAAGGGGAAACACCAACACTTCTGTGGTGAAGGCCTATACATAAAGATCACCTTTCTCCTCTTTCAGTGGACTTGAATAAGTCAAACTCTGCAACCTTTAGTATTTTAAAATATTATTTTCTTGCCTTTTCAGTGGCAGGAATAAAACCCTGAAATGTAACTCAGCATCCAATGCTTTTGGGTAAGAGAATCTAAAGAGTACCTATACAAGAGTAAAGTGAGTGATTTAATTGCACTGTAGCATTTACACGGTGGTAGCACATAAGTCAAGATTTACTTAAGTGTGTGTGTATTGCATATGACCACAAGAGTAATTTATAACTTGTTATTTATGCCATGCAGCACCTGAGAAGCAGAAATTTACTAGGAGGAGGGAGCATGGAAAAACAAGATTGCAATTTGCTGGAAACTGTTATCTTGAAATAAAAACTTTCCATATTGAAAATACACATTATTTTTTCAAAAAGATTATTTATATATAACTTCATTCCTAATTTATAGAAAAAGTTTTAGTGATTAGATAGCCATTTTATTACTTTTCCAGAGTCACATTGCAGCATTTCTTTCGTCTTTTCTTCGTAACTTCACATACAATAGATATTATAATATGAGAAGGTCTAATTCTCAGTCAAAAATGTGAAATCTGCTTTGCCTGTACACCTGAGAAATTGTTGCCGGATTAAAATCTAAATCTGTGTAACATCAATCTATTACAGCAATACAAATGGTACACAGGGATAATGATACCAATTTAACTTCTTCAGTCTCATCAAATTCTCTTACTCTTTATTATTGGCTGCATCTATAAATAAGTTAATGTACATCCAGTTTGCATGATCCACCTTGATCCAAACATCAAAATCCTGGGCTAATAAAACAGAAAAAAATACTAGCTATATTAGTAACAAGACAGCAATACATTGTGAACTATGCTGATTAAATGTACAGATGCCATACATATATTAAAACCAGAAATTAAGTAGCAGTTGGAAAAAGAAGGCTCTCCATTTCATAGAAGGAAATTAAACACTCTTACAGCAGGTTATGGCATATTATGGCAATTCATTTACACACTTACTATAATCTAAGCTCTCTCCAATACAGAACCACTATGTTCATTAATCAGATTTGGGTGAGTAACTGCCCTCTCCTCCTCATTTATCTATCTGTATGCTGTATGGCTGATTTTTTTGTTTTGTTTTGTTTTTTGGTTTTGGTTTTTTTTTTTTGTTTGTTTGTTTGTTTTTTTATCACTTTGGTAAACTTTCCCACCATTTACCACTTGTAAAATAATGACACAGGGCATTTCTACATTCCAAAGCTACAGGTCACTATAGTGTCTGAGCGTGTATCTTATGACCTCAGAAACTCAGACATGTGTAATATTTTCTACAGCTACCACAATAAAAAAGTCTTCCAGGCTCTGGTTTTAAGCATCAAAAATTAAAAAAATATTAATTAAACATCAGTGTTCAATGCATATTGAAATGATGCCAATAATTACATTGCTTTGGGAGTGCATTCAGTATGGAAATTATTATTGCACATTTGTTTGAGAAATGAACCCTGAGCCAGAAGCTGCAGACTTCATTTCACAAGTCTGTGAAAGTGTGTGATTTTATTTTTCCCCTCCCCATCCTCCTAGGAGTTCTCACTATGCAGATCTTCAGGACATTTTAAACAAAATATTGTATTAATCCATTTTTGCATTATTTCTCCATGACAAAGTAACCTGTGTTGCAGAGAGACAACACTGCAACCCAGCACACAAGGCAAGATGGTACCACACACACAGAAAATAAACCAGCTGCTAGCTTAGCAAAAATCAAATGGCCAGTCATGTATGGGTTTGCAGAAACATACAACTGTATACATTTCGCATATATTTCATTTTGTCTTCTGCACTCTATATTAAAATAGCCCTCTGCAGACTTCATTTCAAAGCTATAAGAAAATTTGAAGAGATGGAAAGGAGATACTGTGCAATGTATTCCAGAACAGTAGGATGAGAACAAAGTAGGCAGTCTAGTCAGAAATGGCTTTGAGTGGTGAGCTATAGATTTTTAAACCCCTCTCCATCTGTTTTGTATATATATTAATTTTCTGTTAGATAGTTAGTACAGAGAAAAAAACCACTATAAACTGAAATAATCCCAAGAGTACTCTTTTGACTTTCCTCAGCCAACAGGCAGGAGTCTCAGCTCTCCTATAGTCCTTGAATTCCTACTCTTGACTACCTAAGTGTATGGATTGAACTGCAAAAACAAATTCAAAACCTCGTTTTCTCAAAATCCTCCCCTTTAATGGTTTGGGCAGTCTCCTGAAAGGCAGGAAATTACACTCAAGCCTTCTTTGACTGCAAAGGCCCTAAAGCATCTCATGAATAAACCCCTGCTCCTTAGGGGACTGAGGGCTGCTGCCATCGGTGAAGGACTCCGGCTCAGCTGGGCTCGCTCAGGCAGGAGGCTCTTGCCTCTCGGTCACTGGGTTTGTTGGCAAAGGAAATGTGTCACTAGCTGTGACACATCCCAGAACATAATGATTTCATTGGTTTGTCCTCAGGGAATGCTGTCCCCTTATCCTTACCCAGGCATAGTCTGAGATAGTGCTAATAAGCCTAACCAAATACATGCCAAAGAAATATGAATAATTAAACACTGTGGAGCATGAAAATTCTCAATTTCTTGCCCTGGCCTCATTAGTTCATTAACACAGGCATGCATGGATGGAGGAGAACCACATTTTCAGGCGTCTCAGTCTTCAGAGAATATTGTCTGAATCTTCAGTATCTTACAGCCTTTTTTTTCTTTTGTTTTACTTATTTGTTTTACTTATTTACTTATGACTTAGCCAAAATTAAATTTATGATCTGATTTTGAGAGGTGACAAGGAATTAAAATGTGTGCTTTCAATGGAGTTTTGAGCATCTGGAACATCAATTTAATTTTGGCAAGGGGACTTAGGGCAATGATGTAGTGAAGAGAAATACAGGCAATCTCCTAAAAGGAACACCTTAGAATGAAAACACAGGCTATTAACAAGATGGTATAAGACCAACACAATAAAGTTAACTTTGGGTGAGAAAAACTTTTGTGTATAATTTTTTACTGCAAGAAAAATTGCTACTCTTTTTATTGTCATTTTTTAAATAAAATTTATTTCAAAAAGTAACAGCAGAAAAAACTAAAATAAAAAAATAGGTGATACTTGTGTTGAAAACAGTTTCATTTTTGTCAACGATTTCAACAAATCAATATTTTGTCTTATATTGCTATAGCTTTAGTCTCAACTAGATCTCAGACTGATCTTGGGCTGTGATAGAAACCTTGGTGCCTACATGCAGCAGGACCCACATACATCTGCACTTTCATAAGACTCATCATCATTCACTGGCTGTCCACTGTATATTGAGTTCTATGAAGGCTTATGTATTTTATTGATATTTTCTCATTTGTCTGAACAAATGCATAAAATATGCGTATCTGTACAGACAAGTGACAATCATCTATTTTAAAATGAATCTGTTGTCAAACCAAGAGAAGAAATTCTAGGTTTAAAACCCTTTCAACAATCTGTATTATCCCTTTACAAAAGTCTTTCAGAAAAGTCAGCCTAAATATTACAGAGGTGGAGTTTATAGGGGGAATGAAATTGTGAAATGGTGATTGTGTTTCTTTTCTTTTGGCAGGTCCCTTAGAACTTACTTAGCAGGATTTCTGTTCCTACATTTTCCAGGAACACACTCAGATTAGAATTACAGTACAGTTCTACAGACAAACCACAGCCAGTTTATGAGGATTGAGAGGATTTGCAAGAGACCCTAGACCTGCAGACAGTCTGCAGTAGTTGTGATCTAAACATGGTGGAAACTCAAAACCTGTAAATTAGGCCTCCAGACTAATAATTGTTCGTCTAAGTAGAAATGGATGAGTATTATTCTACTTAATGCACATATGCATGGGTGTGGTGGTGTGACAAAAGCTTAAATACAGGAGAGAAATGATAACAAAGGCGGAGAAAATAAAAGAAGAAGAGAAAATAAAAAGAAGAAAAACCATGCCACCAACATCTAAGGAGGAATTTCCCCCCGCCAGGGTGACATCCACCTTAGGTCCTGCACTGATGGGAAAAATCCTTTCCCCCAGTATGGGTACTAGGGATCGTACCCTATCGGTCCCCGGTTCCTTTGTCCCTCCCTGTTCCTTCCTCATTGGTCTGTGTCCCATCACCCCACTTGTGGATCCTCCCTCCCCATTTATAAGTGATGTACTCTCCATTTTGTCTTGTCTTCGGTATGTGGGCTCTTCGGTGCGTGGTGGCCTTGGGATCATGCCACCATCCACAATAAAGCCTTGGAACCCCATGCCTGGAGCCCCTCTCGTTCTGTTCCTCTGCCGGCGCTCCCCCAGAGGGAACCTGCTCCGTTCCCAGCCTGCGGACCCGGGGACGTCTGCGGGGGAACGCTGAGCCAGGCTGCCCTGGGCACCTTTCTTTATTTTAACTGCGACACATGGGGTTTTTATTCTGTACTAACAAGCTAAAAAGGGTCATTACTAAGGCAAGTGTAACTGTTCCCCTGGTTTTGTAGCTAGTTGTTCATTTTTCTTTCCCTGCTAAATAAGCACTTTGCTAAATAAGTTATAATATTCGGATAGCTTCTAAAAGAAAACAAAAAATATATTTAGGCTTTGACAACTATTCTATTCTTTAAAGCTAAGGAAAGAAGACCTAGAGTATTGTGCAGCCATTATTTTATTTTATTTTTTACTATAAATTCCATACCACTTTCCTTATTCTGAAGTGGTTCTACATTAGGTCCCAAGGACCTGTAACAGGTTTACTTTTGACAGCAATTTCAGTCTTAGATTTTATTGCTGCTTTTTTTTATGCTCGCTACAGTTTCCATATCTCAAAAACAACTTGAAAATGGGAAGAAGTTGGCATTTAAGGGGACACCAACTACCTCAAACAAGACAGCCAGAACAGAGCCATATGGGATGACAATTTAAGCCATTCTTGGGGTCGCCAGGTACCTTCAGGAACTTCTTGCTTTCAGTACTAGGGGAATCAATCATATTGAATGCCTTGATATAAATCCCCCAGGGATTGCCTGAGCCAGCTCAGTTTCTGAGTCACTAATGAGTCATAATGCTTTGTCAAAAAATTGCTCCCCAGCACTTCAGGTTCAAGTAGAGGGAATTCTGAACTCACACCGGTGCTCCATAGGAGGCCTCTAACAAAGCAAAGCAAGGTCTGCAGGCAGACACAGTACCTTTTATTCTACCACCTGGTGTGGCTGGAGAAATTAGACAGGCTTTCAGGCACACGGGCCCTTTTTTAGGTCTGAAAGAACTTTAGAAACTAGACACTAGTAAAGACCAATGACTCAGAGTTTAGTTAGATATGTATCAATTAGATCAGCTTTGAAAGAAAAGATAGTTGGTGACTGTGGAGTAGAGCAGATGTAATTAGGGGAAGGCAGAAGAGAGGCAGAGAGACGGTGAGGTTCTTTCAGTGTAGGGAAAAGAGAAAGAAAATCATCCTGTAGAACATGGCAAAGACAGGCAAAGGGATAGAGAATTTACTCTGCCATAAAATCAGTATCTCTCTATAGAGCCGATGATTATCACCAGAGAGATAAATTCTAGTTCTCAGCATCTTTTAAATATATTTTGTAGGTTTATTTTCATTTTTTCCCCAACTATAATTGTGCTTTAACAAGTTATACCATCTCAGCTTTACTACTTCCTCACTCCTACCTTCCTCATGTACCTGCCACCTTTGACACCTGCAGCAAGATTGCACCGTAGCAAAGCAAGGAAGTGAAGACAATAATAATATAATAACTGATAATAATAATTGCCTATAATTGATAAAGGAAAGAAAGGAAGGTTGATAAGCTGCATGTGATTTCCATTAGTCACATATTGACCCAAAATATCATAATTTTTTTCTATTTTTTTGTAAGGTTATTTGGTCTGGATTACAAGATAGAAGAAATTGTGTCAATATTACCTGTACACAGATGGGACAGCACAGCCTCCCTCTTCTAAGCTTGTGTATGAGCATAGTTGAAGGGCAGGTTAAATCTGTATGTCTCTCTGCATCTGCCTTTTCTGGATTACTTTTCAGCAAAGTTACTCTTATTTCTGTTCCAATACTGCAAACCTTTGTTTTAGTCAGTATCTATCATGTTCATGACATCCCAGATGTTCTTATGAGTTGTAGATCTGCACAATTACCCAAGCAAATTTCCATTTCTTCTCAATACCAGTGCATTTAAGTTATAATGAAAAACAAAAATGCTAATCCTGAACATTAATGAGCACTACAGTATGAGTAGCAAGTGATAAACTTATTCCTTTCACTAAAATGCTTCTGATAAACACAGTGCAGATAAAAACACAAATGTTTTAGATCTCAGTTAGCTAAGTGGTCTTTAGCTCCTTGTGGAAGCAGAAGACATTTATTCAACAAAGAGCTTAGGATAAAGACAAAATAAATAGCTCCAGGGCACAAACACAGGGTCAGTGCTTTCACACTTCCTGAATGATTTGACAGTGTTTATTTCTGTTTCTAAACAGTAGATGCATTCCTGTATTAATGGTGACTTCAAACACTCACACAAACATACATACATACCCACACACATGCATATTCACACATGCACATGTGCACGAGTGTTCTTGTGTGGGGAGATGTTTAGCACAGTTAGAAGCCTGCACTTTTCTCCTTTTCATTCCTTTCTTTCTTTCTTTCTCTCTCTTTCTTTTTTCTTTCTTTCTTCTTTCCTTCCTTCCTTCCTTTCTTCCTATTTCCTTTCTCTTTTTTTTTTTTAATTTCCTTTCTGTTTCTCCCCCACGCATTTTCTCTTTCCTGCCTTTCTGCCTACCTCTCTTCCTTTCTCATTTCTTGCTAGAAAGGAAATAGCAACAGGAATTTGAGGACTGTAACTCTTTAGAGTGTGATTCATTTCACTTGGTTTTAGCCACCCAGGCTCCCTCCAGAGGAAGTGCCATGTGGATCTACTGTCTCTTGTTCTCCCATTACCTCCAAAAGAAATATAGGAGATGAGACTCTGCTCACAGCAGGGGACAGATAAATGTAAGTACCTACTCAGAGGTGTCTGGAGAGCTATAGAGAACCGAATGTGGACACCAACATCCAGACAGCTGGTGACTGCAGATTCTATCATCTGACTCGACTAAGGCCTGCAAAGGATTGCTGAAACAAAGATTTCTAGTGTAACTTGAGATGCCCTGCAGAATCCAAGATATCCATGGAGGATCAACACATAAGACTCACGGAAACCCATGTACTTCTAGAGCAAAATGGGGAAATCAGGTGAGAGATCCTAAAGCATTTCATGTTGACATTAGGTGATTATTTCTAGGTAACTGAACTGAATGACTGATCCCTGTGGACTGTACAAGGAGTTTAGATTACAAATAATCCCCCAAGTGTAGCTGTATTAAACTGAACAATTCTTTGGTTGATGGCCTAACAATGCACACAGCAGTGACTTCAGCTGCCTAAACATGAGCACCAGAGCTATATGAGAGTCTCTAAATCATCTGTAAATCTGATCTCATAGGCAGGACACAAGACATCAGGGACACAATAAGGAATCAAGAGTCTCAAATGGAGACCAGGCATGAAATACCACAAAACTTAAATAAAGGGATGCCTAACTTCAGGAACCTCAACCCATCCTCAAATTTTTATTCAAATAAGAGCAGATTTTGTTAGTCCTATTTTTAGTTATGGACAAGATTAACACATTGAAAATCTGGCTTTGTGAAAAAGAGGGACTAAACTACAGAGGCCATATGTTTAAGTTAATAATATTCCTAATACACCTACAGTAGTTGTTAAAGTTTTGTAAAAAATGTATGTACCTTATAGTGCCCCACAAAAGTATCTTATAACATCAGGGTTTATTAGAAATTATAAATATCTATAGATTTAAATATTTTTATATAATTAAGTGTATTTTTATAGGATAAAGTGGTTTCAATGGAAAACTTTGCACTTATTTAAACATTTCTTTCTGAAGGTTCCAAGTCATTGTATAGAAGTGAATACGTCTAAGTTAATAGAATTTCTGTAGCATCACATTACAGATTCTGGTTTTTAAATGATACATCATAACAAAATGAAATGTTCTGTAGTGTATGACTTACGTGCCATGAAAAATACACTTGCATATCTCATACATGAATGCTGCAGTATAATACATTTCCTGATCACAGAAAATTGATTGATTGATATAATTTATTCTGTATTAGCTGAATTTGTTCTCTAAAGAGTTTAATTCACTACAGATTCAGATCCCAAGGCAAAAAATTTTGATAAGCTTTCCTGAACCCTAGTTTCTGAGTTAATCCAAAATGTGACTCTGGAGAAAACAGTATCTTCCACTTTCTGTTTATCTCTAGCCTCTCAACTGTCAGGTTTTCTTCTCTTTTTCTGACAAAATTAAAAAATTCATAAAACACTCCTTCTTTTTTCTTCAAAAATCTGTATTCATGATCTCTTCATTGATATTGATATCTTAACTATAATATCTGCTTTCTGTGTTTCCTTACCAAAGACATAGACAAACTGATCCTAGACAAACATCTTTTATTTCACCAGGTTTACTGACATCTCGCTTGTTAAACAAGATTAAAAAAAAAAAAAGGCAAAACCAAAAAAGCCACCAAAAAACCAAAACAAACAAAAAAACCCAAACAAACAATATAAAAAACCCAAACAAACAAACCACCCCCCCCACCCCCAAAAAAAACCCCAAACAATGTCAACAATCTACAACAGTCTTGGAGCCAAACTCAGGTCATTTCCTATGGCATTTAGACCATATGTACCCAATACTATTTACATAACAAAAGGAGGTTATTCAGGATACTTGTTTTACAATGTTTCCAGACTTTGGAAAACCATACATTTAGTCCTGTGGTCACTTTTTCAGCTCTGAAGATATCTACATCCCTGATCAAAATTCTAAGTGTGCCACCCAAGTACCCCAACAGCTGACAGAATCAACAAGTGCCAAGTCATGAGAGCCCTTCATTGTCATCAGAGCACTTCTCATACTTGCCACTCACATCCAGTAAAGGTGAAAACACAGCAGGGATGATATTGCCTGCAGTGATTCTGCCATAACAGCACAGTGCTTAATGCCTGGGTCCCCAAAGTAGACAACTTGGACCTCCCCAGGCAGGAAGCAGCGTTGAACATGTTGGTGTTAATCCCACACCACTGAACGAACTGCAAATATGCAGCTGGGATTAAAGGGTTCTCTTCATCCCAGCCATCAATACTAAATCACTTCTCCTTTTATGACCATCATGTTTCATAGCAGGTATCTTCTGCTGCAATGATAGAACTGTGTTCTAAAAAATGCATGAGCAGAGGAGATGGAAAATTCAATAGCACTGAGCCTATGCAATGGAACTCACTTTTCTACAGGAGATAAATAAACCACAGATATCTTACTGTCAGAGTATGTGAAAAATTCATTCTTTCCATTTACTTATTCTTCACACAAAGATCCATAAGAAACACGTTTAATGAATTAAAGTCTTTCTCCTACTTCTTTTTAAATAGCATTACTGACAGTCGTGGACAACCAGTTATCCAAGCTTTGAGATCTGTTTAAATTCAGGCAAGTTTTCAATTTTTCTTAATTTATTATTAAGAAAATATTGGTTTTAAACATGTCATTTTCTAAAGATATCATAGCCCAGAGAAGTTGTTGACATCCCATCAAGTGCTCAAGGAACACTGGAAGTGTTCAAGGCCTGGCTGGAAGGAGCTGTGAACTCATCTAGTAGAAGGTGTCCCTGCCCATGACAGGGGGGCTGGAATCAGATGATCTTTAAGGTCAGTTCCAACCCAAACCATTCCATGATTTTATGATTCTACTATCTGTTTTTAAATGTTGTAAATCTCCATAAATGAACATTATCTTTTATCATTTAAGGAGAAAATTAACAGTGCTAAATTATAACAGAAAGTTGTACTTTACTTTAAAGTTCTAACAGAAACTGGCATCCCTCTCAAACACAAACAAAAAATAAATTTGCTTTTTGGAACTGTTTTTCTTTGAATTTGATCTTTTATTTTAAAAATCCTAATAATTTCTGTTACTTTGTAACATAGCAACATAAAGACAGAAATGAAAGCTCCTTTCAAAGTGCGTTACCGTGTATTGACTCAGGAAAAGTCCACCTGCAACATTCTAACGTTTCATTTTTTTTTTTTTTTTCAGTATCCACAATTTTCTATGCATCTCTAGTTAAGCGTTGTTATAATCATCGCCAGGATTTGCTTATCATGTCTATGGCTTTTGTACTTCCACCTCTGGGAAAGAGGTTGGAGTTGGGAATGTTTGGAATAACCCCAGCAGGTGGAGATAAAGAGTAGTGACAGACACAACGTGCCTTCGAACGGCGCGGTCTGGTTTTCATCATCTGCGAGTTTGTGTGGTTTAAGTGACAGCGCCTGACAGAGAAGGATGACTGATTCAGTGCTACAACCACTGCCACCCCAGGTCCGCAGCCCCAGCAGACTGCCTGGTGCCTCCGTGCTGGCAGTGCTCTTGGTGAATCCCACGCCGGCAGCTGGCCCGGGGACACCAGCTCAGAGCCAGCTCCACTGATTCACTGCCTGGACCTGAAGCGCTTGAAGTGACTAACGATGCAGGAAAGTATGGTCTAGCAGAAATGCAGCTTCCTAAAAACCCCTGATGTCACCAGTGTCTGTTTAGCATTTATTTGTTCTTGCCAGGTGACCAGCATGACTGCCTGGCTGCACAGACGAGGTACGGCAATTTCCTGAAGGCAGCAGCAACTTGAAAGAGAGGGGATAGGAATCTTATCTAGGAATAGGTAAATTAAGAACAGACAGGATTTTTAGCCTAAATTTGTAGCTTTCAGTAATTCAGACAGAAGTAGAAATCTCACTGTCCTTTTGCTTGCTGCTCACAGTAATTCATTGTGGAAGGAGCCAACGTGAAAATCTAACTCTCTCTCTCATAGGCATTGAGTCAGGACAGTCAACAGATTGTGTAACAAAAGACATCTCCTCAATTATGATAACTACATATTGTGTAATAACACAATTTCTTGACTGTGAGAACATCATAACGAAAGTATTACCCCACAGCAAAACCACAGGTCCTGAGATCCTGACACGTTTATTATTGATTTATTTTTCCTAAAATCCCTTTCTGGGTTGTGAGCACAACCTGGAGTCTTGCATAAAGGGTTCTAGAACACACATTATCTACAGCAGCAGCATTACTAGCAGCGTATGTGTCTTGCCTCTATTTCCTAACCAACTTAAGATGGGTATTACCCCCTTTTTCATCACTAGGAGCAGATAATTTGATGAGGCACGCACGAAGAAGCTGGCAGGTGTTTTTGACTCTTTTAACAGGATGTGAGCAAAAGGTGTGTGTGTAACAGTGTGGTTTTTGAAGCAGGACTGGCCCATGGCCGAATGACATGGATCTCAAACATCAATTTGTTTCCAAAATGGAAACAGCCTTGTTTATCAGGCTTTTAGTCCTGTTGCTGTGTTGGATATCTCCCATGCTCTAGCAAAGACTCTGGACACTGCCGTTCACTGGCTCACACAATGGCTGTGGGCTTAGTTGTACAAAACAGCACCAGCTCCTGGACTGGAGACTTTATTTGGGAGGTGGCTGGAGCTGCATCCTGCTAAAGGGAGAACGGCCACTGTTAAAACAGAGGAGTGGAACTTGAGACATTCTTCCTTCTCGCCAATCTGTTCCAAGGAGTGGGTGTGGCATTGAAAGGAAAGTTTGAAGTTAAGAGGTCTTGTGCTCTTTTGAGTGAAAGGAGCAGAGTTCAGCATAGTTACCATAAAATGCATCCAAAGGAAAGTCACCTTTGGATGCTGTTACTTTAGAATAGTTTGTATTTAAAACTTCTCTTTTTATTTTCAGCATGTAAATTAGTATCCAATTCTTTTATACTGAGAGTGGATGTTAAAAGTTTTTGAAGTTGTTGTTCTTTACTCACTGTACCTGAATTTTTGCTTTTTTTAGCATTAAGGAAAATCTCAGTCCAATGAGAAAGAAAATTAGTAATGATGGAAAGAAAACTAGACATGCTGATGGAGAAAAGAAAATGTAAATTATACCTGTTTCTTTCTCAAACCTACTTATTCTCATCAATGGTTGGTCTTCAGGTTCAAGAATCAAAGAGAGGCTGCATAAATAATGTCATTCTGAGTATCTTACTGAGTTCAGTGAGGCCATGTAATTTTATGTTCCCAAGTTTTAGGACAGAGTGTTTTCTTTGCATCAATTACCAAATATCTGGTTTTCATTTAATTTAGTATTTTAGGTTATTTCTTTACAACACAATATCCTGAGTCATCTATACCTCAAATGTCAAATAGGATTAGAAAGACTTCAATCTGGTAATAGTCTTATTTATAGCAGCTTGATAAGGATTTAGTCTTTTTTCCAAAGAGAAAACTGCAACTTTTTAATTCTCATTTTCCCTCCTTGAAGAAAAATTTGCCTAAAGTGTTCAGAGAAAGCACTGAACTACATCACAACAGTTACTCTAAGTTCTCAGATTCTCAGTCTTTTTCCTCTGATAGCACATTTTCAATACTATTATGCACATCAGTAGGGTTTATAAAACTAATTTTCTTTCCCAAAATATATGATTATCCTATGAGATCATTATTAGGGATAAATGTAGTTTCTTGTGTCTCAAGAGCTTCTTCTATTCCAAATATTTTAAATGCAGAGACAAATTCCTGTCATTTTAATTTGTGTTGATTTTATGATTGTACAAGACATTTAAGCCCAGCTTTTTAAAATATACAATTTAATCCTCTTTGTGCCTGCTTTTATAGTCCATTTTTTCTCAAGTTAGGTACTGTATAACATCTGGGGTATGATACATGGTAGTCAGTACTGAAATCTATCTTCAAAATACCAATAATTTTGTCATACAATTTTCAAAACACTCGAAAAGCAGATAATTTTCATACAATTTTTGTTTCTTATTTGAATGAGCAAAAGAACTGTTTAATTCTTTCAGCAGTATGAAATTCATGTAGCCATCTACATAGACACAACAGACCACAGATCACATCTAATGAAATACAGCTCAAAATACATATGTGGTTTATTTAAAATTTAAGAAGACTTATAAAGTCTTCAGATCCTGAAGTCTTCTTTACAAATGTTTCTTCCTTATAAGAATACATTTTTGTGTGTGTGGTCTTTAGCACTGGAGGAGAGCAATGAGGTTTTGTATTGAGCCAGTGCTGTACTTTGAATTCAGTAGTCTAATGCTTTTTAAATAAAAAATAGTCAAGTACGTATGTAGACAAGCTGATACTGTACACTTTGTTTATTCTACAAGTCTATCTGTGATCATAAACTCTTGGTAAATATTTGCTCCTTGGAGATTAGATTTAACATACTTGCATTTACTTGCAATTAAAATGTCTCTTTCCTGATGACTGTTGCATGAGCTGCTGCATTTCATCAGTGACATAACGTAATGTAAAGATAAGAGTTCAGTGAAAAGAAGTCTGTTGTGAAAATAGCCTTGGTCTGTTTCTGAAATCAACAGTTTATGGTGGTCAGATTTGAATAATTTTTCTCTTCTTTAACCTTATTGCAGTTTGACTCTATCAGATCTCAAACCTGTATTTATTTTATTTATTTTCTGGTGTATTCTTTTCTTTCCCCCCCCCCCCCCCCCCTAAAAATGGCATAATTTTACAGCCTTTACCATTTCTGTTAAAGAACAAAGATGCTTTTCTTCTTTCCTCATATGATTTATTGACTATTATGCACCCAACACTTTCAAATTGCTTCCAAAGGCAATAAAGTAGCAGGATAAATTCTAAAGAACAGAATTCACTTGTTGACTCTAAAAACAGAAAATTCAACATTAATGCTGTGTTTTTTCATAGTATTTAAGGTTTTTAAACTAAATGCAAAAAAAGGCCTTTTATTTTGCCATACTGCATCAGTCCAAAGGGATTAGCTTAGTATTTGAGAGATATTTATGATGCAAGGAATATAACAGTCTTTCAGTAGTTCCAAGGCTGTGATGGCAATACACTTTTGCATTTCCTTTCATAGCTTTGTTTATTAAGCTAAAACATGCCTAGAGCAGACTGTGTTATTACAGACATCATAATCACACAATGCATATATGGACCATGTTTTCAGCTGTTTTAAACCAGCTTAGTGCTGCTAATTGCAGTGCAGTTGCTCTGGTGCACACAATGTGGCAATGTTTTAGCCATGTACTTGCATGCAAACCCCTTCCTGCCTACTTCCACACGTGTAGTTGTACCAGGCAGCTCCAAAGCGACTCGTGGCACTGCTAATTCTAGAAACTTCCATTTCACGGAATAAAAAATAGGCACACGGTAAAAACAAGGATATATTTTAAAAATCCATTTCAGTAGCAATTTCACGTCTAAAAATTTAGATAAGGAAACAAAGCTGCTATCACTTCATCTTATTTTCCCTTTCCTTACGCTTATGAATTCATAATTTATACCTCACCGTCTCCACCTTTCTCTTGCTTGCCTTCCACTTTTTGGCATTATTCAACAGAAAAAGGGTATTTTCTGACTTCTAAAAAACCTAGTGCACATCTTCATCTGAATTAATTTCTCATACTTCTTCCTGAAAAAATTCAAACTCTTTTCCTCTTTGTCCATGATTTTGTTCTACTTCTGCCATAATAATTATTTATAATTTTTGTATAAATGTATAAAAATTTGTGTAATTTCTTTTTGGTTTTCTGTTACAACTTTATCGTAGATGGTACATTTTTATGGGAATCTAAATAAAGTTTTCTGTCTTTAATCAATTGTTTCTGAAATCCTTCCTGAATCACTCTTCTGACACTCTATACAAACTGGGTGCAATTAATTGGCATGAACAGAAGAATATTTCTGTGTTGTGCCATAAAGCAGTCATTGTTTTCCTTTGTTATTTTAATACGAAAAAATGTACTTATAATTTCCATATACAAGTATATGGAAATTCTATTTGTGGTGGTTTCAAATCTAGTGCATGTTTTGAAACCATTGAGCTATCAGCAGTAGAGAAACTAGCAGAGATTTAACAAGGTGAGTGTCTCTCTTCTCCATTGGACAATACACGAACAACTTCAATTACAGAATTTTTGCCTTCTATGAATCTGTGGAAGTACATAGAAGAGACAATTTTGTTTTCCTTAGTTTTGCCAGCTTGTATCAGTGAAATGCAAAAATGTTTAACTTTTTAATAACTGATGGTTATCCTGGTTCATAACATTGCTGTGAGGGTCATTCTTCAGCCCTGCTACCCACTCCCACTGCACTAGAGTCAAACACCCAATGAAACTTGGAATAAGCAAAACAAACATCATGGTAGAAAGCAGGAAATGAGCAGAGTAAAAGGCCTGATACAGAACAGATTCCCTTGATGAAAAAGGTATTGTCCTCCAATTTGTAACATTATGCTCAATCTCCACTGGAAACAAGTAATTTGTAAATTCGTAATTCTTTACCCAAATACTTTGTCTTTGTGGTTGGGCACTGGAAAAGGGTCTCTGGGGAAGTGGTCACAGCACCAAACACAGAGTTCAAGAAGCATTTGGACAACACCCTTGGGCAAATGGTGTGAATTTTGAGGTTGTCCTGTGCAGAGCCAGGAGCTGAACTCAGTGTTCCTTGCTCCTTCCAGCTCAGAAGTTTCCATGATTCATGTCTTCAGCAAAGACATTGCTCCTCCATTGACATTGGGGAATTTATGGGCTAGCTCTCACAGAACATAAAAATTCTCACACCTGGGAAAATAAAGGTCTGTGATCCAATAGGATGCATTAATGCAGTGCTCTGCAAATAGATAGGAACCTAGGACAATTATGTCTCTTCAAAAAACACTCAATAATTTTCTTAAATTTGAGACAATCCCCATTCATTGGGGATTTGCTGCTGCTCACGTCTTCTCCTCTTAACTTAATCAATAAAGATGTTTTTTTCCAAATTTTGTAATGTGTCACTTTAGTTCTTACCTTTCCAATGATAAAAAATAAAAGCTTTAATTTTAAAACAAGGTATTTTAAATAGGACCTAGGCATTTTCAAAATATTTTTTCTAACAGAAATGAGCTGAAATTTTGAGCAGCTCTTATGACACACAGTTCAAGGTGCTTTTCCTTTTAGGTGGATATAAATATATCTTTCCAACCTCAGTTTGTTTGCAGGTGAACTGCAAAGTCCTGAAATGGTCACTTACATCATTAGCAGCCATCTCTCTCCTACTTCCAGCCCTACCACACAAGATCAGCTAAAGCATTCATCTTCCTAAGCTACCTCCTTATTTCACCTGTATTTCTTGATCAGCCTGGCACTGTCTTTGATCTAATGCAGGCTGAATCTCCTGACCTTTAGATCACTTTGCAAGGCCAAATATTTTTCTGTTGCATCGCACAAGGAGGTAATTAAGTACTATGTAAGCATTTCATTACGAGTCCCACTCAACTCTCCAGCTGCACTTAGCTCAATTATTTGAAATTACATATATGATTTAATTAACTTATGGCATAGTTGTGTGTATGGCACACAATATTTCAGAAGTTTATCTTATAAACCATATTTTAATAAGTTACTAATAGCTACTAATAAGTAAACAAATGTAAGGAAAAGGCAACTGCATTCAAAGCCTTTTCTCCATCCTTGCTCCTCCCCCTGCCTAAACACTGAACTTTGAAAAACACAAGTCCTACATCTACAGGGTGTCTTTATATTTTGATAAGCTGAATAAGATTTGTTCAAGTTTCCCTCCTATGTGCCATAAAATATTTTGCTTAATGAAAGAAAACTTTGAGAAGCACATTTATGTTTAAAGAAAAAAAGGAAAAGATTTTGATTAAAATTTGTCAAATTGCAATTGCACAAGCCAAATTTTATCTGATAGCAACTCACAAGTTCTTTTTAATTAACGACATTAAATAAATTGATTGCACCTTTCCTATTTCTCTTAATTAATATGTGCTAAGAATCACTGTAAGAAGAAGGAGAATGAACAGCACTGATGGTATCAATGTTACAGCTGCCTGTCACATCTGCCAAAAAAGTAGACTAAGTTTCTAAAAAATAGTGAGATGCATTATAATGAAGACTTAGGGGAGAGAAAGAGACGAATACTGGCATTTTAAACTTCCATACCAGCCCTTGCAGAATTGATGACTGCTAGTGGGTGTAGCTGTCAGCTAATATTCTCTGAATAACTCTATTACCTAGGGAAATCAGTGACTCCACTGAGTTTATATTTTTACCCTCCTGAAACTAGTGTACACATACACTGTGTCAAAGAGCTATCAGATTGCTTGCTGTATGGTGAGCATATATAATCCACCATACCATCTACCTCTGGGTTAAAAATCAGGAACATATATACCCTTTGGGGTACTGCATTTCCTCTTGAATTTCACTAAAAATCACAGGCCAGCTCTCTTCCATGCCTGGGCACGCATAGCTCAACTTTTGGGTAAGAGAAATCTCCCTGATCTCTGCAGAGGGAGTATCCCTATGACCTGCCTGCTTTCCTTCCCATTGCTCTAGTGGTGCCGTGGCACAGTGGGGCTCTTCCACTCCTTCCTGCACTGCCTGTCAGTCAGCTGCGTTTTGGGGAACATAAATCATTTCCATTTTTAGTTGGACAGCTGGTAGGCTGGGAAAGGAAAAAACTGCTGGGTTGTTATGCAGCTGTCAGAAATCAAACCATGATATTTTCGTTTTATAGAACAGAGTTTTCCACACAGAATGCCCAGCATCATGTCCATATACAAACTCTCTCCGTAATGTTGAGAGCCATCATCTTTTCCCAGTCAGTCAAGCTCTCAGAAGCCATTTTCTCTGGCACTTGCAGCACAAATAAGGCAGGGTTTACTCAGGAATCTGTCGTGATATCAATGATAGATACAAGGTTGGAGATAGAGTGGATTTAAGAGGTCGATAAAAAATTAATAAATTCTTGATTAATCTTCTTGACCCCAAAAGTTTCACGTTATTATGAACAATGTCACAAATTCACCAGGTTATGCTGTCTATCTACTACCAAAATTTTTCTGTTTTACACATCTAACATTTACCTTTCCCTTTGTTCCTCAGTGCAGTATTTCAGAAACATGGTTAACTACCTTATTTATTTAATTAATCATGTCACTTGGTACAATCCTTTAATTTATTTTCTGTGGAATCAACCATTTTCACTTCCATCCCTCTATTCTCTGTCCTCCAGAAAACTGATTCTTAATTTGGAGGGGAGTTATTTTTTCTCTGTGTGGAGAGAATCAAAGGTCAGTTTTAAAATGCTGCTACATTTTATTCTTCATTCCTCAGCCTGAGTACACCACCTTGTACAAAAATCCAGCTAGTTGGTTCAAGGCTCCCCTGTTAATCTTTTGTACTCATATTTTTCTTCACTATTCTACTAAGTTTTCTGCAACTTGGATTAATTGTGATTGCAGCCTTCTTGACTGCATCTTAAGTATTTCCCATGAATTACTGAATCCTGCCAAATCACTTTAACTCATTTCATATTCATTCAAGTAGCTATTGACTAAGTAAAAATAGTACTGTAGTATTAAAAAAAGCTTGAATAATTTCCTTTCTGATTAGTGTAGCAGTTAAAAACTCAGACTATCATAGACATGTCTGTTCTTCTGAATTTAATGGAGCAGATTTAGATCCCATTTTTTATCAAACACTTATAGATTTAATTCCTAAAAAAAATTTACAGTTTTGAAAAGTTTTACAGCTTTCAGTTTTTCAAATCATTCAAGGACTTCTCATTCAATCTTTTATCTGTGTGCCAAATTCAGTTTTGTCAATAATAATGCTATGTAAAATTTTTGGTCTTAAAAGAATTCACATTCCAAATGGCACCTTCCATCAGTCTGAATCAATAATCTTTTATCAAAAATATATGAAGAACTATCAATAATTCAACAATGAATCAACCAAATTGTGTAAATGACAATCTTTGAGAAGCATGACCTACTTGCAAGGGCCTCGTTTTGTGCTCACTTGCTATGGAGCTCATGGACTGACCAGGTTTGCAAATCACATGGGTAGAATCAACTCAGGTATGTAGATGTGCCTTCAATCATTCTGGTCACAAGCACTTTCTTGTGAAATATTTATATTTGTTTTCAGGAAAAGAGAAAAGTATATTAAAATGTCTGCTATGAAAGAGATCCAAGCTAAGGTAATGATTTACATTTAGGAGAAAAACGTTGAACTACTGGCTTAAGGTATAAATATGGTGGCACAATAGGAAAAATAATTTCAGCTGGAAACTGTATTTTTTGTCTTTCCATAAAAGCTCTTTAGTCAAACTATCCAGGACCCAGGTTTCCCAGACAATTCTTCTACAGAACAGGCTGGGAGATTTGGAAACAAGTTCTTTGACCTTTGGCTAGTAAGTGGTACATTGTATTTTGTCTGAGCCTTGAGTAATTTCTGTACCAAGACAATTCTATGTATCTAATTACAGCATTAGTGTAAAAATTGTTCCAGCTGTCCAGAAGGTTTTGCTATTGGATGATATCATAACCAGGGTGTTATTAAATCTCACAGCAGCTGGAGACTTGACTCCAGTCAAGCAAGAATCCTACAGAGATATCAAGTAGTGATGGATTTCCTGTATATCTTTCAGTGAAAAAAATTAAGATTTTTTTAAAGATGTCATTACATCAACATAGTTTCTAAGATAAATCTACATCATCACTTGAAACTATTTTTAAATGTGTATGAAGGTAAAATTTGTTGATAACATTTCTTTTGAAGTCTAAAAACTGTCACATAGTAAATCAAAATCACGCAATAAATACGAGTATTTGTTCTAATTTATGTTTCCAAACATTGGTAGAAATAACTTAAAAAATCAAGCATCAGCATATTTCTAAGAAGAGACAAAGTACTTCTCTAAATTTATCTGAAAACCATTCATTTTTTTATGAATGTAGAATGTATCTTTTCAATAAAATAATAATGTAACACACAAAGAAGGTTCTAATTTGCATTTAGAATCACATTGAAGAGCTTAAGGCCTTGCAGATTTTTCTGTGCATTTTATATTCAATCAAGTCATAGTCCAGCTGGACAAGGAAATACCATGCAAGTGGCCATCAACTCTGATTTTCATCATCTTTTTTTATTATGTCATGAGACTTGGTGGATTTTCCAAATGTAAGTGCTTCTAATGATATTATTTTTTAAAAAATACAACCTTTTTAAAGAAATCAAGTTACTGCATATGAGCTTGCATAGTGCAGTGCTGTAGGAAGCCATAGTGCCAAGCAAAAAACTCATCTCCAGAGTAGTAATGTAGTGGAAAAGGAGACTACTGATCCTTTCTAACTTCATTTTTACACCTTAATGAAAAGATTTAGACCCTCAGTTTTTTCTTTAAGGTAATGGAAGACAGGTGAGCTCTTGTTTTGTCTGTGAATTAGACAATATACTAGACCTATTCACCAACATGAATTAGTGGATTATATAGCCCCTATACATTTATGCTGATATATATTAATGCACAGTGTTAGATTCTTGGCATTGCTTTCAGAATAACAACATTAAATTTTTCCAGGAAGTTTTACTTTTCTTATCCTATTCCCAGACTCCTGTCCATAGATCTTTTCTCTACATCCTCAGAGACAGAGGCAAACTTGGAGTAAAAATAGTTAGACGCCAGAAAAATAAAGTTAGGGAGGGATGGGAAAGATGATTTTGCCAAATTTAGACCCTATCAAAACCCCTTGGGTTCTGTATTGCAAAACAGACCTGGAAACTTCTGAGTACTGGTCTGTTCTGCTGTTTGCTACTTTTTTTTTTCCTTTTTCTTTCCTTT
>VWZT01005940.1:455978-583249 GCA_013397055.1 Pachycephala philippinensis | reverse complement strand
TATATATATATATATTCCTCTGGTAACCTTAGAAACAGAGAAAGGATTGCTTTCAGGCAAGAAGCACTGCTTGCTAGAACAAGTTAATATTAAGAAAGAATACATACTCAAAGCTGGGAAAAAAGGCAAGAAAAAATGGGTTTTTTGCTTGGCAAGCTCACTAGTTCTAACTGGTCTTTTCTGTGTTTTGAGAAATTTCAGTCCCTAGAAGCCTTTTACTCAAGTGGCCATTGCTCTTTAGTCCAACTGTGAAATCAGGATAGGGAATGTGCATGTTCAGGAGTGGACACTACAAGCAGTCCTTATTCAAACAGCCTCATCTACTTCACAGAGGAAAAACTGATCAGTGTTTGACAAGACTAAGCCATTTTTGCTTTTTCTACATGGCCTTTGGAGGAGCAATATGTCCAAGAACAATGCTATAAAATTATATTCTTTCTTTAAAAAATACCATGGAATAGCAAATTATATTCTGTCCTATCATGACCACCTTCCTTTCCTGACATCCTCAATTCAGAAGAAAAGGATTTAAAGCAGAGAGAAGACTTTTGAAAATACTAGTTAGCCTGGACACCCCAGGAAAAAGAGCATATGTGTGGAACAAATTTTTAAGCTGCCTCTGGAATCCAGTATAACATGTAGTCATAGTGCTCCAGGTGAATCCTGATCAGAGTCAGAAAAAGAAAGCTGCTCACTTTCCCTTCTGTGCCCAACCTGGAAATGATCTTTCCCATGTCCATCCGAAAACCTGGTGTTAGCACATGCCTCCCTTGAATCCAAAGCTGGGTCTTTGCAAGGAGACTGATTTATGCAGGACTGCACAGTTATAAAGAATTTCACCTAAATTTTCTGTAGAAATTTTGACATTATATGCTTTTTGCTGGTAATCAATTTCTGCTAGCAGACTTAGTTGATCACTTAGAAGTTATGAATCAAATAATTTAATGAAATCAGGTTCAGTTACAGAAATCCTGCTGAGATCTGTCTTTTCCTCTTTTCTGACATACACTAGGCTGGTATTTTACTGAACCAGTTCCAGCCTTGCTGTACACCTAATTTTTCATGAGGTAGCAGACATCTTGCCATTATTATTCTGTGAAGAGCAATCACCTATGACCTCAAACACAACTGCTCATCACAGTCCTGCTTCTGAGAGGAAACTGTGCTAACCCTACTTCTTCAAAAGAATTCCAACAATTTAATAAAGAACATTTTAAAATTTAACTTTCAGAAGTTCTACCACCGTGGTAGAACCAGAATAGATTTCTCCAAATAAGAACAAGTTTTCCATATGTGATCAATGAGCACAGTTATATATCTAGGCAGATGAATATGTAAATAGAGATAGAAAAAAGCCAGTCTCCTCCCACTCTGAGAAAGGACAGCGTGCCAGCTGTGCCCCTCATTTCTGCCTTTCTGATGTTTCTCCTCTACTGGAGCTAGAAAATGTCTGATCAAATTGGGGTGTGAGAAAAGAGCTTCTATGTACCTCACCAGTCATGGAGATTTTCCCCAAAAATGTGATTCACAGAAGTTGATTTAAAAACCAATAATCATCTTAGATTAATTATAAAAACAGAGTAATCTTTCAAAAATAATTGTTATTGTCTAGAGTTGAAAGAATTTCAACTTCACCTAGATTCACCAAGAGTTAATATGGCTGGTCAGTGTTCCTCATAAAAACTGGGAATGTGAATTCTCCTCTTTTATTTCTATAGCTTAGTGGCCAGCACACTTGCTCGTACTGTGCAACTGAGGTTATCTTCAATTTTGCATGAGGGAATGTGAACCAGAAACTCTAGGGTAAAAGGTCTAGCAATTAGACAAGAGAGTATTTTTTCTCAAAACTGTGGATACAAAAGAATTATCTCATACAGGAGCTGCAGGAATAAGCCTGTGTGTTAATTTCATGTCAAAAGACCACAGTTTTTACAGGCTTTCTCCCATTTCATTAAAGAGTGAGAAGTTCTAGCTTATTCAGAAATTCAAGACAAAAAATCCCCACAGTAGATGGTAAATTCAAGGACTTCTAAGGCCAGGGAGGATCATTACATCAAGACTGATGTATAACATTACCCTGTACTAGACCCAGTTCTCTCTCTTTTATTAAAGACAATGTGATAGAAGGATTCAGCCTTATTTTTTTTTACCATTTTACCATGAAAATATGAAGCGTCCAGTGTTCTCTTTCCTAGTTTGCGAAAATAGTTAATTTCCTCTCTGGTAAAGAAAGGAAGAGAGAAGAAGAATTCTTCTGTCTTTTTTGTGTTAATATTATTGTAATATAATCTACTATGTCTGGCTATAAAAGTAGCTTGACCATTGCTAACTCTCATTTCTTCACTAGAAGAATAATCATTTTCCTGTTTCAAGGTTTTTTACTAGTTATTAATCACACATTTCCATCTGTTCATACTAATACCTCTTCAGTGGTTAAATATGATTGATTTGAAACAGATCATTACTCTGCAGAAAAAGGAGGTATTGTTAGAGTTCAATTGTTTTATACACTGTTTCAAGTGCAGCCATGAGCTGACATACACATAAATTGTTTTGGTTATTTCCACTATGCTTATCTAAATTTGTCAAACTGTTTGAGCAGATGTGCTTGACTAACATCTTTGTATTTCCTTATTTTGGCTTCTACAGCTATACATATAAATCTATATCTAAGTCCTTATATATATTACATAAGACATTATATTTAACATCATATATAACATATTTGAATGTGTTCACCACTAAATATAATGCTCTTGGACAAAAGAACATGTCATTCTTTAGCAGTCAAGGCAGGTATTTTCTCTTGTAGCAGCAGCTATGAATTTAATTTCATATTTCCTTCATTCTAGCACAAAATAGCTTGCTGCAGTGGTTTAATGTCTGTGTCCTCCTTGCTATAGCATTCAACATTTCCAAACTAATGCCTTTAATTGCCTGGTAAGGCAACAGGGCCTCCAGCTGCAGTGGAGGGAACCCTAAGGCAGAGGGAGTCAAGGTGAGATTTTTTGCTTTCACAAAGGGAGTCTGCAGTTGCTACTGCAAAAAGAAATGATCTCTGGATTAAATGGGACATAATTATACTATAGAATAGCTCTCCAAGAGTTCTTGTGTCCCATTCAGCTTTTCCCAAGGCCTGTCAGTGATTCAGATCACAACAGGAATATTGAAAACCAAAATAATAACAGCACAAAATACAGTTAATTGAGGATGCCAGAAAAGCTTTATTTGGATGCTCTGGACTATGTCTATGTGAAAAACAATTGCCTCTTCCACTCTGATTTAACTGAACTCCTACAACAGCTTTGTATTGATGCAAGGTCCTTGATTACTCTGGGTCTTTTCTTGGCTCACCACAGGTTCCATAATTTCTTCCTGTGAAGTTAAAAAGTGAACATTGTGTTTTGTGTACATCTATTACATCAGTTGTTATGTTTTGCTTCTTAACTTGAAGGAATACATTACTCTCCAGAATGGCAATCAGAGGGGTAAGGTTGATATTTTATGGAGGTTGCAAAAGGGCTGATTCGCCCTGTTTGTTCTTTGCAAGTTAAGTTATGTTTTATATACTAGACTCATTGAACCTGGTAAAGCCAGACTACTTATCTCTTCACAGCAAACACAATAATAATTTTTTCTGATCCATCCACTGGCTTCTTCCCATATTTGGACTGATTTAAACATTAACTACTGCAACCTTTTCGCTTCTATACAATAATTACTATCTATTCCCCAATAGAAAAATAGGAAAAAATTACCTTCTCTTATTGTTTTCTAGTTAATTTTAAATTTTCCCCTACGTCTTTTGGCTACAGCAAAATTTTGGTACACAGAAGCAATGCCTAATGAATCCTATCTTTCCTGACATGCAATCAGATAAACCCTTGACTGTCCCTCAACTCAGCACTCATGATTTACACTCTCTGGTTCACTCCTGCTAATTAGCATTAATATACTAATGAGATGTTTCTTAGCCTTAAACAGCCTGTAATAAAGCACTGCCCTATTTCAAGAGTTTGATTCCATATTATGACTACAAACACAATCTTGGTGTTATCATCAAGTAGTTGACCAAGTTAACTGGAGTTGGGGTAATTAATGGTCTGTGTGTAATAATGGATCATCATCAACATCTAAGCACAGTGATGCAAAGGTGCTTCATAAGCTGTGAAAGAGGCATTAGAAATAGATCTAAAGGTCATCTTTTTTTTTTAAGGAAACCAAAAGTGGCCCTAGAATAGGCCTTGTACAAACACCCACAAAGGGGTGGTCCCCACATAGCACTGCTCACCTTCTACTTAAGGACATAAGTCCTATTGCTTCAGTCGTTGGGAATGATTTTAAAATAAAATGCTTTGTTAATGAAGATATATGATGGAAGGAGCGGATTTCATCCTACAGGTGTTGCAATTTTGAAGCACAGTGCTCTGTGAAGGCAAAAGTGTTCTGCTGGATGTAGTTTTACAGAAATACTTTTCAGTTAGTTTAGAAAATTGATGTTAAATTAAGACTTAAAATACAAACTGTCTCAAACCTGGGGAAAAAATGTAAAGCAGAAATTAAAGCATATTTGGATGGGTCTTTGTTTACATACAAGACCAGTCTTTTGATAATATTCTGCAGCATTTTGGAAAATATCGTGTCCATCCTCACCAAAAAAAATTTGAACCTTAAATACATGCAACTTATCTGAAAGTTTTGTTTTCAATGGACAGTTTTGAAGGTAGTTTTATTTCAGGTAATCATGTAGTAGACATAAGTTCATGGGTTTTTTTCCCTCTTTGTTTTGTCAGCCAGATGATTCCCAAATTGCTGATCACCATCCATTAAAACAGAAATGAGCAGCAACTGCAGTTCTCTCATCACGGTTAATATAAACTCTCTCAAACCCAGCTTTCCTTTTTAAACTCTCCAGAGTTTTGTCCAACTGATTAACTGCCCCCAGTTAATAAGGACAACAGTAATTTTATTTAGCAGGTCATGAGATCTTCCCCACAGCTTCCTGTAATAATTAACCAAATATGCTGTATTAAATAACTCCATAGTAGGAATTCACAATATGCTTGTGATAAGGCGTAGCTTCAGAAGTTTAGTGGGATGTTGAATTATTTACCAACACTGGAGGTTTAACTTTTGTGTCCATTATACAGTTAGCATTTGGGGAGAGCATTTTCCAGAGCATTTAGAGGGATATTCTGTAGGAGACAAAAAGATCTGGATATGCATGTGATATCTAGTATCATACAGTCTGTATCATAAACATTATCTGCTGGACAGTTAAGTTTGGTGTAATTATAAATCTATAGATAGATTAGTAATAGCAGAAGCAAGCTAAGATTATTTATCAAAGATCAAAACTAAGGTGGTGGTTGCAGATAGATCCTAAATTTTGACTGCTTTTCCTTTTAGTTACTGAAATTTTCCCAGCTTTTACTGGTTAACCAATGCTGACAAAAGTTTGCAATGGAGAGTAAAGTCTCAGGGAAGCTTCCATTTTTTTGGTACATTTGTTCTGCATTTTGGTTACATGCATAGTCCCCACTTCTGGGTAATTGACTTAATCCTTTTGGTTTTGTTCTAGTGCCCCTGACTCTCTCTGGACATCCCTGGAAAACCAATTGTCAGAAGGCAGCCTATTCTCCTCAGGAAGCCTGATCCCACCTGGATCACAACAGTGAACCACTCAAAAATTGCAACCACCTGATTGTTAAGAGGATGTGGTGCTAATTGCTGCCTGTCAGAAGAAATGGGTGTCTGCTTGAGTGAGTTATCTTTCAACCTTTGTTTGAAATATATCTGTTAGATATCATTCTTCTCTACAGGTGCAATGGTTGCATGGGTCCTCCACAAAGCTTCAGTCTCAGCAAAAACTCAGCAAGTTAAAGCAGTATCCTAATGCAAACACAGTGGGCCACAAGGCTCATTAGGATGTTAAATCAAGGCTAGGCACACAATAAATATTTAATGTGAACACGCTCTGTGTCGCCACATAGACAACACATACATGGACATTATTATATACATAATACATGTGTATATAATGCTATATTATACTATATACACTTCTTCATAGGTGTGTCCAATAATTTTACTAGTTCAGATGAATAGAGTGATTTTGAAGCAAATGGTTGAAAATTATCCAAATTAGTTAATGCCAATGAATTATCCTATCAGTGAGAGCAATCCAGACTCCTTGAAGATAAAACTAAATGAGAAAGTATGCACCAAAATCACAGCTAATGACACCTAAAGGGAATTAAGTTCCCCAATTCAGATTAAAACTGGTTTGAAATCAGTATTCATGAAATCCATGGTGTGGACATGGATCCTTTGCACCCGCTATTTCACTTTAGAGATCTTTTCTAATAAGGTCACATTAAATGCAAAAGAAAACATCCAGTAACGCAGTCAGAAATACCTTTTTGAACTAGAATCACAGAATGATTTGGGTTGGAAGGCACCTTTCAGGACCATTATCTCCAAGCCCCTTGCAATGAGCAGAGGCATCTTCAACTAGATCAGGTTGCTCAGAGCCCAGTCCAACCTGACCTTGAATGTTTCCAAGGAGGGAGGATCTACCACCTCTCTGGACTACCTGTTCCAATGTTTCACTACCCTCATTAATAAAAAAAAATCCTTCTTTTATCTAGTCTGAATCTACCCTCTTTTATTTGTAAACCATTACAACTTGTCCTATCGCTGCAGGCCCTGCTAAAAGTCTGTCCTTATTTCTCCTAACTCCCCTTTAGGTACTGGGAGACTGGTATGAAGTCTCCCCAGAACCCACCCTTCTCAAGACTGAACAACACCAACCCTCTGAGTCTTCCCTCACAGGAGAGGTTCTCCCCCTCTCTGATCATCTCGTGGTCCTCGTCCAGAGCTGGTCCAACAGGTCCATGATTTTCTTGTGCTGCGGACTCCAGAGCTGGATGCAGTATTCCAGGAACTAACAAGAGTGAAGAAGGAGCCTCCCTCAGGCTGATGGCCCTGCTTCTTTTGGTGCATTCAGGATGCAGTTGGTCTTCTGAGGTGCAAGTGTGCATTGCCAGCTCAAGTTCAGTTATTCATCCATAAGTACCCACAAGATTTCTCTGCAGGGCTGCTCTCAATCGCTTTATCCCCCAGCCTATATTCACACTGGAGGTGGCCTGACCCATGTTCAGGGCCTTGCACTTGGCCTTGGCCTCAGGTGCATGTGTGCCCACTCCTTGGTCTTGCCCAGGTGCCTCTGGCTGGCATTGCATCCCTCAGGTGAGTCAGCCACACCACTCAGCTTGGTGTCTCCAAACTCGCTGAGGGTGCACTCAATCCCACTGTCTGTGTCATTGATGGATATTTTAAACAATAATGGTCCCAACACAACCCCCAAAGGACACCACTCCTCACTTTTGTCCATCTGGACATTGAGCTATTGACCACCAATCCCTGGATGTGACCAGGTACAACATCTTTGGCCTCTCAATTTTTTTCCTCAAAAAAAATTTTTTTTCCTCTTTCTATTATAAGAAAAGCTAAAGTTGGTTGTTTGTGTCTGTAGACAGTTAGGCAACCCAGTATATACACTAAAAAGAATAAATATTGGTCTCTTCACATAGTATATATGAATAACTCAAAGCATATTCCTCTCCTAATCAGTCTTTGTCAATAATAATATAAAATGAAAATGCTGATGATCCAATTACTTCAGTGTATGCTTGAATTTATACTGTTCTGCTGAGCCTGTCATTATCAGCTCATTACAGCAACTTTCATGTCAAATTCCTGTTAGATCTGCAAAGGGAGTTCATATCAGCAAATATTACTCATGCAAGTGAGAGTTGCAGAGTAAACCAGTCAGGAAATTCAGCAGTTGCACCTTTCAGTTTTCATACCACCAATAACTAGCTATACACAATTACATTATTTTGACACACTGCATTTAATGATACAGTATTTCACAAGAGGTTCACATGCCCCTTTGCAACCACTATGAAATATCAACTCCACATTCCAATCAGGCCATATGCTGTTGAAACAAGCATAGAAAACGAGGTATATTATAATGTATTACTGGGAGGCTGACAAGCACTTCTGGACTTAAAGGGATGTGTCTTCAAGACAACAGGCAAGTATTTTCCTTCAGTTATAGCACATTTCGGGCAAAAACCAATCTGTTAAGAGGGACAGTCTTTAAACAGCAATCATAATAGCAACAAGATCTCTAAGACTTCCATAACCTTAAATTGTTCAGAGAAGCACAAACTTTAATTTAATCAACTTTATCAGGAAAAAAAAAGCAAAAACAAAACCAACAGCTTTCTCTTTTGGTTGGTTACATCAGCTGTCTAGATTTACTGAGACAGTAACACAGTCGTAGCAGGCAAAGCAGAGAAGAGATGATGGAGGGAGTACAGCTGTAGGTTGTCTCTCTCTGAAACTACCAAGCTCTTCCTGAAAATCTGTGTCCTTCAGGATCACTCTGCCATCCAGAAAGCATTATGTGTGCCTTTCTGTGCACAAACAAAGGATTAGAAAAGGCAAAAAAAGATTAGCAGCAGGAAACCTTTCTATATATTTAAGCCCATTTTCTAAGGTCATTGGCTTTAGGAGGAAACATAACCATACTATTTTGGACTATTTTTTTGTGTGTTACAGAGTGTATGAGGGAAGGGAGAAAGCTTGGACTCTACCTGTCTGAACTGTAGGAGAGGCCAGAGAAGGGCGATAGAAAGGTCAGAGGGATGCTGATGACCTTGAACTCATTACTCTGGCTTCTAATTTGTGTACATCTTGTGGTGTACATCAAGAGAATGAGGTTGGCATTTGTCTCTTTTATCAGCAGGGTTGCCCTGTGGCCTCCCCTAAAATGAAGAAGTATAATCTCCATGGGGTAAAACAAAAGCCAGCAAATCTCCTGCCAAGAAATAGACAAGGAGAAATAGTTTCTGGGCCTTCCTCTTTGGGACACTTGCCAGGTGAAACATTTTAGGATTTCTCCACCATTTACATAAACACATCTCTCTTGTTTTCTTAATCATAGGAGGCTGGGAGTGTGGCTTTTTCTGTACTTTTGTGTTTCTCTGTTGGTTAGGAAAATAAATTGCCATTGCTTTACATACCTTGGTTGTTCAGCTTTAGGATTTGTCTTCTGAGAGCGTGGTAATAATCATAGCATTTTCTCACCAGTATTGTATTGCACAAGTGCAGCCAAATTTTACGGTTGCAGAAGGAATTAACAGGCCAGGCCAAGAGGCACTTTTGACTTTGATTTAATATGAAATTTTACATTGCATCCCCAGCTCTTTGCATCATTACTATAATTATTTGACATGTTTTATTTTTCACAGTGACTGCAGAAAGGTACTCTCCCTGGCCCCCAACTCAGATCCAGGGAGGCCAGTCAATCAACAACATGTTTGTGCAAGATGCAGTATTATTAACTGCATTTCATAAATCTTAGCTGTGCAGACTTCCACTCTAAACTCCTCCTTGTTTCTTGCAAGTATTTTCCTATCTTTTTTTTTTCCCACTAGTTTGCAAAGAATTTCCTTTTTAAAACTTGGTCAATTATTTATAGAAGAATACAGAGGGCATATCCTTGTTCATTTAACATATTGAACAAGGACAGATTCCCTGCTTAGAGCAACTTTGAAAGTCAGGGCTCAGTCATGCTTTGTAGGCACAACTGAGATTATCATGCTTTGACAAGATAAAATTTTTCTGGAGCTTCAAGGCACAGAAAAGGACTACACCCTACTCTACCTTCCTTTTGGAAATTCCAGACTATTTCTTCACTGCAGCTGACCTATTCTTTGTAAGATAAGGAAACCAGTTTATTCTTCCCCTCTTCCTATCCCACACAAATCTTTCACTAATCCTATTGGAATAGTTTTTCCCTACGATAGAAACCACAAGGTGAAATTTTTTCAATGGAAACCATATAATGTGGAGACCTGTAAGGAGCAGTCACCACCCAACTTAGACACATGTGAAGGCCACAGCTCTTCTTTCTGCAGCACTCCTAGAAAAGTACAGGGAGCTGAAAGTTAAGGAAAACCTACTAAACCATCATAAATACAGCAGCACCACCCCTGTGTATTTAGAGAAGTAAAACAGGGGATAGTTCCTAATTAAACTGTCACGCCATTTAGAAGAGTGAATTACACAGACATCATAACAAGAACAAAGAAAAGGCAACTTTGGAAGTGAGGAAGGAGGACTGGTAGAGGGTGAGATTTACCCTCCAGTGGCTCTGACACATGTAAAGCTCTGGCTTGGAAGAAAGCTTGAATTCTCACATAGTGAATAGAAATGTCATGGTAAGAGGAGACTGGGGAGAGGGTTCCAGGCATATCAGTAATGAGTCTTTAAGGAGACCTTTCCAAGTTAAGCCTCACCACAGACTAATCTGAGAAGATGGCTGAGGAAAAAATATTAATTACACACATAGGTATGTAGAAAAGAACTTAGTTTCTAAAGAAAACATACCAGCTTCTTTCTGACTACAACATGATGCAAATACCACACTGCATCTCTAGAGGATATGTTCAGTCAATGCCCAACATGGCACTAAGGGAATCTAATTTATTATTGTTGCTATTTCTATTGCAGTAATTCCACTGGGAATAAAAAGAACCCTGCAATTTAAAGGGGTTTTTCTCCTTTTCTCTTGTTAAAGCTTAGTGCGAGTCATAGCTCTAGAGAAACCATCTGGGATTTCAGACATAACGACTTGTCAGTCTCTCTGCATGAGAAACTGAAGTTCTGGTACAAATAGTGGCTTGTCTCCATTTCCTATCCGGATAACTTTATCATTATGCATGAAATCTGAGCATTAATTTTTTATTTGTTTATTATGATACCAAGTACCTCACAAGAAGCAAATGACTATTTTACAGAACATTGGAAAACAGTGCAAAATTTAGAGGTTTTAAAGTCATAAGAATAAGTTATTATCCTTCCTTTAGTGGTTAAGTTGCTAAATAAAACCAGAACACCTCTCTTAAGTCAACACAAATTTTAATTTACTATGTTTTCGTGTAAAAAATAGATATTACACTTCATGGCAAGGCGGGCAGAACCTAGTCATCTTAAATGTTCAGTGATTTTGTGAGAAGTTACAGAAGAGTAGAAATTCAAACGGTTTTTCATATTTTTTGGCAGATGTTACATTTTTCTAATTCAGCCTGAATTTTCAAAAAAATTAGTCTTGTCAATTTTTTTTTTTTTTTTTTTACTCACTGTGGCTCCTAAAAACACAGGTATTTCATCTTGTACACCCTATTATAAGATTGAATAGTAATCTGGTCAATGTGTATTTTTCAAAATGTTGGTGAAATTGAACATATCACATCAGAGAACTCCTCTCCATAGACAAGTAGCTTTGCAAATTATTCTGAACAAAAATGATCCAAAAGGGCTTTTTGCCTCAAATGGGAAATTCCTCTGTCACTAAACAGCATGGATAAATATTAAACATTAGAACAATACTGGGACCCAGGATCCTCATAAACATTAAAATAGGGATTTGTTGATCTCTGAGTCCCTGACTCTGTTGGCATAGCTCAGGAAAATTAAAACTTCTTTCAAAATGACAATTAATGGGTGTACATGTTGTACAGAAGCACAATTTTTTCGCTGTTGACTGTATCTAAACCTACAGCAATTTCTCAGTGATGGCATCTAATCTGTGTTTCAGCCAAGGCTGAGATTCTTGGGGAGTTGTCCAAATTCTTTCCCTTTGTCTGCTGCAAGGTGCATTTTCATGCAAACCTATTCAGCTGGCAGAGATATTTCTAAGTACCTTCCAAAACCAGTAGCTTTTAATACAAACCAAACACACAGAATAAAGGATTACATTTCATTAGGATTTCATTGACAATAATTGTGTAAGGATCAGGCTGCAAGAAGGGAACGAAGCCCACCTTTGTAATACTATCAAGAGAAGCAATATAAACTTCATTGTTTGCTTGAGAATAAACAACTTAAAGAATAGTTCAGCATGTGGTGCCAAGCTTACTAATGTAATTTCCTCAATTTGTTATTTCTGTGATGTACGAAGCACCTGAAAAAATACTTCCTGTTTTTTGCCAGTATTCTCTCTCTCTCTCTCTCCCCCTACAAGTCACACATGGAGAAAAGAATAATCTGCTCTTTTCCATTAGTGTTCTTTTTTTTTTTTTCACCAGTGCATGAAGAAATGCATTCTGTGATTGGCCTGTCTTGGCAAATTTCTATAGTCAATAATTCCCTATAAAATTATTTGTGAAAATGCCCATTTATATGATCACCAGAGGAATGATAGTTTGAGCAGTTCTGCTGTCCATAACTGTGGCTTTATCTCAGTAGGAGAAACGTGGTCTCTGAAGTAAGCTTGAAAATACTAAGGACTGCGTAGCTTCAAGTCAATTCCATTAAATACAAACAGTTTGTTTTGTTGCTATCAGTGTAAGTTCCATGTATCAGCATTCTGCAGTGGTTTCACTTTCCAAGTGGTCTAAGATAAAATCATTACAACAGACTAATCCTGAAAAGATAAATATGTGCCTGATAATACAGCAGGGGTGAAAATCAAATGTCAAATTGTGCTGACAAAGAACAAAACCAGAATATTTCACTCAAAGTTCCTTCTGTAGCAGTCAGGAACCACAAAACAAATAAAATGATCCCCACATTCTGAATCAAACTTGAATTTTGGCAAAGGGAAGAGGTAATCAAACCTTTCTTCTAGCTCCTTCCTAGCATCTGCTAACCCCCTGACCCAGCCACACACTCACCATTCAAATAACTTGAACCTCTTTGTTCAAACTGCTCTGGTGCAGCCGGGCATTCTCAGGTGCCCTTGACCCATCAGCCTTGCCTTGCACGAGGACAGGGGGACTGAGAGAAGAGTGGGCATCTCTGATACCTACTTTATATTTCTTTGACCTCCTCAAGGCCTTGTTTATACACCTTTCTTTCCTAGTGAGAAAATTAAAACACTACACCATAAAGATGCCATTAATTCATAGCAATGACTCTACACTAGAGAAGACTTGTGGGTCTTTCTTCTCTCTGCCATGTGAAGAACTATTTTTGTTGAAAGCTGATATGTTCACACAGTGTTCCACTTTATGGCATCAACTTTTGAGCAAATTAAAAAAGAAATGAGTGAGTTCAATGCACGTACCTGTCTTGTTCATAAGGCAGAGACAAAAGAGAATACAGTGAAATATAAACAACTGTATAAACATTTGTCATTTTAGGTATTATAAAATTAACAGTATTCAGCTGTAGGTTTCTCACTCCATCTTCACTCTCTCAAACAACTCTTGAGCAGACACGTTTTCAGAGGAAGAACTTGACAAAGATTTAAAGGGGGAGATGGTGAAAGCCAGAGGGCATTTTTGTATGTTTAGGGGGATTATTCCCTCACAATTCGTAAGCTGTGCATAACCAGAACCTCTGATTTACCATAACATGCATTAAGAGTGTAGCTGTAAATGAAGATAAGAGATAGAAAAATTGTTAGTGGAGAGAGTAACTCATACAGCAGAGGAGTAGGAAGGGACACTGCTGGAGAAAGAGACTTGATGACAAGGGAAATAAGAGCAACTGACTATCTAACAAATAAGTAGATTTACAAAAATGTGTAAGTCAATCCATGGTGAAGTTGCAGGAAATTCAAGAAGTGTTTTAAACAAAACAGTCTCTTTCTGTTCGGCCTGAGAGTTTTCCTGTTAGAGCCAGGTCAGTGAATACACCTTATCTTGGGAATCTATTAAGTGAAAGTGTAGAGGACTTTCTGCCTGCCAAATAAAGCCTAAACTATTTATACTTGACAAGAGGGAGTAAGAAAATCTTATGGAACAAGGCATTTTTCAGGGATTTAAATGACTCTGTACACGATTCTATGATTTACAGTTCTGCCACTGATCTATCCCATGACCTTAGGCAAGTCACTTCACCTTTATGCCTCAGTTAACCTGTTACACTGACATAATAACACTGAGCCTTACTGGGCTTCAGGATGATGAAACATTTCTTTCCTAGAGCTAAATCCCCTCTATGATGTGAAAAAAAACCCTCACCAGTGATTAATCCAATGTATTGTTCAAACTGAGCAAATGTACTTACAGGTTTGAAAAAAAAATAATTTCAAACTTTAACGATTGACTTTTTATTTGCAATCTGAAATAACAACCGATGTGAAAAGGTTTGATTAAAAAGATTTGTGAGAGTTTCCTAATGTGAGCCAAGGAGTGGATGTGCGGGGATCTCAGTGGTAGGGAACGTGCATATAACAATTTGGAGTCCCTTTGCATTCCCTGCAGCATGCCTCTGGCTGTAGGAGCCAGAATCTAGCCCTAAATTAATAATTAGCACTTTCTGTTTAAGCTCTCCAGGAAATGTCATGAGGACAGACAGAAGTAGTGGAAAATGTTAGTGGGCAGTGTGGAAAGATGAGTGCCAAGAGATTTATACCCTGCATTCTTGACAAGCCAGAACAGAATATCAGGATTTAAATAACCCACTGGCAAGACCTTTCACATCAATTTGACTGTGGTGGGAGGAGAAACTCTACAGGGATGGCCTGTGTGTGTCTTCACAGGTAATAAGAAAGAGGTACTCGCATCAGCATGCATGTGAGTACAGAATGGGCTAAAACCCCTGCATCTGCAAGTGGCTAAAGTCACATATATCAGGTTTTACTTTCCCTTAGCTGTGTCTGCATTTTGAATTTAGCAGAAGAAAGCAGGGCCCCAAAACTTTCTGATCAACATGAAGAAAATAGATGAAAATCAGCAATAGAAATATCACAAATGCTTTTTTAAGGCTGCTTGTAAAAATCTCATTTTCCAGTACAATTTGGCAACATTTTTCTCTTTTAAGACAATACTGCCAATGTTCACTATGACACAATATGGACCCATATTTGATGAAGACCCAAACAATTTTATACACATAATTAGTCCCAAGAATGACATTTTTATTGCAATTACATAAAACTAGCCACTTCCTCCTGCAGGGATATAATTAAATTAGCTTTTAAAACACTGACCACAAATGAAAAAAAAAATTTTTTTTCAGTAACATACTTTGCAAGTATCCTGCAAGTTATCCTAAATAAGTAGGATACTCATTTTTGCAGAGTTGTTATTTCACTCCTAAGTGTTGTAACATGCCACTGGGTCAGCTGTAGAATATTTGATTTATTGTTAACATATCTATTAAACTAAAAATTCACCTTTTATAGTTTATGTGTGAATAACACTATTAAAATGCAACATCTAGTTTACTCCTTGATTTCTCAAGTTCTATAAGGTAGGAGAAATTTCTTGAGATGAGTTTGTGACCTAGGTTTTTTGAACATTGCATCAGAATAGGCAGTAGTTGACACAGAAGTTATAAAGCTGTGCATGAAAAGCTGGAGTAGAATAAAAAAGGTATTCCACCCATGCCTGGAAAAAGTTTAAATATGATGGACCAGAATCTCATACAATTGTGTGTGTCTTTGTATCTGTCAGTGTACATACAATTAAATTAAAATATGCAATGTGTGCACATGGAAAATATATGTATACTGCGTACACGGTACATGGTACGTACACACACATTTTTCATATATATGTAAAAAAAAAGAACTGTACATGACACCACATTTTCAAACACAATGTTTGGCTCAGATAAAACAGACCCTTGGGTTCCACAGAGACAAAATTGAGCCTCTTTATAAAACCTGCCTATTTAATGTATCAAAGAGCCCACCACAGGGGATCATAGTCATATTAGGGGAGTCCACCTGTAAAGGGTCAGAGATTTAGGTGGGGCAGTTGTTCGAACACCCTTCTGGGCTAGCAGAGGTTTGCAGCCAGGTCTAGAGACATGTTACCAACCACAGCAGCACTTCTACTGCAACACAGGTGTGCTCTCAGGGTGGGATGCAAGTCCTGACAGGGTTCAGCCCTGAGCTGACTCCTGAGCCATCCTGGCCAAGTTAAGCAAATCAGAGCTGCCTTCTTGGCTGCAGAGTGTACCAGCTTCTGGGCTTTGGGATAATCCAAATTTCTGTGCACATGCATGCCGCATGTATGTGTAAATGAACAAATGATCTGTGCAGCTCTGGGTGCCAGTGTCTGGGGCACAGCACTGTGCAGTGCTGGCATCCCTCAGGTCGTGCCTGCCCTCAGGAGACCTGCCAAAGGTGCACTGAAGACTACGTGGGGCTTGAATCCTTCTGAGGTTGAAGCATGAAGAAGGGCTGAAAGCTATCTCAGGGTATTAAGATTTACTTCTGTTGTGGTCCCCAGCAGCATATTTAGTGACTTGCTGCCAGCAACAGAGGCACCTTAAGGGTTGGACAGCATCTGAGCTGCAGTTTTGAGAATCAGAGTGATGCCAAAATAGGAATTTTGCTATTAGCCCCCAATTAGGTACTAAAATAACTTTAGTTAGCTGGCAAATTTGAAACTGCTCCTCAGAAAAAAATCTGGCTTTAATTGTGGCTGATAAGCAGTTTCAAAAATCTGTACAAATACACAGTAAATGTAAGCAAATACTGATCCCTTGCTGACTTCTCAGCTCTATTGCAAACAATCTGAGCTTTCATAAAAATACACAGTTTTTCACTTATCCTATATTTTGTCTCACGTTAGGTCACTTGCCAAAAAGCCTCTTGCCAGCAGTCAGTTTAATATGAAGAAGGAAACAGTCTTATTGATTTAGTTTATTTATGATGACAAAAGGAAAAGCATGAAAACCCCAAGTTGTAAGTAGTAATTTATTCCTGATACGCAGTAAATCAGCAGGAATTCACTGCCCACACAGGGACCTGCAGTTAAATAATTAATGATAAATAATGAGCCTCATAAATGTTCACAGTGTTTTTGAGCAACTATTTACACATGAGCTCATTCTACAAACTCTCCTGCTGCTACAATCATGATAACCTGGTGTCCTTTCTGCATTACAGAAACATAAGATGATAACACAAACCATCTCTGTGGTTAAGTTTATATTGTTCATTGCCAGGTTACACTAATTATTCACTGCCTCCGAGGCAGTGCTGGGTTAATACATCAAACTGATGTATCTTTTGTCATGATAAACTTAGCTCACACTGTATCATACATTCCACTGATGTGGCCTTTGTCTGAAAAAAAAAAGTGCAGAATTATTAAAAGAAATCAGCAAAGAGAGAAGACTTTAAATGTTTATGTTCTGTGTCACAAACTAGTAAAAAATACTGGTATTAACAAAATAAAAGAAATTTTTAAAATACAGTAAAAAAATAATTTCCAAAGTATGAAAGGGTCTGGAGTATGCATCCTTTTTCATCATCACTGTTTAACACTGGGCATTAGAAGAGACAAAGTCAGCTCTAACATGGTAATTTTCTCATGCCTGAACCTGGGAAAACCTGAAGCTCTTGAGAAAATAAATTGCCTGAGAATACCCTCAGTCCTCATTGACTCATGTGCTGATAAAGCAGCCAGGATAGTGCCAATGCCCCTTTTTTTTCTTTCCCTAGGTTATAGTCTTTTCTTTTCTATATTATCTAGCTACTACATCATGAATTTAGTGGGAGGCAAGATCAGGAACTTCAATAGTTCAAACCTGTTATGCTGTTCATCTTTTGTTTTGCTTCAGAAGCATCCATCATGACTCCACAATGACGCAACCTACAGGAGCTGAGGGTGGTCATCACAGTTGTCCCTGCTTCTGTCCTTCCATCATCCCCAACACATGGTCCTTCTCTGTATACAAAGTATTAAATTCAGCACTGAGTTGAAGTTCAGAGTCTTGTGAAAATACACCCTTCTAGCTGGACTGTCCATGCTCAGAAGGACTTTTGGAAAGCTTTTGAAGTACCCCTGGCCATTAAAAATCAGGCTGTAGGGTGGTCATGCAGGAGGTAATGCTGTTGGGTGTCTGAACACGTGTGAGTTCAAGGTAGCAAACCACATGACCACTCAGTTATTCTCTTCAAACTGATAAAACACTAATGAGAGGTGAGAAGACAGATGGCCCCAATTTTTCTTTTTTTTTTTTTTTTTTCAGTTTGAGAGGAAAGGGAGGTATGTGGGTGCAGAGAAAATGGAGAATGATGATTTTTAAAAAGTAGTGCATACCAACTCACAATCATATATTATAATAGGAAACAGAAAGGGAACAGAATGTATGGAGAAGTTGTCTGGGTTGTCGAAATAAAAAAATCTAAAACTCAAAAACCAACAGCCCAGACCGTAGCTGATGTATGAGGCTCTGCCCAAGCAGGGGAGAATGGCTGTGTGAGATGAACCAAGGCCACATCCTCTTGCTGGGGGTCAAGCAGCAGGGACACACTGGAGTAGGGCATGGGGACAGCCCCGACACCTGCCCAGCTCCTGGTGGGAGGCCTCAGCTCCTGCTGGAAGCCCAGCCCCTTAGCCTCCCCTGCTCCTCTGCACTCCTGTTCCTCAGCACCCCTGCTCCTCTGCTGCCTGGATCCTTGGCCTCTCAGCTGCCCACAGGCCCTACAGCCCCGCCAGGGCTCACAGCTCCCTCTCCACAAACAGAACGCTGAGACTGCTCTGTTCCACCATGCATTTGCACTATATCTGGGTTCCAGAAAGAGGTTTAATACTGTACTTGTCTATATCTGTAGGCTTTCCTGCTCCCATTTTCCTTCCCATCTAACCAAACTGTCCTTATCACAATTGGTCATAGTCTCTCTGAGCAGAGCGAAAACATAACATCTTTTCTTGCTTTCTATTCCTGGGAATAATAAACATCCTTCAGAACCTCCTCACATTGTTAGAAGGCAGGCATAGGCACTCTGGGCATGTGTTTTTGCTATGGAAAGAGAGATTCAATGTTAAACTGTTTTGCTTTTTGAGGCTTGTTTGTTTTAAGAGCAACTTTTTTTTTTTTTTTTTTAGGTCTCATTGAATTTCATCCACCTGGGAAATAAGGGCTTGAACCCAAAATGAACTCAAAGCAAGGACTCTCGTTCCATGTATTTATGATTCGATAAGTGTGTAATTTTTGCTGAGTCTTTTACGTTGTAAAAATTCTGTAGGTAATTGTGTGTAGCTTTAAAAAGTGGGGAAAAAAAGAGGTTTATTTTTAGAATGTTATTCCAAAAAGCCCAGTTTTTCCATCTCAGCTAGCATGTAGTGACTTGCCTTAGAGAAATAGAAAAATTAAAAGACAGGCACTCAAAATAAACCACATAACAAATAAGCTATGTAACTGTCACCTCACAACATTTGTTTCTTGACACTGCTGGTTTTGCAAGAGAAATAATTTCTTCCTCTGGGACAGAGTTATTTTTTTAAAAGATTACTGAATTCAGGTTGCACACCTTATCTCTGTAAAACAACACTTGGTGTCTGCAGTCCTGTGTTCAGAGAAGTTGCTTACAAAGTCAATGCGTCATAAGGTGATTTTTCACATTGATGAAATATAATATAAATTCATTGTATTTATTAATGGCATGCAAGAAATTAGAGGGAAGGTAAGTTTTTGGGTGTATATATATTCCCATGGACAGGTAATATACATAGATACGTATGAATACACGTTTGTATATGCATAACTATACGTACATCTGTGAAGATATATATTATATACATATAACTTATGCATGTATATATTATTAACAAGTCTGCATTTGATTATTTAACTCAGAATTATTCACAGTTAGGATTTTGTACTTTTTAACTGATAAACCACTGGGGAAATAAAAGTGTTTCTGAAACAGGAAAGAGGTGGGTCAAACAGTTTTGCACATCTCAGTCAGTGTGGGAAAGTTGCTGACGCTCATCTGAGTGAAGTAACTTGCAAGAAAGAGTAGCACTGTCCCTAGTTTTGCCAAAATATAACATGAAAACGTTTCTCTTAAGCCAGGTTTTGTGCTGGACTAGAAGCAAAGTTTAGATACTGAATGTAACCTGAAGGTCAGCACCTCCCATCTGAGAGGTGACAACTTCACAAGATGCATTGGCCTGATCACTGAGTGAACAGCTAACTCCATGACAAATCTGTTCCATAGAAGCAGGAGAGTACTGCCCCGTGTCAGACCATAAAGTGAAAATTTCTTCCAACGGCTTTATTTAATTCACGAGGAGCAGAAGTTCTTCTTTCAAAAATAAGCCTTCCTAGCTAGCATTATGGCATACGTTCCCAAATGAAATCTACTTCTTGGAATCCTGCTAAGCCCATGGCCTCGGTAACATTTTGTTACAATGGTGTTCACAAGGTAATAAAGAAAAGGTATTTTCTTTAATAAGTGTTAGATCTGGTGCCTTTCATTAAATGCCCCTTGATCTTTTATGTCAGATGACTTTATTGTAAAGGCTAAATGAGAGCTCCTGATTTATTTTCTCAATATCATTCTTTACATAAATCACCTTTTCACCTTTTTCTGGTCACCTTTCTAAAAAGTTCCAATATTTTCAATACTTTCTTCTACTGAAAACTTCTGAACCTCTGATGCTTTTTGATAGTCATTTCTGAACTCTATTTTGTTATCCATTTCTGCATGCAAAAATGTTGGCAGCACTGCAGACAGTCATCTAGTTGAAAGGAGACCACTGACAGATTTCTATTGTTCTGTGAGCTCTCTTTCTCTCTAAGATCTAAGCATTTTTGCCCATTTTTTGTCCATTGTTTTAAACTAATGGACATGCTGTCACAGATTTGTTGACCATCACAGAATTGTTGTGTACTTGAACCTGTAAGCAGGTTCTTTCATTATGTTCTCCATTAGAACAGGTAAGCCAGTGTTCAAAGGGCTTATAACCAAATCCGTTTGTTTAAACTGAAATCATAGGGGAACTAAATTCAGGCACAGTCAGAGGAGGGGATAGTGAAGATGAGGCAGCAGTATGATTTCTCTCGAGAGATCAAGAGTCATGTCATCACATCACACTGCACAGTGACATTTCTAGAGGAGGAAAAAGGAAGAGAGGGGACAACTTTTAATCACTGCTCTGTTTTTGGTGCCAGCAAGAATAAGTGCTGAAACACATGTTGACAAAATCATTATTGCTTTTCACTAAAAGTTATTTCCCCCTTCCTGATTTGTGAAGAAAGAGCCCTCATGGAGATTACCTTCTGAAACAGCATTCAAACCAGAGTCTGAATACCTGGAGTGCAAGAGCCAGGGACGTGAGTGTTGCTGTTACTTTGAGCAGCAGTACCAGAGCATGCTCAGGCATTTGCTCCCAGCACAGGGGCAGGGACACCCAGGGCTGCCTGGGAAACACTGTGTCAGCTGAGGTACTGGGAGCACAGGGCACACTGCTTGCTGGGATCTGTCCCTTCCAACCCTGCCCTGACCTCGGAGGCTTTCAGAGCACAGTGCTGTTTTCTACAAAATCCTTCTTCACAACACTCTGTGTGCATTAAGTGCAAGATAAGAGTGGTGTAAAAGCTCCCTGCTGTATCTGCTGTTGCTTTAGGACTATATGCTACATTAAGACTTTCCTACGGAGCACAGAGATCTTTCCTCTTTGCCATCTGAATAATGAAAAACAGAAAGATATCTGCTTTTAAGATAAACCACCCAGTGGAGGTTTCTTCTGTTTGGTGAGCTGAAAAATAGAAACGATTGCCCAAGCCACCAGCTATGGATTATCTCACTGAAAAATCATAGAACAGCAACAAACTATCAATTATCTTTCCTTACTGTAAACTACTGAAATCACTCTGTAAATGTTTTTCTTTTATAATGATAAACATTTCTGTCACATAGTTTGTATAATTAATCACGTTTCAATTTAAGGGACCATCTCATTTTCACTGGGAAACAGTTTATAAAAATACTCAAGAGTGAAAGATTGTTAATAAATTTTTCAAAGTACGCTTCACTTTTTTTGGTTAAACAGTCACTCAGTATTTGTGGTATGTATGCACTGACATTCAGACTATGTCAAATTATGCAGCTAAGGCATTTCCACAGAGGAACTGGAATTAAAAAACGTGGACTTGGGAGCTATTCAATGATTCTTAATTTAGCTTCTGTAAAAGAAATTTGAACTTGTAAAGAAAGGTTGTTGGAAGCAGCTTTATGGGATGAAAAGTGGGAAAGAGATGATTAAGATTATCTGCTTATGTTCATTCCCCAAACTAATACTAGTTTTAAACAACATGAGAAACCAAGTATTCTCTCTTCATGCTTTTTGTGTTCACACCACAGAAGGCAACAATATATGGTAAAAGAGTGTATCATATGTACTCAGCTTCCTCAGCAGCCCTGCAACCACCCTCTCATGAGTGTCTTCTAAGACTGTTGAGAAACAGCAGCCCCAGTGTCTTTTCAGCTATAAACCTGCAATAAAACAATCCCTTCCTTCAATGTAATAATGAGATATTTTTTTAACGTCCCTGACTGAACAGGGCTCCTTCCATCTCAAAAGCACCTTTCATATTGCTAACAATATTAAACTATCAACTATGTTGTGACACTGAAGGACTTAACTGAAGTAAGAAATTAATTTGAAAATACAATTCTGCATTTGTATTTCCAAGATTCCTATGCTATGTTTTCAAATTACCCAGGACATCACTTTTGTAAAAGGCAGGTTGTGTTTGGCTTTTAATGAAGCTTTAATTGGCATTCTTTGTGCACTGGCATACTATTGCAAGCAACCTAAATTTTTGAACTCAATCTTTTAAAATAGTTCAAACATTTCTTACCAAAGATGATCTTTTTCTGGACCAAATTTTTAAACATGTAAAATTAAGATATAATTTTTTCCTCTAAAAATGTTTATAAGTAAGCAAAGTCAGGCAAAGTTGGGTCTCAGCTGTTCCAAGACCTCTTCTTTATAGGTTTCCTGTTACTCTTCCCATAATGGTCTCAAATTTCCTACATTTTACATTAACAGAATTTCCAGAAATTTATCTATCATGGGAAGTTGACACTACTTGTGCAGATAAAAACAAGCCATGAAGCAATGAAACTGTATTTCCATGTTACAACAGCTGTGAAAGACACAGAGTCATATCAAATTGAGACAAAACAAAAGCTTTTGCTTGCAGAATACCAGTACATAATAGCTGAATATTTTATGCTAATACCAAAGTTGAGTGTCATGGCACTCAAATTCCCGATTTCTTACCATTCTAATTCCCAAATTGTTCCATTTATTTTCAAACAAGTATTTTGATATTTGATTTCCCATCTCGGTATGAAAGCAAAAGATTTCTAAACATTTGTAGTTATTTGAATAGAAATGCATATACCTATTTGACATGCAACACAGTATTGATCACAGTTCAGAATGGAATTCTTTCTACTGGATTTGCACAGTATACCCAGTCTCTTTTTCTGAGTTGCATCTCACGCACTGACTCATATTGGCTCAGTTCCAGGTAATACAAACACAAAGACCATTATTTCTGGAGATATGCCCAGAACAATTTAACACTGCACATGTAAAAATTCAAGTAGCATCCATGCCACTACAAACCTCATCAGCAGAATTAGACACACACCTCAAAATCACAGCCAAAATGTAATTGATTGAATCACATTTAAGCTGGTGAATGCTGTGAAAATTTATAACCTCATGGTTTTTTTCCTCCTGTAACACTGAGAACAAGAAGAATGCACATAGAGGCAAGAGAGTTCTTCCACCATGTGTGACAGTGTAGTGCACAATTTTAACTGTAGCAAAAATTATAGCACTTTCATTCCATGATGATTGTTGTTTTGCACCGCATGGTCTTGTATAATTGTTTGCACACTTTAGAGAGACTTCCAAGGATGAAAAAAGAAGGGGGAAAACAAAATAAAAAAAAAAAATTAAAAATAATTATAAAAAAAAAAAGGCAAAAGAACTTATAATAAATAATATCAATTCTTGTGTCATGTTTCATGTGAGATTTAGCCATGATCTGATGTCACTAAGTTCCAGACAGACAGTCAAGGCATGTTCAGACATGAATGTGTTCAAACACGTGTTAGTGGAATGGTTTACAAATTTTATTTAATCACTTTTTTTGTTGTGTGATGTTTACTCCAGAGATTTTTGCATGGGATTCAAAACTTTACACTTACTTGATTTATAAATAGCTCACAAATGCTGCAGCATTTTGCAAAGCTATAGTGAAGAAACTTAAGAATGATGATCTATTAATTGTAAGTATACATGGGTAAGGCTTAATAATAGTGGGGCTATGGTTGTTCTCACCTCACAATGGGGAGAGTTCAAGGATTGCCAGGTGAAGGATTCTTAATCATTTCCCCCATGTTGCCCCCATATAAATGAGAATACTGAAAAGCTACAGAATTAGAGGCCATGCTGGAAACTGTCAGTTCTAGCTTCTCAAAGCTTTCATTACCCATGTCATGTGTGATGACATAACAAATAATTCTTTGATCTTGTGGGAAGAGAAAAAAACTAAATTGAGTGTGAATTGTAGTGTGGGAGACCTCACACGGCTTTTTAAAAAGGCAAAGGGTTCCTGAGATCACCCATTTTATCCATTGTCAAGAAAGGCCCACCTCTATCTTGGAAGCCACCTTTTCTGGCATAAATGGTGAGATATCACCTCAGACAAACTGGGTAGGTTTTCAAAGGGATGTGCAGGAGGTTCACGAACAATTGCCTCTATTTGTCAATGGGTAGTTAATAAACACACTGCTTTGAAAATTTACCTCTGCATGTCCACTCTTCTTTCAGCTGCACAATGGCAGCAGCCAGTTTTCTAAAGAAGCTCCACCCAGTCAGCCTTTCCAGCTGGGAGGGCAGGAGGACATCTGTCCCCAGAGCCAGTGTCAATCATATTCTAACAATCAGTGCTTCTCCTCGGCTGAATTTATTATTTGCACTAAATGATCTGTTTCTCTCAGCTGGTCTTCTAAACTCCCTCTTCTGAGGTTACTGATTATGAGATATAAAAGTCTGTCTCTTGCATGTTTTTTTTTCCCTAAAAGGTTTTTTGTCACTGAGACACTGAGCCGCATTCTTTATATATGAGATCCTAGATTCTTTCCTGATGTATCTTCAGTGCATTTACCCCATAATATCTCTGCCTGATTTGTCCTTCTCTCTAACGCCATCTCAGTCTAATTGTGTTTTTTGTTTTACAGTAAGACTATTTTTCAAGAGAAGGGTCTGATGTTTATTACACGCTCTCCCAAGCAGAGAATTTCTCACCCTGTAATTTGTGAAAAGCCACATATACAAACAGTAAAATAAGAAATGATCAAACATAAAATAACATGCTAAGTAAATTTGTTAAAGTGAAATATACCTCAAATAGAAATAACATTCATAGCTTTCAGAATAAGCTAAAAACAAATCCAGTTGTCACGTGTTTGTCTATATTAATCAGTTTCTATACATATATAATTTACCCATCCAAAATGTTTATTAAGGATATTTTACTCTGTGATGTTTATACTATCCTGCAGCCAAAAACATATGTTACTTTCATATTTCAGACATAATTTGCCATATTATGTCTCTCTCCATTCTAACAAGAAATCATCAGAAACACTTAAAAATGGAAGGTATGAATTCTTCAGGGGCCCTTCAAACAGAAATAGGACTTTTTCCTGTGCAAAGAAGCTAACTGGGAATTTGACATGTAAATTAGCAAAGAGGCTGATGTCAGCTTCCACATTAACTTCTTTGCAAAGGTAAGACTCTTATTTCCATTTTAGATGTTTCCAAACTTAACCCCGTATGTTGAATTTTAAAAGACCCACAGCTGGTTTTGCTTGGCTCTGTCTCACAAGAGCTCCTGGCGAGCAAGATGTTGAGTGCAAGAAGGTAAAATTGCATGCAACAAATACCTCCATAAATAGCAGCAGCTCGTCATGTGGCACTTGTGTTTGTATTTACTATGTTTGAAGAGTCATTTGTGATTGCATTTACACCATCCTAGAGCCTTGTTTCATTACACTTATTATTACATTTTAGTAATGTGCAGTCTTACTCTTTAAGCTGCTTTCATAATATTCCCTCTCAAGTCTGTGTACATGTATGCCTAAGTCTCCAGCCATCTCTGTAGGAAAAGGCTGATAATGAACATCTGAATAATCTGCATAGCTGGACAGTTGGCCAGCATGAAAATCTTTTCAGGATGTTAGCGATCCAGAGACAAATGCTAATTTAGACTCCTGGTGGAAATAAATATTTACACTCATATTTGATTTGAAATTTTCCACAGGTAGAGTTACCTGACTGTGCTTCCTCTCTTCTGTACATCTGTGTAGGAATTGCCACAAAATGCTGGATGGCAAATACAGCAGCTGAACCCAAATATAGTGTATTTCCTTGACCTTAATGAAATATCCATTGAAAAAATAACAAAATCAAACACTTGCACGGGTATGATGAGCAGCAAGTTCTGACTGATATTTTGTTCCATATATACTTTTCTTAATTTTTTTCCAATTCTCCCCGACTATGACATCTCTTACTATCTCAAATATTTCCTCTCCACTTTTAATGTTTAGACAGGATTTTGTGGAGCTACCATGTCTTTCACTGCTGGTCATTTAGCCCAGCAGTAGATATTTCAGCTCAGCCTATGCATTATTCCTACTCTGTGTGAGCATTTCCTTTTTATTCTGATTTTCCAATACAACGAGGATTGCTTTTGACACAGCTAAAAATCAGACAAAAGATCGCAAATAAATTTATATCTTAGTATTCTTGTTTTAGAGGAATGTATTTAAATGTTGCTATTTTACTTTCAAAAGTGCCATGTTGGTTGAGCGAGCAGATTCAAGCTCAGGATATGCTCAGGAAATCACATACATCCTCAGCAGTCCTAGATAAGGACATGTTTATGTTAGCACTCCACTGCTTTTGGTATTTGAAAAATATAGTCACGGATATTTCAAGATGGTTTGAAAACAGTCTCTTCTAGAAAAGATTTAGGGTAAAATGAGGCCATGCTGAAGAGCAGGGTAGTTGTAATTATTATTTGGATGATCTGGAGAACAGCTTTTTATCCCTGACCTTTTTTCTCTGAACAAGGCTGGATGATATGTCAAATTAACTCTGTGGATGTGTGAAGGAGGTGAAGTATTGTCAGTAAGAGCCTCAATACTTAGCAGATATTTATTAGATGCCTGTTAGACTGGTTTTATGGGATCAATCAAAACACGACTGAAATAGGTAACTATTTAGTTATAATAGGCTGGATTCAGAGATACCCCATAAAACTATCGTAAGAGATGGATTTAAGAGTCGTGTGTGCAAAGCAGAAACCTAACAGAAAAAATAATGTCAAGAGACTTCCCTTGCTAATGCTGCTTTATATTTAGTTGTGCACTTCAAGAATCCTTACAAACATTTCTTTAATAACAACATAAAACCTTAATGTTGTCCTTGTAATGCAATCACTATAGGTACCATCAGTTTGAGCAAATACATACTACAGCTTAGCATATGGAATTGTTTTTGTACAAGCAGCTGCAAAACTGTGGACTGTGTGAAAGAGGCTAGTACAATGCTGTTCTGTCCTGCCTTTCCCCCTGCACTATACATCTCCCACTTTCTGAAACAGTACCTCTCCTCTTCCACTCACACATACGGAATTCCTGAAAAAGAATCCCATTTGCTTTTGTTTTGAATGAAAATGTGCTCAGAATTACTTTTATAGCTTTTTCAAATGGGATCTCACTGAGTTTTAACAGTTTCCTGTTTATTTTCTCATCTCTCTCACAATGGATTATTCATTTAAATCATCATCAACATTAGTGCTCAGCAGCATAAGCCTTAAAGCAAGAGGATTTTTAATACCCTTTTCATCCGGGCCCATTGCAGAAACCATACACTGATTACATAACTTCATATTAAGACTTTTTTTTCAAGGCAGCCACAAGATTAGGCTTTCAGAAACTCACTCATATGTGAGAGTGCCAATACCATTCTGATGCAAGTGAACCTGTCATCAGTCATCCATGCAACTGTGCATGAATCTTGATCCCCTTCTCCACAACAGTCCCTCACACTGAGATCACAATCTAGGACAGGAGTGTCAGCTTTATGCAGCTATGTGAGTTCATCCTGAAATACATCAACCATTTTCCGTATTTCTGAACCAGTTGAAACAAATGGGGAGGAGGGACTTTATTTAACTGTGAGTTGTGCTGAGAGTAGAGACTGCACCTCTGGGAATACAGACACAACACAGAAGGCCTGGTGTTCTCATGTTAATATTAATACACGGGATCCTGTTCCAGCTGACTTATTTTAATAATGGAATTTGAGCTTAGGGAATAGACATAATTTGTAGAGTTTTATATTCAAACAGGAACAAACTTCACATAATTGTATTTCTTGTGCAACTGTCCACATCTCCAGAAAGGAGCTGAATTCTCCTGATTTTACTACTTAAGGGTAGAACCAAGCTACAAAGAGAGATTTCGAGTGTACTATAGGACTCCTTTGGAACTGAGTAGTTCAGGTTTGCATTCCACTTCTGAGTCACAAGGTTACAGAAATGGGACACAGATTTGGTCTCTGAGTAAGGAAACCGTATATGAGCACAGACTCCTGCACAGAGAGTATTACTGGTCACAGCTCTTAGTTTAAGGATTTATGGGTGGATATATTATGTCTCAGCATCTGTTCTGCATCACAACTTCTGACATGGAGAAAGAATCTCCCACAGCGATTTGAGCAAAGACAACACTGCATTCATAAACAGCACAGCAGACAAAATTTTGGCCCTGAAAACAAAGTATTTGGTCTGTTGGTTGGTTGGTTGGATTTTCTGAATATGGTTAGGCTTCCTGCTTTAAAATTCTGCATACGTATTAGACATCAATAGCTAAATTTGGGTCATTGTATGGTTTTATCATCTGTACATACTCGGTCAAAATAAAACAATTTGCATTTTAAATTATAAAAATAAAAAGTACAATATCAGTTTGTCTTTATCTCTACACAAGTTTGGCATTTTTGTCAGAAGCCTGGTAAGCAGCCTTTCCCATGTATGCAGTGCATGGTGTCTAATAGACATAGAAACTTATTGGAGACTGAAGAAATTTCTTTTGAAGAAGTTTTATGGAGGGGTGTCACTCAAAAATGGGCTTTGCTCCTTACTTTACATGACATTCTCCTCATTCTTTCAAAACAAGTGTAATCACTTTCATTGACTGAGCAAATATTCAAAGGTTTTGAATCAAATGTCCAATGTTTGGTTTCTCAGTCACATCATATCAACAATCACAAGCTTGTATCAGTGACATATTTGATTTTATACCTGTCTTTTAAATTTAAAAGATATTTTTCTGGTGTTATTATTGCTTAGGTACTGTCATTATCTTTGGCTTCTTTCATGACCTTTATAATAGTCCTATTTGAGCTCCTAATTAATAGGATGAATTCAGGAAATCTGATAAGTCAAAAGTTCTGTGGAAATGGTAATAGAAAGGAGGTTTCTTTGTTTAATTTCATTCTGCTGAGGAAACAAAAAATTAAATACTGAAACAGAGAAATTCTAAAAAACTGTTTTATGGGACCAGAGAGAAACAACTTGAATAAGAGATGATCTCTAGAAAGAGACTGTAAGAAAATTGTAATGAAACAAGAACCAAAATTTAAATTTTTTTTTGATACAGACTAAAACTCTGAGGAGTAGCATCAATGACACCTTACCAAAGGACGTGCTGGCACACAAAGTCTGCCGATACCTCCTTCGCAAAGTCAATCTGATCCACTACAAGCTGGGATATTTAAGTCAGAATTCAGTCAGAACACTACAAATTCTTCAAATGTTGCTGTGATCGGTCAATTTGGCTCTTGCTTGAAGGCATAATCTGGAACTGGCATACTGTATTGTTTGTTGTAATTTGGGAGGAATGGGTAACAAGCAGCATTCAAAGGAATACGGACAAATTCACTCTCAAATGATTGGACCATATATTGCACATTTTAAGGCAATGAGAGCAGAGATGCTGTACAGAAGAATAAATTTAATTTCTCAGAGGACAAAAATACAACATGAGAAAATAGCTGACTGTCAGACAGTAGCTTTGAAATTGCTCATTTGAAGGGTGCTAAAGATATTAATGAATGCACAGAAGGGTTTGAGTTTAATGGAAGCAAACACCATTTCTGGGGTAATTATTGAGATATCTATTTCTGCTGAAGCATTACCCTTCATTTACTTCATCCTCTGCCAAATTTTTACAAAACTGGCAATGAGAATTATGGAAAAATAACTCGAGAATGGCTGAGCACTGTCAGCCCCTCCTGCAGTCAGAATGAGCAAGAGTATTAAGAAGCAGCACCCTGAGAAAAGACATATAATTATTCCACTGTAGGGTTTAATACAGACTGCTTCTGAGTGGGGATAGGTTGTGTTCCCGGGTTAAATTGTTCAAAAACATTTAGCAATAAATGGACATTAATACATCATGAAATAATGTGTGTCCGATTCCTATTTATCTGATAATCAAATTCCTTTCCTTTCTGATAGCTTTTACCTTGAGAAAATGTCCTGTGTGTAGCAGTACAAATGCTGAAAACTCAGATCTTATGGTTTCCTGAAAATAGTTTTCTGTTTTACAAAGAGAGCTAGGTGCCAAGCACTCACTGCCTGTGTCTCTACAAGCTGATTTCTTCACACATGGGGTATCTGAATGTTAGCATAAAGTGTGTGTTATGTGATCTCTCCTTTAATAAGGAAATCATAAAAAATAAGGCACCTTTGGTCTTTTTAGTCTAAGCCTAAGCAGTTTGAAATTCTGGTTGTGCTTGATGTGAAGTTTGCTGCTACTGAACTCATTTAAAGTGGTTGTGAGGAAGATGAAGTATATGTGGGTAATAACCTTCATAGGAAGAAAATAGCATAGAAGTGGAGAGAAATGCACTGCACTGAGCAGCTGAGCTGCCAGCACTTCTGTTCTCACCAATGTTATTTTATTAGCAGCAAATAGAGATCCACATGTCTGCCTGCATTTTGGGGTATATCATTAAGGCTTGAGGGTTTTCAATACCACAATTTGCATGGGAACACTAACAACTGAAAGACTTTCAAGATACACACTTCAGTCCACCGTGCAGTGTCTTTTCCAGCCCCTTGGAAAACTGTAAATTGGAACTAACCATTGGAAATGTCCAATGTAAACATTTAAGTTGATTATTTTTATCTTGCTTGTACGTTAATTGAAAAGCCCAAGAGGCTGCCAAGCAAACAGTCCTAAGGAGTTCTTACAGAAGAACAAGACATTCCAGTTACCGAAGTGAAAATACTAACAGGTTTTCTCCTAAAAATTAACATAAGAATAGAAACAATGTGAGCATTCCACTAGATACAGAACAGTGCAAGGGGAAGTTCTTGTCTGTCAAAAAGCAAATTTTTTCTGAAAAACTATTGATTACATTTAAACACTTGTTAACAAAACTAATCAAAAGTCTAATTTTCCTTTATTAGTTACAGATATGCTTTTTACTCCCCCAATATGAATCTGTCTCAGGTAAGTGGCACATTTTTCATAGGGTTTGTATTTCAACAAACAAAAAAAGGGGGTTGGTTTTGGGGTTTTTTTTTTAATTTTGGTTGTATACAATATGAGGCCATTCTGTGGATCCCTCATTCATGCAGGAGAAGTGCTTATTAAAGTGGATAATTTCATTTGTCAGAGGACCTTGGAGGATTAATTTCCCACATTACTGTGGGCACCACTACCTACAATGCAGTGTCAGCAGAAGACTGGCTGTGTCACTCTCAGCATTCATGTGACAGGAGGACACAGAAGCCCCGCAGGAGGACATTCTCTGCCATGCATGGTGGTCTGAACAGAAGTCCACTCTGGACACATGGCTATGGAGCAAGTCCCTTGACATCCAGTGGCATCATGAGTCCTGGTAATACTACAGAGAAATCTCTAGTTTACCTAATGCCACTGCATCACATGAAGTGTGGAATTTGATTCATCCAGTGTTCCACCTCTGCCCACCTATAAACACTGCAGAGTTCCCAAATCCAGCTTTATCTCAGTGTGATAGATAATAATAGTGGTGTGGTTTTTTTGAAAAGCCCTTTCTATCAGCCTCCATATGCCCACTGCTGGCACAGTTCATCTTCACCAAGAGCAGTTGGCTCAGACTCTGGTACTCTAGAGAATATTTTCTTGATTTATTTTATTGGTTTAATTGTGGTTAGTGAGGAATGTCTTCTTCAGCATAAAAAACCTAGCTTAAATTGAACCAAACTATTTCAAAAAACAGTAACAGGGAAATCCTGAGAATATTCTTTCACCAAAGGTGAAAGAAAAGTCCTGTGACTTATTCAGCCACAGGTGATTGGAGAAGGATTTATAGTGGAAGTATTGACACTGTGAAAGATACCTATTGACATTATAGCCTGGAATATTTGATGCACACATCCCCATGATCTTTTCAGTAACGTTGTGTCAATGTGTGCTGCAGCCCTTGGAAAGTGGCTGCCAGTATGATTTTACTTTTCTTGTGGGAAGAACAATTGTAAAGATATGAAAATTCCCAGGTTTTTTTTGTGTGAAATTATAATCTCAGGTTATTTATGTTATGAACTAAAGAGACTGTGTTTTTTAAAGAGATGGACTAAGAATGGTTTTCTTCTTGATTGATTAGTTTTAGCCATCTTCACCATGGCCGTGTAGCCTCGGATTTCAATTTCCTAATCTTCTCATTACAGAGAGGAATTGGTATCACCAGTGTGTGCAACACCTCCTGTATCTGTAACATCTTAGTCATACAGAGTGAATCCTTCTTCTCTTAGGTCTGTCCCTTAGACTTGATGTGCACCTCTAAAAACAATTTCAGAATTTCCTCATCCTTTTTCTTTCATTTCTTTGCACCCAAACCTACATATATCCAAGGTCAGAAATTTGCTCACACAAACAGATTAGATGCAGTCAGATACTCCACAGACACTGCCATCTGTCTCAGTATATCTTCCTTTCCCATGATGGGCATAGCTAGCTTAGATATTCCTGCACATCAAGAATTCCACTTTAGCAACTGAACATTCTGAATCAGTTAATTATTGTTGCTGAAATACATATTTGAAGTGTGAAAAAATTGTGTAAAAGCAAGTAGAGATAAATCAAATGGGGCTAGAACAAATGCCATTGACTTACTGACAAGAAATAAACTAAAAAATAATTTGAAAAAAATCCAAATAAATTGTTTCTACACAGATTTCAAAAATAAAAAATGATGATACGTGTTTAGGAGGTAGAATATATGTAGATGAAAATGCTTCCAAATTATTTTAAAAAATCTTCCAGAGAGAAAGCACATTACGTTTATGCGTTTTTTACATCTATACATATATATATACCCACATGTACATGTACCATACACGTACATATGTTTCTATGTGTATATAAACATTTTTGGGTGTGTACACACATATATGTTTTGCACACGTATGAGGATGAAATGTGTGTATTAGTTTGCAGTGTCAAATAATAGCAAAAATATCCCTGCAGTTGAGCACACAATGACACACTTGTCACTGAAGTCTAGTCACTTCTCACATGTCCTCCCAGAACTGAACGTAATGTCTGCAGCACAAGACAGATCATTTCCCTTCTTCCTTCCCTCTGAATGTGCCATCTGACCTAAGGGCTCCTCAAAACAACCCAACACATGTTGCTGTAGTTTCCTGGCTATAAAGATTGAGCACTTCTCTCTCTTTTTTCATCACAAAGTCCAGCAGTCCAAAAAGCTTTTGGATTTTGCATTCAAAATCTCTCCGTGATAGTTTCCATTCTGAGATCTCCATTGATGTTACAGATTCATTGACTATTTTTCTTTTTCATACTATGAAAAAATAATCTTTCTGCAGAAACACAGTTCCTTTGAATACTTTCCACACTCTAATTTTGTCCTTGATATAATTTTCTTCTTCTTTCTCCTCCAGATGTAGCCATGTCCTAATTTTAGGTTACTGAGCTTAGTCCATCAAATCTACTTCTATAAAGAAACATTCCTCTCCCACATAATTACCTTTCCATCATCTCTTTTAACTGTAGAGTCGTCCAGAGCTATGTTTTCATTTGGGCCCTGTGTATTTTGATTTCTGCATGTAGTTACTGAGGGTTTTTTCCCTCACAAAAGGGTATTTATTTTATGATGATCACCTGATGATGAGATAAATGTTTTTTTCCTGCTAAGCCAGCACCAGAAATTAGGCATTTAACTTCTTGTGCTCCAGATGTACAAAGATCTGTGGAAATTAGAGGAAGTTCATTCAAGCACTGGAATGAAAGTTAGAGAAGGAATAGTTGAGCCAAATGTGTGAGAAGAATGTCTCTCAGACTTCCTGCCAGATAATGGGAGCCAGAGAAGGAGAGTACGACCATGAAAGAGAAAGAATATTCATCCATTTCTAGTTTGTGTGTCCTAGTTCGTGACTTTGGCATAAAGCATTTGGCATTACCTCTGAGGTATCTCTCATGCTGCATGGCATTGAGATTTACTTCCTCTGTGCCTTTCCTCCAGTCTAAAAGGCTTGAAATTATCATGAGATCTAAAATAGTACCTTTGCCATCTGAGGCATCTAAACAGATTAGGTGGAGGTTTTTGGTTTTTTTTATAACTGTCCTGAATCTAGGCATTTAAATTGTCATTTAGGCACCTGAGTACTAGGTTAATGCTGGAGTAAACCTATTTAGCAAATTTCACACACCCAAAATTACATCATTTCCGACATGCCATGTAGGCAAGACCTTCCACCCACCTTACCACTCCCTGCCAAGCTGCACCTGCTCCCCTGTGTGCATCCAAATCCATGCTCCAGGGATGCATGGATAGTGGGCGATAAAATTCACAGAGTTAATGATGGCCAAATGTGCCCCAACAAGTCCTCAGAGAATTGTTAAGAGTGTGAGTGAATTCACAAGGAAATGTAAAAATGTCTCAGTGAGTCTGCAGTAATGTGACCAAACTATTTTTTCAAAACTAATTAAAACATATTGCAGGGAATTTACAGTCTACAGTATTAGTAGTAAGATAAAATATCCGGATTCAAGCAACTAAGAAATTTCTAATTTTCTAATGTTTCTCATGTAACCTTTAAAATGTAAACCCCTTCAAAATCAAATTTGGAAGTAGAACAATAAGTATGGGTAAAAGTAACATCAGATTATCATATATTAGTTTATATTCCAACATAATTTCCCAGCTGTGAAACTCTTTAAAAGTTGTGAAAATTTTAGGCTAATTCAGTAACAGCAATTTAGATTGTCCTAGATATTTCCTGTGTTCTTATTAGTGTATGTGTGTGGGCCTAAAGATAATTTGCATAGTACAGTCTGTATTACAGCAAGATGGGGCAAGCACAATCTGTTTACTTTGGTTCAACAATTGCTCATTCTGTAGCCAAAGAATAAGGTGGGGCTGGTTCCTTCGGGTGCTCTCNTTTTTTTTTTTGAACCATTGTTTCATCTCACTTTTGAGGTACGAAAAGTGGCATTACAAAGCCTAAGGTAATTTCTTTGAGGGCTCACTTTTTCACTCTTACAGCTTCTCAACAGGACTTCTTGGCTGAAGAATGCACCACTCTAACAGAAGTCCTCTAATTCCGGGTGTACCAACTTGTGGTCAGAGCCCTGCCAGGTCAGGTCTGCGTGTGAGGGCGTCAGTGGTTGGGTAAATAAAACAGATGAAGGGCTATTCTCTCATTCAAGATGATGTGTTGCTCACATCTGTGCAGGTAAAGACTTTTCTCTCACCTTCACCTACACTGACTGCTGCAAACAGTGTGTGGCCTGCACTACGCCCTGAAGCACACTGCAGTGTGTCTGAGAAAGTCCTCGCACAGGTTCTGTGCCAGGCAGAGCACTAACGATGAGTCAACAAAGGGGGAGACTGCTTTAAGCTGTACTCCAGCCCTCAGTTTAGTATTTTAGATATACCTCTGACAGTAGGGGAGGGGGTGTCTGCAGGAGTGGGGCGTTTTGTGTGGGTTTTTTTCTGCCACAGAGTGAAATTAGGTAAACATGAGCAAGACTAGGGGTTCCAAGCAAACTTTACAATTGTTTATATCAACATCTTTGAAAGCAGAAGCTGACTTGGGACATAACCATTTTTCCATTCTTTACCTGAGGTCCTTCATTCTTTGTTTGCACAAATGGCGTGAATATGCATTCCTGAAACACTTTTTGGGTGTTTTAAGGTGACTTTCAAAATTAGGAAGTGTTCCCCACTAATAGTGTTAGAATTTTACTGCATAGCAAATACATATTCCCTCAAGCACCTTTTACATTTGTTTTAAATGGCCTTCTGTTTTATTAAGTTGGTTGAGTTTGCCTGTGTTAAGTGTATGGCTTTCTAATGAAACCCTTATTTGGTTTTCAGTGGAGAAGTGTCCTATGGCTTACACCATGTGTAATGTGGTCACAGCCATTTTAAAAGGTAGTTCTCAGTGGACCTCAGAACAGCTTAGTCTACATAAATGATGACATTCCTTCATGACCTTAATGAGTGACTATTTAACCTTCTTCAGTGCTCACAAAAAGGAGAAAGACAGAGTCCAGCTGTGTTGATTGAGAGGATGTCCTGAGAATTTCTGCCTTTGGATCTACAAACTTATTTAGCCTCTTGCTCTGGAGCAGAGCCAAGCAGCAGGAAAAGCCACTATTTTAAATTTCTCTAATATTTTAGAACTGAAAGCATAAAATGCTCCCAATGTGTACTATGCTGTCAACTCTATTTAGGCTTACATAATCAGAGTTATTTCAGATGTACACAGGAAACAAATTTTTAATATTTTTTAATAATTTTTTTTCCACTGCTTCATGTGGCAAATACCAGTCTGATGCTACTGTGTTCAGTAGCTTTATATTCTAAGAGTGATTTTGATTTAAGCAGCATTTTCAGGTTTATTTAGACAACCCTCACTCCTTTTTAAAAACAATTGGTGTCCAGAAATCCTGGAACTGATTCTGTTAAATGAACTATGAATGCCCAAACACCATCTCTCACGTCTTTTACGCACTGGGCTGGGTTAAGACATTTTAGAGGAACTGAAAAAGGGCACTTAATAACAAAGGTGAGCAGCTCTTTGTCATGCCATGTTTGTTTCAAGACTGTATGGTCACAGACACAAGAATCCTATCAAATCTATTGGACTTTAGTAATGATTTAGATAGCAGCAGTAATTATCCTCGTTTCAAATATAGCATCAACTATACTTTTAGTAGAAAGAAAGATCTAGAGATACAACAGCACTTTTAGTTTCTTTGACATAGATTTCAAAGAGAAGGGTAGACATTTTGAATATCTCAGAGTCGAGATGATGAATTTAAGGTTATTTCAAGAGGACTGAAATCGGCCCCACCCATCAAGACTGTGCTTTAGGCACACACATGCTGAGGATGGGCATATTAGATTTCCTCTGGGCTGCTATAACCAAAAGACAGCAAGCACCAAGGTGTATTTCAAACCAAGCTTGAGGCTGTCAAGTAAATACGGTCTGAGATCACCTGAGAGAACAAGGCCCCGCCAGGATATGCAGAGACGTTTTCCCTGTGCTTTACCAGTGGGATTTCAGTATAACCAGTGCCTGGCTGGCATTGCAGGGACTTCTGTCCAGGTTGTGCTGCATATCCACTTTCTGAGAGCCAAATCCATTTATGATATTCAACATTGTAAATCTAAAAGTTAAGGCACCTAGGGCTATTATTATCATATGTCAAAACTCATTAAAAATGAAGACAACTGTATTCTGGGTCAGTTAAAACAATCCAGTGTCCACATACTGTGTCTGTTAAATCATGAAATATCTGTTAAACTTGAGATATTCTCTTTGGAAGCAGTTTTACCGTCTTTTGTGTAAGGAAATTTCCATTGGCACCTGAGTCAGAAAAAATTTGGACAGAAAGATATAAAATATCTAAAAGAAAATTGTTACCAATTAAAAATGTGTTTCATTCTTCTGTACAGGACAAAGAATAAGCAGATGGCATAATAAGATGAGAACAAGGGGAAATTTACAGATCAAAATATCTAATTTTCTGTGTTGAATGGAGCAAATTACTTCAGGAGGTAATAAACAGAAAATTAAAAAGATGAGAGAGAACAGTTACTTGGCTTTTCCTTATCAGCATGCACGGTAGAGGAGATAAATGCTTACGTTATCCATTGTTCTGGTCTGGTTTCCTTTTTGACTGTCCTGGAAAACTCTTAGTAAAACATTGACAATTGATGGAAGTTCAAAGAACAAGCAACTTGATTTTTTGTTTGAGAAATAAAAATCAGAAACCATTTAAAAATGTTATTAATTTAACTTCCTCCTTGAATCTTGAGGTCATGTTGTGTATGTCTTTGCAAAGCAAACACTAAAGAAGGCAGCAGTCAAACACTCTGTATAAAAGTCCTAAAAATCCTTACTTTCAGAGACAAATGTGTTCATTTACTGTATAATACAGGGGTTTGCAGACACAAGTACATGATTCATCACCACCTCCAGGAACGTGTTTTATAAATCCAATGAGGCCTCTGTTCAAAATTCAATTAAAAAAATATTACACTAAAGAGTGAGAGTCATATTGGTAATGCAGACAATTGTGCTACTTCTGATCCCAGTTGTGCTAGAACTATTCATTAATTTTATCTGTACAGACAAGCAGAGTATATGAAAGCCTTGACCAGGGATTAGTTTAGGAGTCTTCCAGCTATATCAAAGCTATATTGTATGAGTTGATCACATTTCTGAACTTCTGTCTCTATTCCATACCTTGTTTTGTTTTACAAAGCTACTTAGATTATCAAAATGAAAAAGAGTTAAAAATTGACACCATGTTATAAATCCTTTATCTTTAAATCATTATATGAAAAAAGATCTTTAATATTTTGGGGGGAAAAAAAACCATATTCAAAACTGACACAGATCCCAAAAAAACCCAACATATGCAGTCATTTTCTAGTTTGTTTAAAAATAGGGAATTAAATGCTGTTATTTTTTACATTATTTACATGAAGAACTCAGGAACACTTGTTATCGTTTTATAGGAAAGGAATTGTCTAAAAGTGTTAAAGGCAAACCAAAAAATTGATTAAATTGTATTCTCAAGTCTACCTGAGAACTAAGTGAATAAAATAAGTAAAGCAACCTAAATTTCATGGTCTGACTAATAAACACTCTTAAATTCTTGTCTAGCTACAATTTCCTCCTGCACTCTGACTGGCAATGCTGATGCTATCTTTAAGAGTAATACTTCTCCTTTTACCTTTGCACCGTCACACTTAACAAGGGCAAAAGGTGAGCAGCCTGAGGAATTAAAAGTGGAAACGAAGCACACTTTTCCAACAGAAAAATTGCTTAATTAACTTATTTGGAGAAGTTATGAGATCTCGAACTTTGGTTGGATTCCTCTCAGGATGCACATTTTAGTTTAGCAGAGAGGTACAGGGAATTTGAAATCATGCAGTGTGTGAGAATAACTGGTTCATGCTTAAGTGTACCTAAAAATCTATATGTGAGAGAGATTCTGAGAGACTGCCATTACACAGACTGCAAACATTCCCATCATTTCAATATGTGCATGAAGGTTGCCCAGGAAGTGAAGTTGTATACCTGTGCAGAACATCCATCTCAACGTTAAGTACACTTTCTACCACTGTGGCCCAGCAGTAGGAATGCGGATGACAATGCAGTGACTCATTGGCAAAGCAAAGAGCAAGTCAGTGCAAGTGTCTGCTACTGGTGGCCAAAAAAAAAGAAGAATATTGTATGTTCTGAAATGATAAGTTATTCATATTGGTAATACTGGGTTTGTCTCAAATAATGTTCTGTTAATCTGGGGGGTGGGGGAAGGATTCTAAAAGAAAACTCATAACTTAAAAAATCACTTTGCTCTATGTATTTTTTCTATGTCTAAGACCATATGGGGGTATTCTGAATATCTCCTCTGTGATTTGTGCTTTCATACTGTTTCTCACCAGCACTGAAAGATTAAAGATGCTTTCATCCAGGGACTGTATTAGAGCTCAGAAAGTGCTAATGCTGGCCCATGGTGGTATCAGCTTTTATCATCCCTATATCCACCAATATTAGGAATGAAATCCTGGATCCACTCTCTGTAGTTAATCCTTTTTTGATTTTCCTATCCATAGGAAAGAAGAATTGGACTAGACAGAACTAATTTAAAGTCATATCTCCCCTACATATATATAATCTTTTGTTCAAATAATATGCTTTCTTGCCAACAGATATATTTACATGACTCAAGATCCTAGAATGGGTTGTGCTCTTCTAACATTGCCAATATTTCTTTACCCAATGACTTGGCTATGGCTAAACACTTTTTCTGCCCAGTGCTGACAAATTTAGATTCTGTGTCCTTGGAGTGATGGAAGATGCAGCTACTAGGGTGAATCATATGGCTGGTCATGGTGAATTGCATTTAAAATATCTTGGCCTAGTTTGGTTGTTTGGTTTTTTTTTCTTGGAGCTCTCTTATTAATGAGAAGTATTAGAAGATTGTCCAAACCAAAATGCCTTTGCAAAAACATAACCAAAGTTCAGATATTTCAGATCTACTCAGAGACAAGGACCACAAACCTTTTGGTTTCTTTCCCTGTGGCCTGCCTTAAGCCGAGACACCATGTCTGGGTGATGATAGACATGCACAGCTTTAGTGCTGCCTTATTTTGATTACTTCTAAATACAAGGATGAGTCCTGGGCAGTCTTGGTAGCCAAAACATTGTGGAAGTCAAGGAACAGAGGGGCAGATTGTGTACTGCATACTCTCCTCAGTTACACTCTGCACACTCTGCAGGTGTGTGAGTACAGTTCTTACTAGAGAATACTAAGAAAGAATGTGTGAAGCCAGCATGTACAGCATCTGAGTGTATGTAGGGAAAGAATTGTGTGCAGCGAAAGAACTAATTACCTTGTTTTACTAAAATCTTTAGTTGTAGGTAAAGCAAGAAACAAAAATTTCACCCAAACTTCCCTAGTCATTACATTTTTATGCAATATTAAGTGACATTGGTCTGTGCTAGAAGTAACCGGGAAATTTCAGAATCTAGCTACAAACCACAGTGCCATGCAATATATGCTTCATTATATCTTTCTCATAATATAAAGAGTTAATGTCACAGTTTGGAAAAGTAGTTCTTTTTTTTTTTTCTCCAGTCCTCAAAATCTTCCCTCCACAAAATATCCTCTGTTGGATCAGGTGTGGAAAAATTTATTCTCACAGCAGAGTAAGCTAGATTCTTTCTGATTATTAAATCTGTAAAGTAGATGATTGCCTTGGTTGCTCCATCTGATTCAGTTGAGATGGAGCTAAAATGTAAATGAAAAAAAGCTTTCTGCTTTAATATTTGCCTTGGGCTTAACCTTGAGTTCCTCGAGTTCCTACTTGTCTCATTCGTTCCAGTGCAAGGTCCGGAACAATTTCCTGTGCGTTATTTGGGACAACTACTCAAAAGTGGTGAAAAATGAGAGAAATTTAACAAACGGCAAAAATTAATTTTGGAGATCTCTCATTGTGCTTACCTATTCCTGTTCTTATATAATTCAGGGAGTGATTAGGATGTTTATGCTCTCTCTGCTCTGGTACTGTCAGTGCTGCTATTATAGGTGCTTGATTAATGGACTAAATTTCACACGCCAAATGCAGCCTGGCAAGAGTGGTATCCCAGTAAAAGACTGTATCATCAGACTCGTCATGGATGTTGAAAAGGATGTGTAAGGCTTATTAAATGCCAAGTATCTGTTTTAGTGAATAACCAAAATGTTCATGCCAAAATAACTCACTAATAAAAGAATGTGTAAGTTGTGTTGTGAAATGGGGATTAGTAAATGAGTAAGATAAATTATGTGTTAAGGGATTAAAATGTGAACTTATTTGTTGTGAAATGATGCCTGTCAGTGTTCTATATTTACAATTACTGGTTCTATTGTTAATAAAATGGGAGGTTATGGCTTTATGATCCCCTGGTGAGTAGAATAGTTGCAGTATGTGTATGACAGAAAGGGGGAAAAAAGGGGAATAAAATAAATTTAGTTCAATTCTTTGTGAAAACATGGTCAATAAACTTGTCTAAGGTAGGCACAATGGAAAGAAGGTACTAGAAGCCCAGGAGTGTCAGCCTGGCAGAAGACAGAGTTTACAGTGGGTGTTACAGGCAGGGTTATTATTCCATACTATGCAGTATTTTTACAAACAGCATTCCCTGTTTCTAGATACTAAAGAAGAGTTTTGTCTTCCCTGGGCTGAAAAAGAGTGTCACTGAGTTTCTTTTACCTTTTCATTTCAGAACTTTTACATCTAGTCCTAAAGAAATTCCAGATTCACTGAAGGAAGTGATGGAGCAGGGATTCCAGCAAAGAAAAGCCTTCCACCAGTGCAGAAGTCAAGCACTGTCACTCCTTTCAGAAAAAAATGTTTTCTAAATGAAGAAATTCATAGGACAGGTGTAATAGAGGTGCAGGAAACATTTCTGTGCTCAGAGTTTAAACAGCTTCTATGGAAGAAATGTTCCACAGCAATACTGAAGACTCAAGAGATGGTTAGGAGACAGAGGTCTTTAAAGGAGAAGAGAAATGGATCTGTTCAGTCTTCAGAAAGGAAGGGTAAGGGGGCTAAGGGGAGATCTTATTGCTGTCTGCAAAATACCTAATGCAAGAATGTAGGTAACATAGAGCACATTCATTTTTGCAGTGCATAGTGATGTGACAAGAAGCAACAAAAACAAAACTTGGAAGACAAAAAATTCCAATGAGGTCTAAGGAAATAATCTCCCTAAGTCATTTGTTTAAAAAAAAAAATCTGTGGATGCCCTTACTTTATAAAAGGTACACAGGTATTTAACTTGATTTTCTCTTTAAATGCTGAAAGGCCATAGTTATCATTAAAAAAACCCCAAGATATCAAAATATTTGTAAAGGGACAGAATGAGTCTGGAAACACACAGAATTCCAACTAAGACCCTGAGATCCATCCTACGTAAGTCAAGATATGCATTGATTTATGAAAAGAATGTGCAAGTAGTGGAATATTTATGATTAAAACCATTGTAGCATCTGAGAAAACTGATGTGATTTAGAAAAATGGTGACAAGAAAAAAGGGAAAACAACAGCATAAGGAGTAAATGAAGGCATCAGTTGCTGCTTATTTAAGTTTTTGAGTTTTCCTTGGACGTAATCCATTTCTGCAGGAAATGGCCCACACTTCTTTATATTTCACTAAACCAGCAAGTAAGCATTTTAGCAGTTCTAAATTGTATAATAATCTTAAATTGTGAGTATATGTATTTCATCATCTGTGAAACTTTCTTCGTGTGTTTTATTGCCAAAGGAATTCAAAGGGAATTTGGATGGAAAAGATTTTCCACTGCAGAAATTCTGGTGACATTTTTCCAGAAGAAAAAGGGGTAGCCTGGTCGTTTTCTTGAAAGATAGATTCTGACCCACCAAAACAGGATTGGAAGCATATGGCAGCACTTTCTTGCACCATGGGATGGATTATTTGAACTCCATGAGAGGAGAAGCCATGAGAGCTCTTTTCAACAGTTTTGTTGCCTGCATCCAGGCAGTACCTGGCTCGGGTTCTGGTTTGGGCTGTGAATCCCCCTCTTTTCATACATTGCATTGAGAGAGACTTCAGGAAATAGAAGAAGATCTTAACACTGTACAGACCCAAACAGTTGTAGACTTGTGCTACTTTGCTACGTCATTGTCTTTTACTAGGTAATTTACTTTAAGTTTTCTCTGTGTTGTTCAGCTACAATAAAATCAAGAGTGTTTATTCTTTTCTGTCTATGATATCCTGGCATCAGTTTATAAATCCTGTGCTGTGAGTCAGGCTTCTAAGACACTGCAGGTAAGGATGAGCTCCTGAAGTGGGATTTTAAAGGATGGATTTTTAAAAACTAATAGATTTCATGTTATTTTCTATTTACTGGTTCTGTTTTTCAGTACTCTGGATTTCATGCCTGCAAACTTTTCTTTAAGCTACAAAGCTGGAAATTTCTCTTTCACCGTCTTTCTCTTTGTTTTGTTTGGTTTTTTTTTTAAATAAGGTCAGAGATATTTTCCTTAGCTTTAGTGGAAAGGAAAATATATCTTGGCAAAACCCAAAAGTTTTTATATTTATATATATAATATATCTTGAAAAATGAGGAGTGTGTCTATACACCTCTCATATGATGCTGTACCTATTTTATATATGTGGGGTTTTTGTCCTAAATATTTTAAAATTAGGAAGATCAAGGATGCTTAATGTTATTACTCTTCCAGAGAAGGTATTGCATGGCATTCTTCATAGCTCGCATTGGAGACTGGCAGCTTTTAGAGAACATAATGTATTTGTTACACAACAGTGTGCTTTGTATAATTTGTCCTTTGTCCCAGTGAGAAAACTAGGTTAAACTTAATATGGTTTGTATGTAGATAGGTGTTAACAGAGAACCACATTTTGTAATCAGCTCTTAGGCAACAAACCATGCATTTCATTTAGTTTGGAGCAAAAATCCTGTCATTCTGGTAAAATTACCCTTTGAGTACATTTATTTTCACTATTTAAGGGTGGAGGGTCAGATTCTTCTCTCAGTTCCTGACTTTGGAACACAAGACACTGGTAATTCAAGTGGCTGGAGAAGTGGGAAAAAGACATTAATTTGCCAGTCATTCTGGACTCCTATTGCATATAATAGCAATTACTCCTGCTCTTACATGACATTGCTTAAAAATAACAACTACGTCTCACACCACCTGTCTTGCACAATGCAATACACAGTAATATATAGACGAGAAAAATGAAGCTCAAAATTGAAGGAATCAAAGTTATCATTATGTTGTTAATACATAAAGAGTGCTATATAATTAATGTTCTGCACTGTTCTTCTGTGGTAGATCAAATAATATTGTCATGTATCTTCCCTAATATCAGGATACTTCAAGTCACATCTCACTTACTACCAAGAGTTCCAGATGCACTTTGCATTAATAAAATGCCTGCATAAAATTATAATTGAAAAATTAATATAATCTGATTCAATCACCCACTATAGGATCTGAAAATCCGGAAATTAAAAGTAATGACATATAAACATTTTACAGGGAGGAGGCAGATAACCAAGAGGTGCTGAAATTATTGTTTGACCTGGAACATTGTTTGACATTTGGAACCTCTAAAAACAGCCTGAGTAAAATGAAGAGAATATTAAGTCTTGCAAAGGAATAGTCTTTCCTCTAATAGACTGCACATCCTTTGTCAACTGTTCCAGCATACGAGGAAAGTGCAAAGTAGCCTAGTTTTGATTTAAAAACAAAACCAAAACATAACAGACAAAAAAACAACCAAACACAAACACAAACAAACACAAAAAACCCAACCAAACAAAAACAAATGGCCACTTCCTACTGGACATTCAGATGAGTGGCTATTTGATGCCTTAGCAGCACCAAGCACCAAGCACTGCAAATAACTCAAAGACAACCATAGAGAGCTAAAAATTAGTGACAAGAATATTATGTATGCTGCTGAACTAATCAGCAGCCAGAAGGACATTGACAAATCCGAACATATTTAGGCAAGGCCTTAACAATCTAAATTCACTGGGATGACTCAAAATTACTCAGATGATGACTAATGACATCTTCAACATTTACAACTATTTGTAGTGTAGTAGAAAAACCATTTACAGGTAAGGAGTAAATTCATGCAGCTTAAGTTCAGAAAAAGCTAATTAGAGCATAAGAATCCTGTGTTAAGGGAATGCTTATATCAGTTAATGAGGTGTTTGATACTATTAAGAGTAATAATGAAGGAAGACATAAAGTCTAGAGCACACGGAAGAACGACTCTGGGCCAGATACCACTTTCTACAAAAAGGCAATGGACTACCTTAGTCAAAAATATGCTAACCCTGCTATTTAGATGGATGCCTTCTGTACAATAGAAATGCACACTTTTAGTGGAGGATTACTTTTTTTTTTTTTTTTTTTTGTAAAACAGACTACACTATTGAAACGCAATGCCTAAATTACATTTAGTCACAAACAGCTGCAGCTTGGTTTTGGTCTTGTATTCCCCAAGCTTTGTGAATAACAAAAATGCCTCCCAGATATCATTGGCTCACCTGCTTAACTGCTGCAGCCTGTTTAACTCTTGTGAAGAAAAATGACTCATAGAAATCACTCCTGTCAGAAAGGAGTCACTGACTGAACCTGTATGGTAGATGTTATATGTTGAATATGATAATGTTTAATGTTCAGGATAAGTTTGGACCACTGTTCTTTTCTACTTTCTGGAAAAGACATCAGAATGACCTGATAACACATCTCTCACAGCTTTTGTAGAAGAAATATTGAATGATATGGAATCAGAAATACTCTTCATTCATGACCTGGTGGTTCGGGAATGAAGCTTGCCTTTTTGCACTTAATTGTTAGAAAAAAAATATTTACATAATTTTCTTTTTTAAATAATGTTCACAGAAAAAGTCAACCTTTTAACCTAGGAATGTAAAGAACAATATATTTATAAACTCTGACTCATGAATGACTGAGGCACAGTAGTTTAAAGTGGTTCTCTGAGTGTTTTGCATTGACCAAGCACAACTTCCAGAGGGCTGAAAGCCCACTGCCAGCTTTGTGTTACTGGGGCTCAGTGATCCTCTTATCTATTCTCTCCTGTAAATTGACTATTGAATTATGCCTAGGCTGAAGCTGCTGGAGGTGTCTCTGCAGAGGGCAGAATGGCTCAGCAGTTCAGATCCCAGTGGGTCAGGAGAGGAGAAAGGGCAGAGTTTAGCTTTGTCTCAAGAGTTCCTGGGCTCTCAGATGCTCACTGAGCTGCTACTTAGTTAAAGAAAATACAACCTAAGTAGCATATGGCAAAGACAAATAAGAGCTACTAAGCAGCAGATATTCTTTTGCCTCCTTTCATGGCAGGTCACTCTGACTGACCCAGGGGGTTGTGGGGCTGCCTGCCTGCACCATTACTGTCCCTCTCCTGCCTGGCCTCAGAGGGAGTCTGCTGAGAAAAGGATCTGGCATGCGTGAAACTGAAGTCCTTCCTTCAAATTCCTGTCCATCTGGTGCTCACCTATGCCCTTCCAACCCACGTCCTATTCCTGCAGTTTGCACATGCAGCAAATTCCCCTGTGCTTCATGGTTTTGTATCTTAGTTAATTTCCCTTCAGAGAAAGGTGTATTCCTTTCCTTGTCTCTTTGTAATCATCCTGAAAAGTTTTTGATGTCATGTTATGCTATACCAGGGCTTTTCTCTACCAGAACTAAACAACAACATTTCAATAGTCTCCTTCTCAGGATTCCCACCAAAATGGGAGGATTGGCATCCCAGCCACAACCTGTGGGGGATACAGTGGAATGAGGCAAGGGCAGCTGTGACCTCCTTCATGTCGTGCTTGCTGAAGGGTGTTTTTTGTTGGTGGGAAGAGGTTTTTTTTTCCTGTGCTAACAGGACACTTGGGAGTGTGAAGACAGCAGCCACGCTGTCACCCTGCTGCTCTCAGGCCTAGGACACAACCCCCCAGGAGCACTTACAAGCTTGGCCTCTGCTCTCAGACAATGCAGCTGTGTGGAGCCAGCTATGACACTGTGGAAAACTCAGAGTGGGACAAGAGCAAGCCCATATGTATGAACCAACAGTCTGGTTGCAAAAGAGTGTGTAGATATATTATTTATTTTTTCTAAAGCAATGCAAAAGTCCAAATAATGCATCACTGACAATTACAAAATTGCCAGTGCATAACCATCGTTGCTATTTCAGTAAGAAATTCACTTGGGAAATGGTTAGATTCCATCCTTCCTGAGTAAACTGAATTTTAATATAGTAATTTTGAATTATTATCAGCTTGCAAATCTTGAAGAAATAAGGAAAGGGAAGGGTGGCACTACACTTCCCCTGCTAGTCTCCTATAGTTAAAAGGAGAAGGAAACCCAATGATTTGTACACCACCCTCATTCCTATGAATAAGAATCAAATGATAAAGTTTGAAGAAAGCAGTTTTAGCAGACTTGCTTGTAGTACCTATGTGAAATTACACTCAAATCTTAATATGTTCTGATTATGGCATTGGAAAGAATTTTTTATGAGACCTTTGATCCAGCCCATTTTATGGTGAGTAAGGTTCAGTTGCTATCAGGTGGGCCCACATTTTTCCATTAGCATTTCATTATTCATTCAAACTCAGTCACAGTGAACGTTCACTGGGCATTTCCCTGGGGTCAGTATAAGTACCTCAGTGAATTGCATATGCAAATATTTGGCATAATGAAGTGAAGATTCAAAATAATAGCCAGAAACCAAGAAGCCATTTTGAACAATCTGAGCTACAAAGATACAAGGATTGTCATCTGTGTTGCCAGATGTATGAACCAAATTTTAAAAATTGCTACAGAAAACAACACAGCTTAATATTATATCATATTTCACTTCATACTAACTTTGTTTTTCCCAGCTGTTTGTCTCGTTTTGTTAACAGCATGCAAGATTTTACTGCAAGAATATCAACATCATAACCATTTTTCTAAAACCTGTCTCATCAGTAGACAAATAAAATTTGGCCAAGAGAAAAATAATGGAGCCAGGCCACAGAAGAATAAAATTTTCTCTAAGGTCCATTAGCTCTTTAATCTGAGCAGGAGAAAAAAACATCCTGCCTGACCAAATTATGTTAACAATCAACCGCTATCAATATTTTATGCCTGAATCAAAAATATGAGCATCATCCTGACACTCTGGTGACATCAGAGGAGCAAAGACTTGTATTAGTGTTTGGTGTTTGTCTTATATTAGTGGTGCATTAAAAAGCACTTTTTAGCTCAAAAACTTAAGGCATGTTACAGAAGTGATGACTCCTACTTCCTCTGTGCAGGTGAGAAAACAGAAAATGTGCAGTGGAAAGTGACTAGATGAAGTCATTTAGCAAACTGATGTTTAAATTGGGATCACAAGTTTCCCATGAGTAGTACTTAGAGCATGACAGAATGCAGGTGACATCCAAGGATTTCTGGTGCCCGCAGAAATATTTGTGTTGAATAGATTGGAGGAAAGAGTTTATAAATTTATACTGAGCTAAGGCAAAAATTTGTTCTGGAGTTATACTGCAGTAAAGTTTTTCTTCTTGGTTGAATTTATCAGTAGTTTTTATTGTCTGTTATTCCTCATCCATTAGCAAATAACTGATAAAGCTCCACAGGCCACAACTTGTATATTTTATCATGAGATCATAGGTGTGGCCTATGACAGAGCTATTCCTTAAAGTACACCTCAGATCTCCATTTCCTCTGACAATAAAATAATTGTAGAACAGAGTAGTTACTGATATTTCAATCATCAGATCACTAAAATAAGCTGCAAGTTAAGTGTAGGATTCTGATGAGCCAATCTGAGCTGTCTGCAACTTATCTAAAATTAGATAAATTTAGATAAGTCCTCTGTGCTCTTCATAAGTCACTGGAAGAAGATTGGCAGCTGCTGAGAACAATCCATGATTCCTATTTTACACCTTTTTTAATCTTGAAAGAAATGTCCTCTGGAAGTACCTCTCTCTCTCGAGAATAGAGGACATACAAGCAGCTAATGTAGAAAATATGTAAATACATACGACGAAAATTCCTGAGGAAAGTCCTACACTGGTTAAAATGTTCCATCAGCTGGACTGTTTCAGTGTTACTCAGATTTGTACATTGTCAGATGAATCCTACTTGTAGTAGTGTGTAAGAGCACCTTGAAATAATAATTCAATTAATAATTTTCTCCTGTTTTACTTTTCTACCTCATTTGTTGTAAGCTTTCCCTTTCCTGCTTCCTCTTGACTAATAATGAGATTGCAATCTTTCCCACGACTGAGACCCTACTGTCATCACCTCTCTTTGACAACCCTGTCCCAAAACTGAGGATTCCTGCAAAACTACAAAACAAAAAGACAATGACAATCACCTTAATATATCATACTATAAATTGCAAGAGGCACAATAAATATTCATTTCTATCTCACCTTATTTTATTACTACTCTTAATACAACAAGAAAACATTCATAATGGTGTAAAGATGACAGCTTTTGGGCCACTATGGCTGATCTCTACTGCATATCCTCAGTTCAGTGTCTGGAAAGCAAGCGTTCAAATGTCTCCTTGAATCAGTGCTTCAAAGTTATGGGCATTTCCTAGAACACCAAACACTGATAATATCATAGCATAATAAAGGAGAATTTTGAAAATTTCTTTGTAATGTATATTAAACATTGATGATGTTGCTCCTCTTACTATTGGAAATAGTACTGAATAAATTTATATCAACCATAAAAAAGTCTACTTGAATATTTGCAATCACATATAGGGTAGAGAAGATTTTTCTTATGAGCAGAATTATATGTGTTTTTCCCTCTGTACACTGAAATGGAGAGAAAAACAAACTCATGAAAAAGTAACTAACAGTTTATGCAAAATTTCACAGTCTGGGTCTAAAAAAAACCTGAAAAATCCCACCTTACTCATTGTAATTCTGTGTCTATTTAACTTTGCATTTTTAAGGAATTTTTTTAGGTCAATCCAGTGCTGAAGTAAATTAAACAGACTGTGAATTAATTTGGTGTGGGCAGGGGTAAATTGGTGGTTAAGTATAAAGTGCATGTGATAACCCGCAGAGAATATTGATTTTTATTTTTTACTGTGAAAAAATTTGAGGGGCTGACTTTTTTAAAGAGTTGGTCTTGTTCCTAACAGTACTGTACCTATGGCATAATTGGGGACTGTATAGGTCTTAATTCCACCAGTCAATCCTATGCACTGCTCCACTGCCTGTTACTACGCACAGTAACACTTTGAACTTTCACATGCCTATATTTATTCAACAGATGGCAGAGCTTGTGAGAGGATCAAACACCTTCCTGACAAGAGAGCAGCTCATTTTGTGCAAGGAAACTGCCAGATATCTTTACTGGATGGTAAACAAACTGATAGCCTGCTTCTTTTCCCAGGAGGAATTAGCTGCATGCAGCAGCCACAAAGAGGGCAGGGAGGCATGAGCTGCTGAATCCTGCAAGCCTTAATTCAGTGCCTGGTAAGGAGACATTGAATCTACCTTGCAGTAGGTTGCTGAGACGAAAAGTTCACCCTCAAACTCTGCATCATCTGGATAAAAAACACTTATGGAAATATTCTCTTAAATGTAATACATAATGAGAAGCTTTCTGCAATTTTCTATATTAGCCTACAAATTCAGATTGTTTGTTTAAATAAGTCCTAAAACAACTTCAGCATGGCTTTATGGCTTTATCAGAACATGATGCTAAATAACAGGAGTTACAGTGGTGCTGTGTATTGAGTATATCTGCTTTGAGATAGCTAAGAAGCACCATCAGAAGCTATTCTTGGAACTGGACAGTTTTAACTGTACAATACTTTTTATAGAATTTTCTTTCCATCGGAGCATATTGTTTTCCTTTCTGACAGTTTTTCTAGGACTTTTCATAACAGACAATATCTCAGCTTGAACTTATCACCAAAATTTTCAAAAGACATCAGACCTAGCTGTGTAGTTCCTTGTTTCAGCTTTAAAGTGGGGTAGAACAGAATTCACTGATTTACACCTCTGAAAAATATTTCAAGTGGAGTGAAATAATGCTGAAAACACAAGAATATGAATTACTGGAACCAGCATGAGTTGGTGAAACACAGAAGGAGGGGAAAATCCAGTGGGAAGTCCTTTATAACAGCAGCAGACAGTGCTTTCTGAAGTGCCCTTGGAAACAAAAATATGTGCACTGTTGCCCAGGTGACAAAATCCAAGTACATGGTGCCTACTGTGAATGAAACAGCCAACACTGCCTGCTCCTTGTGGAGTGGCCAGCGTTAGTGACACTGAGAGCCATCACTTTGAACGGGCATGAGAAGCAAAGCCTACTTTCATGGATATTTGTTAATCATCTGCTGGACTAGGCAGCTGTAAAAGGTATAGCTTCTCCAAGGGAGGTGTTTGTAAGACTTATTTTACTTTCTACAAATACACATGTACGTTCCATTATTTCTTTCTCATATATTTTGCAATGCCAAAGAAAATACATAAGGATTTTCTCAGGTTAGACCTTATTTTACCTTGGTGGTGAGGTTCAAGCAGAATTTGTTTTCTTAACCTGATTTTTAATTTCTCTTGTTCTTTCAGACTCTTACACAGTTATGCACTTAAAACATTATAGACATACAGTACATAAAACTGACACCTTAAACGTGAATTCTTTTCTCCTTCTCCATCCATTCATATGTCCTAACTTGTTCTGCAAAGCATTTTTCCTAATTAAGTGTTCCCTTTCACATTAATCCCTTAACATCTGCCTAGTAATCAAGAACAAATGTTTCTCATTGGTATTCTCATGGAGCTGTTGGGCCCTTACCTCTCTTGCTGCAATGTTCAGCCCTTGCTAGTCAGCTTGCATTTTCACTTGAGCTAGCAGCTGACTTGGCTGCTAGTTACTGTTTCTCTGACTTTGTTCTCCCTGGGTCACACCAGCAGCTCATTGCCTAGCATGAAAGAGAAAACTGACAACAGAAACAAAAAAGAGAATTCACAAAGGTCCATATCTTCTGTTCCTGTCTGGGATTTAAGAGTTGCAACCCCAACCACACACTTTCTCATAATTATGTCTGCCCTTTTTATAAAGATAACTTCTTTATGAAAAAATAATAGCACATCCAAACTGATAATGCTGTATAGCTTCAATCCTCTCTTATCTGAACAGAAAGTACTTGTAGAAAGGTTAATGATACTGTGTACACCTGTCTCTTACCTCTCCTATCTAACACAAACTAAATTATTTCAGTGGTTTTTTGCTCTAATATAGGTCTGTAATCTACTGCAAGAAACACCATCGATTTTCTCTGCTTTTCATATGTTTTAAAATGACAGGTATGATTTAAACAACAAATGCAGGAGAAAGAAAAAAAAAAATCACCAAACCAAAGAATGGAAGAGACCCAAGAGGACAAGGACTTGTTCAGGCTGCTTGATTTGGGTTTTTTTTTTCACAGGTGATTACTGCTTCAATGGAGCACAGGTTATGTGCCTGGCTGTATGTACCTCTGAAAAACATTCTTCAGGTTTTTTATTTAGAAAGTTGTCAGTGGAGATTACTGGAAAATTTGTGTCTTTTGTTCTTAAAAAAACAAATGGAGAAATTCAGATTCAGCTTCGATACAATATTTTGATATTCCACTTGGAAAGCTAAAATAAATACTGAAGAACAGGTTAACTCTCATTCATAGAGAGTTGATGTGAAAAGAAAACCTGAAATCCTAGGATATGCCAAACTTTTATTGGGGTAAAGATGCTAGGCAAAACTTCAGGGAAGGTTTAGAGCAAGAAATAGATTTGATTATTTCCACTACTACTACTCAGTTCCTTGGAAAACTTTGCTTTCTCTTCTCATCTGTATTTACCCTAATGCCCTAATGTATACAAATATCATTTGTATATGATTCAAAGCTGCTCATGATATAAGAATGTAGAAAAATATTACTTTCTTCTGTGTATTAGGATAGAATTTTCTTTCATCTTTGATAAGACAGGATCCATCTTTTATGGGAAGTATAATTCAGGGAATACAGACATATGTTTGTTTATATGATCTATTTAACTGCACTGGTCCTTTTCCCATGTTTACCAGAGGCTTACTAATGCAATGAACTTCATTCACTAATAACAAAGAGGTGAGGAGCTACTCATTGAAGATGCTCATGGCTGTATGTCAGTGAAACTTGTGGTCACTCAGAATACACAAAAGCAAAATAACCATTCAGAACAATGTGGTAGAGCACACTCCATTAGCTCTGTCTTGCAGCTTGCACCACATTTGCCTCAGTTTTTTTGGAGCTGTTATCCAGTACGAAATTAAATTGTTTCCTCGTAACTGGGTGATCTAAAGCCTAAAAAATATTTTAATGGTGGCAAAACCAGATGTAATATTTTTCATTTCAAGATCAAAATTGCAATTTTTTGAGAGGAGTCCTTATCCCATTTTCAAAACACTTCCTTCTAAGCCATTTCTTTTAATTTTGATATTCAATTGTCTGAACTATAAAGATACCTAAAATTAGAAATTCCTCATTAGCACCTTAAACAGTTGTGGGAACTCAATCACTGACATTGTTGAAAACTGGTTTACCAAACATCTGTCAGGACCAGTTGAGGTGCAGTCAGCTTTGTCTTCAGGAATTAGGGTGGCCTGACTGACCACCTTCCAGCCCTATTTTCTATGACTATATTATTAAGACAAGATGAAAATACTTTTAAAGTCAATTTACTTTAAAAGGCTTTGAGAAGTTAATTACAATGGCAAACAGCATCATCCAATTTCACAGCTTAAAGGAAAACAGCCTTTATGTCTGCAACAAAGCTGGAATACCTCAATCACATTTATACTCCATGGTTCTTCAAAAATAATTTTTAAAAATTCCCTTAGCATGTGTCAAGCCGCCATTAGAACAAAGTATTTCAATCCTCAAAATGCTTCAGATGGAGTTCATTCACCAGCACTCTCCCCATTTCCTGGGGAGGACTATCACAGCCAAATACAAAATAATAGAATCATAGAATGGTTTGGGTTGGGAAGATCTTAAAGATCATCTGGTTCCAGCTGGGCATGGGTAGAGCTTTGGGCCAAGGTAGAAGCTGGGTCTATACCCACCTACCACATGCAAGGAAATGGTGTTGGTTGCAGCAGTGAAGGGGCAGTGCCTGCTCACACTTTTAGGAGAGGCTGTTTGAACAGGGAAGCAGTGTAAGCCTTACCACAAACATCCTCAGAGCAGAGCAGATGAAGATGTCCTTAATTGTTATTGGGCTGGAATTACCAACAGTTGTGCGTAGAACATAAAGTGAGCTTAAGAATAAGATTAAATAAGAAGTCAAACATGTTTGAATTAGTAACATTCTTTTAATCATCTCTTCTTCTGTAAAGACTACATACTTATACAAATACATATACATTTCCCGATGAAATTTCTATTGAAATTCAATGTCTGAAATTCCAAGCAATAGTAATTTTTTAAAAGAAATTTACACTGTGCCATCTGGAATTAGTATGAGATCTACTATAGGTCACATACATATATACGATATAGTGCATCTTTGTGAGTAAAATGAGTGATGTCCATAATTGAAAGGATATGCCCTTTCAATGCTGCTGTGGAATACTACTCAACTCTCCATATTCAGAAAAGGAATGCAAATCCCCTTAAGAGGACCTGAGGTTAGCTCTAAAAATGTAGCGGTGCAGTTACAGTGCTCATCACAGGTAAAGGAGGGACTGTACCTCTCCATCTGAATTTGTGTTGATATGTGGAAAGGAATTCAGAACTGAAGGAGAATTTGATTATGCAGCCTTGCGATTAGAGGACCAACACAGGACGAGTAATCCTGGATTTCATTCTCAGGACTCTTACTAGTTAATTTTTGTTCAATACACAAATAATCGTAGGTAAGGACAATTTATGTTAAATGCAAAAATAATCATAGGCAAGGAATCAAAAATTCTTTCCTCCAAAGAGAACCATGGCTGTTCTGTCTTGTTCTTTCTTTTGGTCATTAGTTTCCTACAGTTTGTTTTTTTTCCTTCTTTTGCTACATGTTTAGTAATGATCTTAATAATCACAGAAACAGAAAGAAAGAGAGAAGGAAGGATGGAAGGAAGGGAGGAGGGAAGGAAGGAAGGAAGGAAGGAAGGAAGGAAGGAAGGAAGGAAGGAAGGAGATACATTACAACTTCTGAACTACTGTCCTTTAACAACCAAAATAAGCATGAGTGTTTTGCATGATATAGAAACATAGGACAATGACCTGCACTAGAAGGGACCTTAAAGATCATCTAGTTCCAACTCCAATATCCTGTAAGCTTTTGTTACACCAGGAATCTAGTCCTTCCAGAAAATGTGCAGAAACACTTTCAGAGCTTCCCTTGAACATAAGTATCAAGCAGGCTCTGTTCTCACTTCAGGGCACCAGCCGCTTTTTAGGACACTAAGGTATGATAAATCAAGACATACACATTGGGAGCAGTAAGATGAAAAGGTAGATGCTAAGAAAACTGAGGTACCTTCAGAGCCAAGCAACATTTGCCAATATGGCCAAGATCCTTCTTTGAAGTAAACAGTCACTCTTGCAAAAACTGCTATAAAACAGGTGACAGTTGCTATGGTCATGTCCTGGACTGGAACTCGGAGATCTGCCTTTAGCCACCCACCTCTTGGAATGCTTTTCTGACCTGTGTTGTAACGCAGGCATAGGGCACCTGAGGATGGAAAGAGACTCTCAGATAAAACATGGAGGCAATGCAGTCCTTCATCCTGCCCTGAGAATCTGTAAACCACTTTGCAGGATGTTTATATAATCTGTATTTGTAAACCACCACAGTTAATATTTCTTGTACCTTTCTGGCTTCTTCGTTTAGCATGTTATAAAGCTTTTCCTAAACCTTTATTGCTACACTTTAAACCAACCAGTTTCTGTCCTTATAGATTCATAGAAAAATCTCAGTATTTTTCTCTTCCACAATTCAAATCTTGCTTTAACTAGAAACATTTTTAACAAAAAGCTGAGTCTTGATAAGTTATTCCAGTAGTTCTTTATTTTTCTGATAAAAAAGTATCTGATCCCCTGTAATCAGATGTAGAAAGCTTTTAAACTCTCTCAGCTTCCACTTGTGATTCAATTGCACACAATGATCTGCTTTTCTCACACCCTTCTTAAGTCTACAGAGAAAATAAACTCTTCAACAGGGCAGCAAAATGGACTCCTGATATTAGAATAGGTCTCTGGGCATGCTTGTGATGCAAACTTTAGCAGTGCTCCCCTTTAACCCAGGCTGGGCTGAACAAACACTGCGCAGCTCCCAGCCATTTGAGATGCTGTTGTCAGTCACCAGCATCATGCTGATTACAAGCAGAATCTCAACTGGTACAAACCCATGTAACTCCTATCAGACATCACACTCAACAGTTCTTGCTTTCTCTATGAAAATGTGCCTTCTGACTGCCATTGGCTTTAATCAGCAGCATGTTTGCTTAATGTGTCTGAGGTCTGTAATGGCATATTGAGCAATATGATAGGCATCTCATAAGACTATCTGATCTCTTAAGGTCTGGGATGAACTGTAACATCCCTGACGCACTCAGCCTCTTTTAATTAGTGAGTCATTTCTGTCATAGCTACCTACTGAAAGACATATATCCCTTTCTCAAGCTCCTTCCTGTCTTAGCTTATCTGTTTTTATAATAAAGACTCATCTTAGTTATGGGAGACACAGACTTCTCATTAAGAAACTTGTAAGAACAGTACCAGTTCATGTTCAGTGAGAGCATACACCCAAAAACTCTTTGTACAGTATCTCTAAAACTCCATGTTGTTCCTGTTGTTACAGTAAATAGTTTTTCGGTGGAGAACACCATACTTTAATATATATATTAACCTTTTACTTACAGTTATATATATATTACAGTTACTTACATTTACCATTCTTGTTTTATACATGTATAAAGCCCATCGACTTCATTGGGAAATTTGACTGTTCAAGTGTGGACACTCAAATTGTGATATGAGTAGGACAAATTTGGGTGGGATAGAGCAAATTTTCTTCACCGCAGTCAGTATGGGTCCCTGTGCTGAAAACACTGTTGATAACACAGGAATGTTTCGGTTACTGCTGAGCTACAAAGTGAGCTGCACTACTACTGAGTTACGTTTTCTGTCTCTCACTGCACCCCATCAGGGAGGAGGCTGGGGGTGCACAAGCAGCTGGAAGGGGACACAGCTGGGACAGCTGACCCCAACTGGCCAAAGGGGAATCCCACACCATATGGCATCCTGCTCAGTAATAATAGCTGGGGAAAGAAGAATGAAGAGGAGGATGGTTTGGAGTGTTTGAGTTTGCCTTTTTAAGTCACCATTGCACATGATGGGAAGCCTGATTTCCTGGACATGGTTAAACACCTGCCTGCCAATGGGAAGTAGTGAATGTATTCTTTGTTTTGGTTGCACACACGGCTTTTGCTTTACCAATTAAACTGTCTTTATGTCAACCCATGAGATTTCTCACTTTTACTCTTCTGATTCCCTCCCCACCCACCTGGGGAAGTGAGAGAGCAGCTCTGTGATGCTTAGCTGCCAACTGATGTCAAACTTCAACAGTCCTCTGACACCCAGTGTGGGGCTAGAAACATTCAAGATAGTAAGAGATTTGATTGGAATATGCTATGTTGAATTTATAGCTGTTATTGCTGTTTAGCCATAAATTGAGAGGTTCCTGTGCTTTCCATGGGGCTTGCTTGCCTCAGTGTGTAGAAGAACCTAGTACATTTTAGTGGCTACTTTTTGCTCTCACAGCTTGCTGTAGTGTTTGTTATACTAATTCTCATCTTACTCTGCTGTGCCTGGGAACATTTTGATAACAGCAATGGTGATGTGCCTGGGCTGGCAGATGGCCAGAGCATCACTGCTCTCTCTGTCCTGCTGCACTGGACAGGCTGGAAGTACAGTGTGAATGATTCAAAGGGGCTGTAGCCTGTGGTTGAGTCCATGTGGGAGCAGGACACCCCAAAGCATTGGTGGCCATGGATAAGTCCACATCAGAGTAGATGTATCTCAAAATGTCTGTGGTGGTGGCTATGTCTGTGCCACAGCTGGTGTACCTCTGAAGGGAAGCAGTTAATTCCAGTGCTAAACCCTATGGTCTGCTCCAAAAGAATGAAGGATAGAGATTATAACAGAAGTATCTTTAAATGGTTGTAACCTGGGATTTGAGTTGCATCTTTAGGAGTCGCTATGGCAGGAATTGCCTAAACAAATGGAGGAGAACTCTTATAAGAAACAGTGCAAATACAGCAATGACTCAACTCAAATTAGCGGCTTTGGTGCCCAGTAACTCCAAGCGATACACCACCTCCCCTGTCCTGAGTGATCATCATTAGAAATGGAGCCCAAAGTCATGGACTAAATTAAGTCAATGGACGTTTTACAGACATTTCACAGGAGTGGTCCATCAACTAAGGGAATTATATCTGTGTTCTACACCAGAAGGTGGAAAGGAAGATGATGGCTAATGATGATGTATTGGATAGTGTGAGACCTGAGCATGATGTAAATGGTGTGGAATAAGTGGTAGAGAATGTGCTGGTTTTGGCTGCAATTGAGTTAATTTTCTTCACAGTAGCCAGTATGGGTCTATGTTGGAATTTTGACCAAAACCATGTTGATAACATAAGGATGATTTAGTTCCTGATGAAGAAGTACTTAGACAGCATCGAGGCCTTCTCTGCTTCTCACCCCACCCCACCAGCCTCAAAGCAGCTGGGAGGGGACACAGCTGGGACTAAAGGGATACCCCAAACTGTATGGCATCATGCTCAGCAGTAACATCTGGGGAAAGAAAGGAGAAGGGAGGGATGTTTTGAGTGATGGCATTTGTCTTCCCAAGTCACTGTTACACATGATTGAGCCCTGATTTCCTGAAGATGGCTGAACACGTGCCTGCCCACGGGGAAGTGGTGAATTAATTCCTTGTCTTACTTTTCTTGTGTGTGCAGCTTTTGCTTTACCTGTTCAACTGTCTCTATCTCAACCCACAAGTTTTCTCACTTTTACTCCTCCAATTCTCCCCCTGTCCCAGTGGCCTGGGGAGTGAGCAAGCAGTTGTGTGGGACTTAGTTTCTGAATGGGGTTAAACCATGACAGCAAGAAATGCCATTTGGAGCTCATTAGGCAGATGTAGCTTTTACTGCTCCTAAAGCATGTTTGCTCTTGCGTTCATACACAATGAGGGGATAGTATATGCACATGTTGTATTAAAAGTTCTGTACTTCGTTTTAGACAATGACTGGGCAACTCTCCAAATTGTTCCTTATGAAAATTTATTAAATGTACGGGTTTTGAAAGAAAGGTATTGCATGGGGTCAGATAAATGTAAAACAGTTCCACTGGGTACCAGAGCAGTAGGAATAAAAAGTGTGTGAATTAATTTTTCGTTGGCAGTTAACTCTATTCAGTGCAAAATTTGTTTGGGGTTTGTTGCAGAGCTTAAATATTTGACATTCAGATGAAATATATGTTTGTTTTCTCTAAAGCTGTCAGGGGCATGCATGTGTCAGTTTTCATTAAGAATAATTTCCCTCAGGATCTTTGGCTTAAGTTAACCTTCAGACCTCCACCGACCCCTTCCAAACCATCAGGGTTTCTTTTTGCATGTTGTTCCATGGATAAATGTACCTGCCAAAACCTAAGAGCTTCAGAGGATGATGTTGACTGAATGTCTGAGCAGTTCTCAAACCTAAGAAATGTGCCCTGCAAACTACAGCAATAAATTCCCTTCTTTCCTCTGAAATGATCTATTTTCCCAGTACAAATAAACCAAACACTTAGGTAAGTGTATATAGAAGGGACATTTAAAAATTAGTGTCTTTTATGTTAAAGCTTCTTTCTGTAAGAGTCACATTGTGCTGTATATGCTTAAGCTCAATTTCCACCCTGAAAATTTATACTTGCAAATAAATGACAAAGCGCAGTCCTGGCTTTTCTTGAAATATATGAAAAGGAATCCATTAACTTAACATCATAACAGTAATATGTGGCTAAGGTGGCTCCTCTGAACAAAATCTTACTATTTCTCTGGGCAGGAAGACTTCACAAAAACCATAAGCCCTGCTAGTGCAGGTTGGGACAAATGTTTGAACCCCTTTCACTCTTTGCTGATGATATAGGCCACCAATTTTCTTAAGAGTTAATTCTGTTCCCTGCTCAAATGTAGCAAATAATTTTAGAGTTAGGTCATTGCTGGCAAGTAGAGGGGGACTGCTGAAAGTAAGGAAGTTTCCAGGGAAAAGCAGAGACTGAAATATTATTCAAGGATCCTTCTGCCTAAAAATCATGAGGTTATTGTAACATAGCGTTCTGGTTCACACGATCCACTGATGTTAGTCAGTAAGGAATGCTGAAATGTTTTGATTTGAAGGCTGTGTTGGAAATGAATAATTCATTTCATTTTTGCACCCATGAGTTGAGAAATAAATGTGCTATACACATTTCTCTTATAGAATGCTTTAATGGAAGACTTACCTTATTTGCTTTCTCTTAGATGAAGTCCCACAATTAGTTTTTTGTAATGAGCTATCAAAAAGTTTTTTTGCTGCAAGACCAAGGCAAGGAATCAGCTCACTGATTTTCAATAAACCACACCAGTAACTAATACTTTAATATCTATTGTTTAGCAATTTGAAACCTTAGCATAGATAGCCTTTTGTAAACATATCATTCACAGTGAGGTTTATCTAAAATTATTATTAAAAACATAATAAAACATTTTTCAGTTGTGCATTTCCTAGTTGCAGAATTCCCTGAAAGTTATATATTGAGCTGTATACATTGATCTATATGTTGGGTTATAGAAAAATAACTTCAGAGGAGTTATGTATTCAGTGCTAGATGTTGTCCCTCTATCCAGCTCACTCCATTTGCCTTTTGGATGGCCTGGATAAGAGTACAGCCCACACCTGGGTGAAATCTGACCCTTATTATTCATAGTTTTCACAACAGAGATAAGCTAAAGCTATTCTTAGGAAGATATTTTTTCTCCCAAGAACGATTTCTCTTATGTTCATCATAGTGGTGATACCGCATTTTCAGACTTTACCCATGTTTCAAAGCTTCTCTATATTCTGCATGTTATATGGCAATAGCCAAACCAGAGTTAAACAAACTCCTGTAGGAACAAGAACAGGTCTGGTCATGACAGCAAAGTGCACCGTGGTTATCAAGTATATTACTGGGTTTAAAGGAAGAGGCCTTCTTAGAAACTTTTAAAGTAAAAACTGTGTTCATGAAAGTGCTACACAAAAGGTTCCAAACTGACTCCCCACTCAGCCATGGTTACCCAATTTAAATATCAGTGACCCCGTCTGGAAAAATTCCTGAGGGAGAGAGGAAAATATAGAGCATGTCTATGTGGTCAGAAGATGGATGTCATTCCCTTGCTCTGTCCATGGCTTGGGGCCATTGAGATGTTATTCTGGATACTGTTCCACCAGGCTCAGGGCCAGATCTTCCTAGCATACCTTGTCCAAAAGAGATTTAGGACAGATCTCAGAACTCTAAAATTCACCCTGTTTCCCTGATTTTTTTATGTCTGTCATATGGACCCTATTAGAAATTAAGGAACATGATCAGTGATTTCCAATAAACCTTTATATAGATATTGAAAATAAATGGACCTCACTAAAGTATTCCGGACTCCAGTTCCCAGTCATCAGTTTTCTGTGAAGTATTGTCTATTAAATAACCAGGCAGTTTCCTCTGAAGCAATATTATTAGAGTCATTGCAAAATGAGTTGGAGCTCTCTGACTGAAATTTGGCTCTGAACTAAGAGTTAACCTCAAAAATAATCTTTCATTTTTGGAAGAATTCAAAATGATACCAATGAACCAGCACTGTTCAGAGCTAGTTTGTGTCTCCAACTGTTACTAATTGTTGCATAGCATCTATTTTTGACTTGAAATCCCCCATCTCCAGCACTCCTCACACCTTTGCTCATCATTATTTTTCATATAATAGGATTCCCTCAGTTACCCTAATGTTGTGAAATGCATCATCTGGTATAGGTTAGCTGCCAAGGCTCCCTATAGAGCCAATGAAAAAGGTCAGGTGCAAATAAATTAATAACTTCAGGTATTCCACTTTATTATATCACTGTCTCTGTCTCATGGATAAGACTATATATCTCCATCAACTACAAGGGAAATATAGACTATCAGTTACACACCTGACTTTTAGGTGCCTAAAATCCATTTAGATAAATCCCATTCTTTGTCCAGATAAGGTGTTGTACAGTAATGATCATAACCTAAAACTCTGCAGATACATTTTCACAGAACCAGTCTATGAAAATAAACCAAACTTCACTCTAATGCAGTTAGATGAAATGATCTGCTATGTTTAGCAGTATATTTTTTATCGTTTATCATTTCTTAAAACTGTCCAGTGCTGCAAATGTTACTCTGTTTCTGGTAATATTAGGGGAAACTGTGAGTGCTCATCATCAGAAACAAAGCTTATGTTGTCTTGAATTTAATATGCACAAAGAAATACCAGGTTATTTTTGTACTATTCACGGGCGCAGTCACACCCTATTAAAGGTAACCAAAGTCATGATGGAAAAAGCAACACAGCTCTCCTAAATTCTGGGAGCTTGGCTTAGAAGGATTGGACTGTGATATTTGAAAGGACCTCAGACTGGAATGAATGGCGAATAAATGTACAACCACTCCCTAAAGAGAAAGTTCATCCTGACTCAGTCCTTTTGTAGTACTGCCCTTAGCCTAATACTCAGTGGGCAGGGCCAGACCCAACCACAGTGGGCCTCACCAGAGGCATGTTAAACCAAATGACATGAAGTGCATGATGTGACATCAGGTGCCCCAGGAATGTGTGTATTTGGCTGGTTCCTACACTCCCTTTACCTTCAGTCACCTGGCTCCTCAGCTGGCACCAACATCACTATTCCAAAGAATGGGGGCATTTTCCTTAGCCACGCTAAAGAATCTCTTTTGAAGATTTACAAAGAGATGTCACTGTTTTGGGACCCTAATTCAATGAGAGTTGAGTAGCTAACTCCTTGGAGAGGGTTGCTAAACTAAATTGGAAATGCCCTACATTTAACTGGGATTTTTTGGTAGATTTGCAAATAAATTGTTCTCAGAACCTTTTGGTGTATAAATAAATGAAAGCTGCCAAAAAATATGTCCTTATATGAAAATCTGGCATGTTGGAAATGGCTTAGCTGATTTGTACTCATATACACTTGGCAACTGAGTAGAAGTGTACCAAACAAATTACTTATGGATTGGGTTCTAATTGAAGTGCCTCAGCAACCTATTGCTGTCCAGAGAGGAGCAGAAAGAGAAATACAAAATTTAGGATCCAGTCTTATTTCACACTATTCTGATTTAATGGGGAGCTGCAGATTGGAGGATGAGCCGTGGGATTACATTTGCAAGTGTGTTTACAGATACAGTATTGATTTCCTGGCTTACTAAGAGCATTTCTGTACTGCCTCTGCTTGCAATAAACAACCCTGCAAGAGTCTACATGGTTGTGAAGCCATGATGCATTATTTAACAGGACCTAATCAATATAAAACAAGCATTCCCTTTGTTACAGGAGTGCTATTGACAGAATGCTTCTCCCTTTTAATTTTTTATTATTTTGCATCGATTGCTGAAGCCCTGCATAGTCTTCAACAACATTTACTGAGCTAGACCTGACCACAAATCTCACTTTATGTGAAAAAACAGATTGCCCCATTTTAGCACAGAATTAATTCAGAAAAATATCCAGCATTCTAAGAAATCAATATGAGCATAGCCATTAACTTCAATAAAAGAAAAAACAGGTCTTTGATCAGATATAAAAATCAGTCTATTTAACCATCTCTGAAATAAAAGATCAATACCAAAAAAACCCACAACCTTTCCTATTCCCACATAAGTCCTTGACTTAAGAGTTCATCTGCCAAGAATGCACAGAATTTTGATTACTTAGCTAAGAGTAGAAGAAAAAGAATTTTGCCAGCTGTAATTTCAAAAATAGTATTCTCTAACCTTTGTCTCATGTTTGCCTGCAGTTCTACTAATGCCATGTCTGTAACATCATTCAAATGACCATAAAAAAGTGCAAGTTGGGTTTTATGAAGCCAGACAACCTTGCACATATCGCATTTATACTCTCTTAAAAATCTTCACCCCATTCAATGGGAGCAGGGATGAAGTAGGCACAGAAGAACCTATTTAAAAATTTCACATCCACTTCTTGGATCTTGCTTTGCAGGAACATACTTAATTAGTGAAGTTTTAGGATCTTCATAATAAAACTCATGGACATGATTGTCAACCACCCTATTCCAGGCTCATAGTCTCAACTAGCATTCATTAACTGCTAATATGACGTTTAGGGAATCAGACAATTTGGCACACAGTGATCTAAAAAACCCTCTAAATTAATTTTTTGTTTGAGTATATTTCTTTTCAATTTTATAAAAGGAAAAAAATACAGGTTTTTTCTTCCAGTCTAAAAATTAAAGCTTTACACCAAAAACTGAACTTTAAAACTAACATAATCTGATTATTTTGACGCTTCCTATATCTACAGCAGTGAGGGTGTCAGATATTGCTTCAAGTTGAATGACAACCAGTTTATCATTAAAATTGAAAATCTTTATGCAGAAATAGGTGAGGAATGCTATGTCTGACATTTTGGAAAGTGATGAAAATGGCAAATAAAATAAATATGAAGCATATAAAGACAAGTCCCAAATATGAAGCAGGCAGCTTTTTATGTCTAGCTCAGAGAAGATACTTCAATATTCTCTGAAATCTGTTTTGAAGAAAGAGAGAATAAACTGGGAGAAGATACATTTTGCTAGTTAGGAGATGAGATGGAGAATACAGGAGGAGAGGATTTCATATTATTGTTTTACTATTAAATAACCACTAGTCATTCATTGCTGAACGTAAAATATTTAATGGCCTTAGGATGTCCCTTTCAAGTTGCTGTTAACGTTGTTACAAAGCGCAAACATCATAGGTATCCAAAAAAGTTTACAAATATTTTGTAATTGTTTAGAAGTATCCTCTGCTACACCATTCTATTAGCAGACAAATAAGAAGAAAAAAAGAGATGAGAAAAGAAGATATTTTGCAGAACCTCTAAGCTTATACCTCATAGCATCAATCACAGTGAAGAGCAGAGCTTGCCAGAGGCATTTCCTTTATAATCCAGAGGACCATCTGTACAGCGTTATGGAATACAGCAAGCAGAAGCTTTCATACTGCTGCCCACGCCTGTGTGCAGATACACACCTACTGCAAAAGCCAAGGGGATGCCAAGGGGAGAAGGCATCACAGGTGCTCACTTTATAAATGATACACTAGATATTAGTCAAAAAAAGTTTAAAATTTTTCCCAATCACCATCCTTGGATGCTCAGAAATCTTCCTGTGTGGACATGAAGGCTTGCCATAGCCAAGTTTCCGAATTCAGGTGAGGTGGACAAATAGTCTTTGACAAACTGAAAGCTTTTGTCAGGAGAGCCCAAGAGAGGTCCCATGAGGATATATGTGTAGTGGCAGGGAGCACTGAACTAGGAGTGTGCTCCCTGTCTGGTAGACCATATAGAGACATTCCAGTTTTAGCCAAATTATTGGGATTGCAAGTGCTTCACTTAATGAAGGAGAGACCCTCTGGGGTCTGCAAAGAGATCCAAACAGCAGAAAAGCCAGAATGGCCAAGTGGATTTAGCTGTTTTGTATTCTGTGGTGGGAAATTCAGTTGTTTCATCTTGGTCAAAGGATAGACACAAGGCTATGCAGATCTTCAGAGGTGCAAAATCACCCCTCGCAACAAGGAGAAAGAAGAAATCACCTGAAATTCTGAAGCAGGAAGGCAAACCCATAAAGTAGGCTCATTGCTCCTGCCAGAGACAGGCACCAAAGGACAGAAGATAGGTGGCAAAAAAAGCCTCAGGGCTGCCAAAGCACTGAAATTCTGACAAAGCAGCACCAGACGAACTTAAAAATATGCTGATGGCTTTAGAAAGGGAGTCAACCTGCCTGAATAGGTTAACCTCAGCTAAAGATTTCCTTCCAAGCTTGTACAATTTTGCAATTACAAGATTCTCTCTCATGTCATGAACTAGAAAAATTCTCTTTATTGATTTTTTTTATACTACTTTCTAATTCTAAGAAAATTCATATTCTTTTGTTAGGATTCTATCAACCTTTTCCTTTTCCCTCCTTACTGTAGGAGCCAACCAGTAAGAAGTACTGTCGATACTATTATATATCTGAAAAGATAAACACTTGGCAACTTGGCAACACTTAAGCATTCTTCATCCTTATTCTTTTATGCATCATAAGGGTCTGCTCAGAACACCCACATACATGCACAAACATTGTGTCACTCACACATAATACACTCCTTTTTCCAACCACAATTTTTCCTTTCCCAACAGTTCCAACTATAATTCACTGGCAGAGCAAAATGTTGGAATAAGCATCTCATTTATCACTGGACAAAGACAGGCCTTTACTTCTCCTCAGCCCTAAAGGCCAAAGTGGAACTGTTTGCATCTCATTTGTCATAAACTTTCAGTAGATGAGTTAGTTTATATCTGGGTGGACTGAGACAGGCTGGAGCTTACTGCAGTGAGGTTTTTTGTTGTTTTAGTCAGGATGGGGGCAGAACTCACGGTTCTAAAGCTTTACTTTTACTGCTGAGCAAGTCTGAGTTTATCCTGCCTGCAAGAACAGAAGAGCTGTGGTTCAGAAGGACTCCCTAGGGTGCTCTGGCCAAGTAATTACAGTAACTTGCATAATACCTCTCATCAAGAAACTGCATTTTTGCAGCAAGAAGAGGAGTCTTGTTCCATTCACAGCAGAAACTTAAAAAAAAAGAAAAATGTCAGTCTCCAGTACTAAACTACCTTACCAGCACAAGTAAGGGCAGCAAACACGGAAAAACATAAGTGAAAAGGGCTATGTGCAGCTTACTGGAGAACTAGAAAAGACACTATTCTTTTTGTCTTGGTTTGGTAGAAGGGAGCCCTCAGGAAGAGTTTACATAAGGATTGGCTAGTGACCCCTGCACAGCAGAGCTCTCTCAGAAGCTATCTCACAGCTCTTCACTGCCAAATTCACAGGCTACCACCCAAGGAAGGGTTGTGCCTGAGGCTTGCTCTTCTGTTCCACAACTGCTTGGTGCATGCAGATGCCTGCGTATGTCTCAAAAATGGTTGATTTTGTGCAAGTTGCTCCCTTCCATCAGCCCTGTGTCAGTCCTGCTCCCTCAGATGGGGACACATCCATGACACTCGCCAAATGATACTCTCCAGGCCATTCACAGACCATGAAGTCCAACAAGGACCTTTGGTGGACTCCAGGGGACTGAGGCTCTCAGGATGCCAGCAGAGAGTCAAGAAGAAGGAAACAATTATTTAAGCTCTTATTTATAATTTGGGAGAACTCTTTGTAAAATAATATTATCATGTGCAAATTGGGAATACAGTAATAAGGAATCAAAAAAAAAAAAAAACATCATGTCTCCACAGGATATTTCTTGGAAGGTAGAGACAGGGGTTCTCCACTGGCAGGAGAGCCTTGTTCCCCCACTCCTTAGGCAAGTTCCCCAGCCAGTGACTTGCTGACTGCAAGACTGACTGTATCACCTGCTGGCTTTATTAATGGTGTAAAAGTCCAGCATGCTATTTCTCTGGCTTTGTTTTTAATGAAAATATGTCGATATGTAAAATTAAAATGCTTTATTTCATAGAAAAAAAAGAAAAAATCCCATTCTGTCCCCCAAAAACCTACATCTAACCAATTTCACTTGTTCTTCGTGTAGCAAAAGCAAGGACCTGTTTATTTAGACTTAGGTCAAGCCAAGGAAATGTCTATTTTTAAAAGATCATTGGCATTTAAAAGGATAAAATACACTGGTTTGTAAATGACTCCCTATTCCATTCCCTACTCCTTATAGAAGTCTTAATAAATTAAAAATTTTTAACTGTGGCTACTTTTACTGAGATCCTGAAATGTCCATAAAATTTATTTGAACTGTGATGAGAAAGCTTAGTCTTATATATTGGTTCTCTATTCGTAAGATACAACGTATTTTTATATTTCCAATTTTTAAAGGTTCCACTTTCCTCCACAGAAACTAATTGGGTCTGTTCCCCACCCATTTTAACCTTTTTTCCTCAAGCTCAAGGATGCCAAGGTTCTGCTTAGTACATAAATCTGATATTTTGAAAGAATAAAAAAATTCCTTTTCTTTTCTTGGTGAAGCATATATTTAAGGATGAATAGACCATTTTAAAATTTTGACAACAGCACTTAGCCAAGAATGCAGAGATTGATAGTTTCTCAAAAAATTAAGATTATTTTAAGACATATTTGGTTAACAAAATATCTCAGGTTTCCCACCCAGCCTCAACAGTTGGCTTTTGCTGTACTAACCACTGCTGTTAAATTATATAGTGCACACTACACTTATGATGGACATGGTTATAATGGACAATTGGTTATAGCGGACAAAAACAGATCTCCCAAACCAAACATATTAAGTTCAAGACATTCCTCTCTGGTTATAACAGACAAACATTGGCCACAATGCCAATTTCTGGACTTTTTTCTCAACCCTGTAAGTGTACTGAATAGAAATGGGAGCTAGGGAGGAAAGTTACAGGAATACTGTGCTTTTAAAATAGATTGTGCCTTAAGCCAAAGACTGAACAAGATGGTAAGAGAGGTTATGCCAGACTTGTGCTTTCTGCCAGCCTGACTGACCACTGCATACTAGATAAACGCAGAATTTTCTATAATCTAATCTCTCCTGCTCTTAGAGCCAGCTTCAGTGAATGCAATACTGTGGAGATGTAGAAGGACTCCAAGTCACCACTCCTTTGCAGGGCTCTTCCTCAGAAGGCACAGCCTGTCCTGGCCAAGCAAAAGGCCACACACTTAAGGGTACTCCAATTAACATAATACTTTTCAAGGTAGCCCTTTGAATCCTGTTTATCCATATTTGCCAAGAGTAAAAGGGAGCTTGGTGGGTGAGTTAAAATGTACCCATTTCAAATAGAAAGAGTCTTGTGAGCTGTCAAGAAATGTGAAATATTTATGATCCACAGCTCATGAAAGAATTGCATGTAAGGCTCAGTCAAAATCTCACGAGATTTTCATGACACTCACCCAATGCCAACAGCTATTGCAGATAAAAAACATTTAAATGTCCTTTCAGGTCCACTTCTTACATAGGGCCTTTCCTGGCTAAATTTCAAAAACTAAACTATCAATGGTGGGTGTAGAAGCGAGAGGTATTTTTTAGGTCTACTTTTGAAACAAACAAACAAAGTCACTTTGTTTTTCACTTCTGTTAGAAGTAAACTGTTTGAATTTAAACCTTTTGATCTGAAGAATAGGGACTTAAGTGAGGCATACTTTTCCAAAATGTTGGCAAAGCCTACTCACCTGAGTTCCTCATTGGGTGTCTTGGCAATAAAACACATGACCCTTTTTGAAAGGCTTTAGCAAACATTTTAGTAGCCACACACTTGTTTTCAGGGGCCCTGTGGCAGACCTTTCCTGGCCATGATCTTTGTCACTAGCAGAGTTAGTTCTTCAGGATCCTTGCCTCTCTGAAGCTCAAGAATTCCCATTATACTTTATGTCTTAAAAAAGTAATAAATGAGGACAGAATTCACACTTCTCCATTCACCAGCACCCGCTCACACCTATGAAACAGCTTTGGTAGAAATGAGAGGTTCTGTATTTGCATGACTAAGGCCCTGCAAGTGGGCACCCTGTCAACTGATGCTAATGGAGAAGAAAAGCTGACCCAAAATGTAATTCTGCATTTCAACAAGAAGCTTCATTTCATTCTATATGTTCTTTGAGGTCAAAGTCTGTCAAAGCACAATCTTGGCTTCCTGATGTCTAGCAGCAATGATGAGTACTTACTACATTCATAAACAACATTGCCAATGAATTTTATTTATGCCCTATGTGACCTCTCCGCAAAATAGTGATGAACATCCCAAGTCAGCATAAAGTACATTGGAAGTTCTTTACCTAATACCTGAAGTATTAGGTAAAGTATTAGGAACCCAAAGCTCCAGAACAAAGCTGAAAATAAATCATAGAATCATAAAATATCATGAGGTAGAGGGGACCCACACGGATCACAAAGTCCAAATACTGACTTTGCACAGGACAACTCCAAAATTCACACCATCTGCCTAAAAGCAGTGTCCAAAATCTTGAACTCTGGCAGATTTGATGCCATGACCACTTCCCTGGAGAGTCCATTCCAGTGCCCAACCACCCTCTGAGTGGAGAGCCTTTTTCTGATATCCAAACCAAACCTCCCTTGACTCAGCTTCATGCCTTTCCCTTGGGTGCTGTCACTGGTTACTACAAAGAAATCAGTGTCTGTTCCTCCTCTTCCCCTTGTAAGGAAACTCTAGACTGCAATGACGTCTCTCCTCAGTCTCCTCTCCAGGCTGAACAGAAGAAATGACCTCAGGCATTCCCTTAATGCTTCTTCTCAAGGCCCTTCACCATCTTTGTAGCCAGTCTTCGGATGCTTTCTAACAGCTGAATGTTCTTCTTGTATTTTGGTGCCCAAAACTGCCCCCAGCACTGGAGGTGAGGCCGCCCCAGTGCAGAGCAGAGCAGGACAATCCCCTCCCTTGCCCGGCTGGCGATGCTGTGCCTGATGCCCCCAGGACACCACTGGCCCTCCTGGCTGCCAGGGCACTGCTGGCTCATGTTCGACTTGCCATCAGCGAGGACTCTGAGATCACTTTCCATGGGGCTGCTCTCCAACCTGTCATTCCCCAGTCTGTACAGATGTCCAGGGTTGCCCTGTTCCAGGTGCAGAATCTGGCACTTTCCCTTGTTAAATTTCATACCGTTGATGACTTGCATCCTCTGAAATATGATGGCAAAATATTTGTCATCTGCGATAGCTGGTGTGACAGCACACATTCAAAAAGCCTCCAAGTTCACATGGTGATTTTCCAGGCAGTGGATTCCTGTTTCCACTCCTATGTATCTTCCCTCTTTGTCATAAAATGAGGGCATCACAAAACACTGTGATTGTCTACAGATTGTTTCATTTCAACAGCGAGACAGATGCCACAAGTTTGTCCTGTTCTGGACAAAAATTGCTAACAAAATGTGATCAGTGAACTAACATTACAGCAAGTCCTGGGACTTGAAGCTGTGTAGGGAACATAAACTGGCAAACACACTTGCCCTCTAGAGCAACAGTAAAAACGGTTTTCAAAATGTGTTCAAACATACTATATTTTCCAAAATTGTAGGAAATATCTCTATTTAATTAGTTTAGAGCATTTGAGATTTGGTTGTTTTGGGGAATTTTCCCCTGAGTTTCAATATTTTAAGGCCTATTTTCCAGTTGTTGAGTAGACTCTACCTTTATTCAAGCAGTGCTAGTGTACAGAGTTTGAAGGACAACATGAAATATCATCAAGATATGTGGTTATCATACAGATTTCTACTCATTTAAACTATCATTATGGCACAAAACTTCAAGTAATCACCGGACTTTCTCTTCACTGGCTAACTCAAAAACACAAGAATAAAACATAAATAAGTGAAAAATGTCATTTCCCCAGAGTGTCTTAAATAATTGGAGGTGCATGTTGATGTCTTTTGCTTATCTATCTTTTCATTTCCTTGGTTAAAGATATAATACTCAACAGAGGAAAAAAGGAAGGCAAAGAAAAAAGTGCATTAAGATTACACTTGGCATTTTAAATACAACAAAAGGTACCTATAGGGATGCTTTATTGTACAGTGGAGTAAACTCCAGCTGTCAGCCCTGTGATCACTTCTTCAATAGGCAAAAAGGACTCAGCTCTAACCTGGCTGCATGCTGGTTCTCACCAGTAGAACAACTACTTCCTTAGGAATTGCATTCACAATTATTCCCTGAGTTTCAAAGAACACTTTGAAAGAAAAACGTGAATAAACTTCTTAAGTGAGATGGGTTTTTTCTTTTTTTTTTCTCTTTTTTGGTGTTAAATAAAAAAGCTGTTTATCTGTTTTTGTTAGAGCTAAAGTAAAACCTTTTGCCAGAGATGAAAACTTCTACAGGATGATTTGAAAATCTTGTGGGTTTATTGGTTCTCCTATTATGTTCACATTAAAGAGACCAAAATATGTTAAATATGACTCTCTGCCTGGAGAGGGAGGAGCTACTGCATAGATGGAGTCAGAGAATATGCACTGATGAAACTTTGATCACTTCTTTAAATGTGATATTATGAGGAGAAATCCCAGCCTGAAGGAAATGGGATTTCTCTCATTGGCTTCAACTGGACCAAGGCACTACTATCTGATAGCAATTTCTAGATTTGTTGGGTAACTTTGTTCAAGATCCCCATTTCACAGAACAAGCATAACTGAACACTAGAATTGGTTTAAAACTTTGAACATTTTCATGAGAGCTTTTCTTTTTCAGAGTGTTCTCTTTTAAATTTTGCAGAGAAAAATCATGAAATCAAATAAATTTAATTTCGAAAATTTGCATCAGTCCTACTTGAAATGTCTAATATTATGTGTTTTTTCTTCTGGCTCTTCCCTTTTTCTTTGTTGATTTCCATCTTCGTTTTCTTTTACTATCTAAACAATAGAAAAATAAAAAAATGAGAAGCATGAGGAAGGGGAAGAGGAGAGGCATGACAACTACTTGGCAAGGGGGATGACTTTTTTCCATAGTCTATCTCTTGCCTTCAAAGACAGAAACAAATTATGTAGCTTCAAAACTACAAATTTCCACTTTTTTTTTCCCAGTGTTTTGTTACACTGCTTTCAAAAGAAACCACTGTATTTTACAAGCTAATTAAATTTTGTATGTTGCTTCTCTTATGAAATTATCTTCTTCATTTCTAAGTCCATTCTCTTAACCAGTTTTTCATAAATTTATGAAAAATTCCACCCTAGATTTCTCCTTCATATAGATAGGTAAAACACAGCAGACTGACAGTTGCAATCTGTGCAAGGCTAAGCAGCATATGGCCTTCAGCAAAAAAGGACCATAAATAATTTTTTAAAAAAATTTTATTGTGGCATTATACATTTGACAAACTTTAGGCAGCAATCCAAAATACAGACAACTATTCAGCAATTTCTTTTCAGTGAAATGCTTCTCCAGGTGGCTGGATGCTTAATTTTCACTTCTGGCCTTAATTTTCAGCCAGCTAACTAATCTGCTCTTTCAGCCTTCTCCAAGTTCATCAACATTAAGACTTCATAAAATTGACTCAATTTGTTTTCCCATCATTCCTTGACCAATCAATAGTCTACGTGTTTATATGAAAATAGTTTTTCCAAATGTCTGAAATCTCCATTTATAGAGTTTTGAGGAAAGGGTCAGCTATTGAAACAACAAGCTCAAAGCATGAGGGAGCTGTCTGAGCCTTTCTTTTTTTTGCTTCAACAGTAATTCTTGTCACCTTATAATCCCATTGAACAATTTTAATGTAAAAATGTACCAATGGAAATACGAAACATGAGGAGTGGCATTCCACAGAGGTTTTCTGTCCAAAATTTTCCATGTGATATAAAAGAATCAAACAACAACAACAACAACAACAACAACAACAACAACAACAACAACAACAACAACCCTACAAAATTGCATATTTGGTTCATGAAGGTACTTCCACCCTCAGGAACAGAATTTTGTAAAAAGGAAACCATACACATATGAAACATTTTCTAAGAAAAAAAAATATCAATTTTATCTAATACTAATTTGTCAGCTGTATACTTGCTTTGTGTACACACTCAAGCAACAAGCAGAGACAGTTTTGAGTCCTCACACTTTATTATTCATGTCATACATTATCTGTATGGCATAAAAAGAGATACTCTTTGGTTGGTGAAACAGAGAGTTTACTACAGATCCTGCCAAAGTCCTGGCACAAAATATTTTGATCAGTTAACAAAGTTTCTAGCAGTGTCATCAATAAGAATGGCACGGGAAAATATTTGAAAAATTTAATATCTATACCTGAGGACATCATTAATCAGGGGTGAAGGCTTACTTTTGAAAATCCTTTCATCTAGCATATCTGTTAAACACCTGTAAACATCTGTAAACACCTGCCTACCTCCAGGGGATTCAATACTCCCTGGCTCTTCAACCTTTCCTCCTAAGTTCCATCTAGCACTGAACTGCAGCTATATTTGGCTATATCTGAAAGCACTCCCAGTTGCTAAGTGTGTCTGTGTCACTTCTTCCAGAGTGGGTAGAAGAGCCCTAGCAGCTCCAGGTAAGACAGAAAGAGTTCCCATAACATGATCTGTATGTAAGGTGATCACAAAAATCTCATCAGAACTGACCACAAAGCCCAGTACCTGAGTTATGCTGTGTTAGGGACTGGCTGAGCTGCCTCAAGCCTTGCTGCAAACATCTACATCACTACTCTTTCTCACCATAGCACATACTTCTCCCTTCTTTCCCCTTATTGATAGACAACTCCTGTGAAAAATTTGAATTCTTTCTTAAATTTCTTACACCTAACACCTCTTTAATATGTCAAATCCCAAAAAAACACTGTCCCATTCACTCATCATGCTGTTTCAATACCAAGGGTGACTGCAGCAAATATTTTGAATTTACCCATTGGGATATCTGTTACACCACAGAACCTTAAAATTCTCTATAGTACTCCAAAAGGCACAGAAATCTAAAGCTTTAAAGCAAATTGGATTTAATACTATCTCCTTAAACCCCTTCTCTTCTAGATTTGAATTCCTTTCATTTGATTTGTTTTATAAACACTCACAGAAAAGTCTTTCTGTATATAACTTCCTGAAGTTTGAAACAACAAATGAAGTGAAAGCCATAATCATGTATTGTGGTAATTAATCTCAACACAAAAAAATAATCATAAATTATTTTCAGATGAACCCCATTATATTGGTACTGAAGAACACACAAGAATGGAAGCCAGCTTGTGACATGGGCAGCTGTGCACACAGATGCACTGTCCTGTTCCAAAGGTTGGAAAACAGCCCAGAAAAATAATACCTCTAGGTTTCAAAACTTCAGTGAATTGAATATTTTGATTTATGGGGTTTTTTTTTCATTTCATATTTAGATAAATATTTAACAATACTCAAAATATAAAACATTAATTTGAGCAACCAAGTAAAGTTAAGCATCCATTTTGCCTAGGCACTTTCAAAATATCTCTTTAGACAATCTAAGTCTTTCAGGACCAAAACCAGTTAAGAAAAATATTATCCTAAAACGGAGCTTTTAATATCCATAAGTACCATAGTAAAATGTATTATACAGTTCAGCCACTTAGAGATAACTAGACAGATATCCTAGCAGTGGAGGTTTTCATAACCAAAAGCATACTCTGCAATAATCTGCTGTTTAGAGTTCTTTTGTCTTTCATGCAGTTGGAAAGACTTAACAACACAGGCAGTCTTTGATAGAGATATACCAGGTGTTTGGTGACTTATTGGTGGTACTTTAACTACAGAGGTAAGAATTATTTACCCCTTAATCATACATAGGCCTTGTGATATTTTAGCAGACTGATAGCAACAAAACAGAGAAAATAAAAAAAAATCCAACACAACATTACCTCTTTTGTTCAGTAAAGACTGTTTAGATATCAAGAGCATTTCCCACTCATTACTCCTTCTTGCTCACCTCCAGAAGGGAAGGAAAAGCAGTCATTCTGTAAAAAGGACCCAAAGACCTTCACTTTTGTGTCACTGGCATGTTCCAAGCCCATGCAGAAAACCACAGCCCATTTGGCAGAAATCTACCATTTTACCATCTGGAGTATAAATCTGTCTCTGGACTTCTCAGAATCACAGGCTGATTTCCCAACAGAATGGTTTCTGCACAGGTATGGTTCTTGGCATAATTGATGTGTTATAAGAAATGGATTGTGCCCCGTGCTTTCAGACAGCTCTGTGCTGTCAGGGTCACACAGCACCATCCACTGGGGCTCCCACAATCTCTAGAAGGGCTGGGAGAGGGCCAGCACTCAAATGGTGGGGGACAGAGCCAACAACCCACTGTGATACAGATTCATCAGCCTCAGGAAGGGCACATCTGTGCATTCAACCACCTGAAGTCCCAGGAAAGAGAAAAGGGAGCCAACACCAAGGAGCTGGTGCACTCCTGTTGGGGAGAACAGGGTGCAAGTGCTGAGCTGGGACCTGAGCACTGTGTGGCTGTGCTGGAGCTGGGCATGGCCCAGGCTGCCTGCAAACACTCACCTGTCCAGTGCCAGGCTCGTTCCTCTGCTCCAGCTTCTGCAACTCAGCTTACAACAGGTAAAAGCTGTTTGCTCCGTGCTCCCATGTCAGGAGCAGACAAGTCCTTAGGGATGATACTTGGAGAATCGTTTATCCCCTTCTGTCCTTTGCTTAGTCCAACACTTAGACCAGGACATACACTCCCAATGGGATTTGTTCAGTGTCATTAGTGTTCATTTGTGCTAAGGAGTCTCTATAAACCTCTCCTCTATATTTATGAAAATCAATTTTTTTTCTAAAACCATCTGACAACAATATCTGGGACCTATCTACAGTAAATTAAACAAAAAAAAAAAAACAAAAACAACCCAAACCTTCAATATCCATCTCTCAGAGACAGAGGTTGTGCCTTCAGTTTCACAGCTATATCTCTGCAGCCAGTTTGGAAAAGAGAAAGCTTTCCTTGACTTTGTCTTTTCCTCCTTTTGTGTGTGAAATCAGTACTCACAAAACAGCAACACTCTAGGTAGACAGCCTTGGCAAATATACCTGTTCCACATATGCAGATTGTGCAATAACTCCATGTGAGGTCTGAAACTGAGGGAAATAATGGAACCATCTCCAAAATAATGAAGCTTGGTTAAAATAAAAAAAAAAAACAGTCCAGTGGGACACTAGGAAATTATTTCAGCTATAAAATCTATAAAAGGCTTATCCACGTAAGTAGGATCTAGCTCATCGCTTCATTATAATATTTTCCAAAAAGAAGTAAATTGTTTTTGACACGCATTCTTCCATTATAGCAAATGACCCCTCTTCTAAACATTGTTTTAGATAAAAACCAGATTTATACAGTTTATTTTCTGCTGTCTTGTCAATGTTTGGCTCAAAAACCCTTTAATTCTTTTTAGAGCAGTGTCCATTCACCAATACATACAAAGAAATATAAAGAAAGCTTCTCAATTTCTTTATATGATTACAGTACCCTACAGTTTTTAAGAGAAACACCTTCTTAACAAATAAAATATATTCTTTTCAATAAAGGTCAACAGAATTGATTTCTATTGGTTAAATTCCAAACCTGGTTCATGTCAGTGGAATCACAGCTATCTTTCAATTTGCCTTTGTGTTTAAGTAATGTTCATGTTATTGAGAGAAAAGTTGAATCACTAAGAATACCGTGCAACCCTGGATGCTTCTTAAGACTGTTTTATGGAGCTGTGATAGCTGTATCAGCCCAAGGAGCCAAGTAGGGGGAAAATAGTACTTCAGCCAGTATAAAATATTTATTATATGAAGTGGTACTTAGTATCAGTAGAATGCACCCAAGTATCTTCTAAATTCTTCCTAAGCCTTTAATTTTATATTCGTATAAAATTTATAAATCCTTTAACAAGTAAAACTGTGATTAATTTTAATTTGAGCCTCAGCCAGATCAGAATAGCATTTAGGAGGTTACTGCAAACTGTCCAAAATGTGTAAAATAATATTTTCACTATTCATTTGAGGTAAGAATGGGTATAATACCTCCTAAACATTAAGAAACTGAGAGATCAATACTAGAATATTTCACCATTTTCTACTTCAAGATCCTGAAGCACTGACAACTAAGAGAATGAAAACTTCATACACAGTATTCCTCATAAAATAACACTCAACTTTCAGCAATGCTTAATATTTTCTATAAAGTCACTATATATATATATTTAGAGGAAGATATTAAGGCATTTCTGTATGCTGAAATCAGAGTGAGAAAGCAGGTAGGTAAGAATTAATACATAACATTCAACAACATCCCTTTTTTTTCCTGTTTTGCTATAAGGTGTATTTATCTTAGTCACATTAATGTGCAAAAAAAAAATAATCTTTTTTTATTGAAAATTTTTCTTATTGAATGTATTATGGCATAAGACTTTATTAGAAATAATATCACATTGTTACAACTATACAATACCAATTTTTCTAAGACCCACCATAGAAATCTGCTGGGCAGTTGTTGAATCATCCTTCATATTTTAGTTATTAACAATCTTAGAGAGTTTCAATTGATTGGTATTCACTTAATGTCCAAAGTCATTTCTAACACCTGAAAGACATTTTAAGACATTTCCAACTTCAATCAATATCACTTATGAGCGTAGTTTTTTCCTCAGAATTACTAAGTATATCAGGCTGAAAACAAGAATCTTTTCTAAAATTCTAATGTTATTTTCCTAGATAATAAGAAAAAGGTAAATGAAAACTTATACTATCTGTTAGCAATCAAATAGCAGTATATGAGAAACTGTATATACTTGCATACATTTATTTGCAGTATAGGCAAATCATTATGTACTTAGCTCTTGCAAATACTCGTTTTCATTTTCTTTGCACCCCAAGAAGTCAAGGTTCTTCTCTTGAAAGCACCATTTCAACTTATGTTGTATCAAGTAATATAAAAATTATTTATATTTTCAAATATTTTTACATAATCGTCTTGACATATTGAAAGTCCAGTACACAATAGCTCAGTCCTTAAGTTGTGTTAATTAAGAAGCCCAAATCTTCCCATTATTTATCTGCAGTCACAAAAGAGCACTTCCTTACTGTCAATTTTCTCAAATAGGAAATGAGTTAATATGTTGCTGCTGTAAATGCATGACATTTTGGTCCTGTAGAAATAACTGTAGCTCTTTTGCATTTCAGCGGTGGCTGATTTTTCTTTCGAGTTCACAAAGAAATATAAGCACTCTGTTATTTTAGAAAGTATCCTTGGGTACAAGCAAATATTTTCTGGTCTTACTGTGGCCACATCTCAGTCTTTAAACATTAGTCTCATTCCAGGATATAAGGGATTCTCAGATGAAATTTACAGTCTCATTTGAAAACCCCGTCCAATGTGAGAAGCAACTAAGATCTCATTCTTGCACCATCATAGCTCTGAATTCACTCCACCACCTGCTCAGCACCTCAGACCCCCACAGTGGCACACTGCACAGAAACTTTCTGCAGACGGATGTCCTGGTCTATTTAGAAACTTTACACCTGGAGAAATATTTTCAGACAGTTCTAAGAAGGCCTTTATCTGAAAACTGTCAGGAGTTTGCTTGCAAATGCATTTTAAAGCCTAGCGCAGAAGATTTACATTAATATGTATCAGTGCTCAGATGTGGCCAACACTTTTGGAAAGATGAATGAAGAGTTCAGAATATGTTCTTTTTTGTCATGACATTACCCAGACTGGGTTGCAGAGTCCTGGGACAATATCCTTCCTGTTTGCTTGAAGAAAGCATAAAGTGCTGAGACTCAGACCTGAAATCTGGAAACAGATTTAAATTAAAGTGACCTTGTTTAATGCTGCTCTGCAAAGCTTCAACTGATTGATTTAGGCATCTCTTCTTTAGGCAGGAGTTGCATGAATTGAGAAACATGCTCTGTGATGAGCCATTATAGGGGAAAAATCCAAATGAACCACAGCATATACTCTCCTCCATGAAGTCATGCCATTCTCTTTTCCTATTTTATTTTCCCATTCGTTTGGCTAAATCTTATTCTGTGCCATGCAAATTATATTCAGAACTTTGTGGGTATTATCTCTATCTTAGAAAAGGCTGAGAAAATAAATCTGACAGCCCAAATGTATAGACTTCAGTCTTAGCCTTCAATCTCTGCTTTTTCCCTGAAAACTATACACACAAGCCCCAAAAAGGTACAACTTTCAGCTTTCTTGACAAGAACAGCTCATTCTGTCCAACATCACTAGCTCCCTTCCTCTCCTCTAAACTGCATTCTTGTCCTGCTTCTACCTTACAGCCCTGTTCAGCTTACAATTCTGTGCTCTATTCTACTCATCAGGAATTTTGATTCTAACAGGAATTTTACCCGTTAAACCATAAGGAGAAATGCAAGACACCTGATGGAGAAGTTATTCTAACACAAAGTCGTTCTGTAGCCGTGGTCCATACTGATGGTCCATACTGAGATCCAGAGCCCTAAAAAAGATTGAGATTGGTGGAAGTTGGGAAAGTAAAGCAAACTTATGACTCTTGAAACCCATAAGCAACTCTCCTGTAATGGTCAGAGTTCCTAGCTGTCTAAAATAATTTTGACACCTAAGGAAATGTCTGAAAAGGCCCTTAGGGGTGCAGTTGGAAAAACAAGTTTCGCTGTATCTCCACTTCTTAAAAACAGGTCAGCTGTCCCCAAGGAAGCACTGGAAACCAAGAAACTGGAAAAAAGGAGAGAAAGAGCTTTGCCAGACTGCAGGTTAGACACCTACTTCTAAGAGGTAAGACCAAACCAATCCTTTGCTTTCAGAAGCAGCTCCCCACTCAATGTGTTGACTGCCTTTGCCCCCCTGAGCACACACAGTGACTGTGAGCATCCCTGCATGGCCCAGGGCTGTCACTGCACTGCCTTCCTTGCTGGCTCCAGCAGTGAATCTGATATAGAACCACGTGACTGTAAAGTTACAGTTCTATGCCTGTGCAAAACATTTCCTGATCGTTTTTAAGGTACCTTTACACTGTTGCTCAGAGCTAAAAACCCCAAGAATTTAATCCGAGTATTTATCCAGAGAATCCAGCCCTGACTGAAACCATCCATAAGGCTTTAGAAATGGCATCACTGACATTTCTTACAGACTTTAGCTAGCAATAACTCCCCAGGCATTCCAACTCATTATATTTCTCCACTCCCCTATCACGAAGGATATTTAATTTCTATATTTTGACTCTGCTGAACACTTGAAGGCTGTATTGTTTTGTAGTCCCTAGGGCACCAGGCAAAACAAACACGGAATTTCAAACTTTTCACAACCTCATGCTGTGATAACATTTTCAGTTTATTCTTATGCTTTAAAGACTGTCTCCAGTCATCAGGATTGAGAACATGGGGTACACTTCTGCTTCACAACATTTATTCACTGTCAAATTCTGTGTGGCTGTAAGTTGCCCAAGCCCCTAAAACTAAAAACTGTTATCTGTTTATAGCTCAGGGATATATGACTTACTTTTTGTCTTTTTACCAAAAATAATTTAGACCTGGTAAAAGGGAGAAGGTAAGGGATTTTGGTTGTGGAGAGAAGGTAAACAGTGAAGATACTTGTAAAAGAGACAGGATTTTAGTAGCAATAGTACTTATATTAGTATGGTCGCAAGTATTGACATTAAACAAAGCAACAAACTTAGGAAAATTAGTTATTTCTGTCTTCAGCTTTAGTACTTTGTTTCTTTGCTCTGTCCTCAAACAGCCTTCACCATGTGTCTGTCTGTTTTCTCAAGAGCTTCAGCTCTTGGGTGCAAGGATTGTTTTTTCTCTTGTGTTTGGAAAGCACCCAGGTCATTTTAGACATAGCCACAACATAAATAATCGTTATCCAGGCTGCTGCAATGCCCACTCGGTGAGTTAGCTGCATGGCTGCACGTTCAGTCACCTCTTGTTCTCTTCCAAGGACTATCCCATATTTCCTGCAGTTTACTGCCAGCAGCAGGGAAGCATCTTTACAGTCAGATGTATTGTTTCAGAAAAGTAGAAATTTTTCCCCTTCCTTTTCTGGGAAAATTAGATAATTACAGCTGCAATGAACTCACTGAGAGGGTGAACTACACGGAGCTTACCAGCAGTGAGGCTGCGTGCATTACTCAGCAAGACCTGCTGCACACACAAGTGCAATAAGCACTGCTGGGGAGGCTGCCTGGTGAGCTCGTGGTGCAGCCGTGGAGCCCTGCCACGCTGGCCAAGTGATCCCACTCTCAGAATCCAAAAAGCTGAGTCCATAACAGTTATGTGTTCATAGGCAGGGGGAAAGAGTCAGAAAAACAAATATTTCTTCTTGTTTCAACATGTGGGATTTAAAAGTACAAGACCTGGCTTTAAATTACTGACCAGGTTCTCCAGCTCTCCAACGCATCTGCTGCTTTGTGTTGGCATAAATGTAGCTGCAAAGAGGTCAATGGGAGTTCCAGCTGACCTCCATGAAAGATCTCTGGAATAAAATACATCAAAGAATTCGATTCCCTGAGCAATTTCTTCCTCAAGTTTCCCTTTTGTAAAGGAATGGAGAATGTTACTCTATTGCGCGAAGCTCTTTAAGAACTTTAACAGTAAGGCAAGAAATTAATTCAGTGACAAATTTTGGCATGACTGCAAAATACCTACACCTCTAATGAAAGCAGAATTTCTTCATTTATAGTACTATATGTAGTATGCTGAATTAAATTATTTTTGAACTCAAAGTTATGTCAATTGTAAAAATTAATCCATAATTGGACAAAATTTGTAATTTTTGAGAGATACAGGGACAATCTATTGTAAAGTGAAACGAACATTGCCTATATTATTAGATCTTTCACAAAAAGTGTGTAACTAAGTTTTGCACATTCCAATGATGAACCCCTTCATTAACTTAAACTAATTCATTTTATCTATAAGATTAAGAGATATAAATATTTAAAATCTGAAACAATTAATTGTTAATTGCACATTTTACACATATCTCACTATCCCGATGTATAGCAATCAACAAGAAACCAAATCAATATATAGCAATAAAGCTGCACATTTAGAACAATTGCTGCTGAAGTAGAAACATGACGGATTCTCCATTGTTTTACATTACCTTTACATGTAAAGATACCATCCTATATAATGCAGAAGTAGATACTGTATATGTTGGCAGTGTACTGTAAATAATGAGCCATCCAGCCACCCAATGATCATGCTAAAATTATGATTGTAAAACCACAGAGTAAAACCCAAATTTCCTTCTTTGTGACCTGTGTTGAAGTTTCATTGTCCACAAACCTGGTTAGACTTCTGCAAATTTCTGCACAGCAACCTTTATTGATACCCCAGGGATGTCTTAATTTCTGCCTGTTTTCCTTGTTTGGCATGTCAGCTAAACGGACAGCCCAGATTCATACCAAGAATTCACAGGATTTGCCTACAGTAAATAAATAAGCACCATTGTCATGGCCATTGTAGGTAGTGTGGAAGGAAAGAGATATTAAAGTAAAATAATTGCATAAGACACACAATTGTCTGTCTAGATTAATGTATGAGGTTACTCAATAAAGAACATTTTCAAGCACATCTAAGTTAGGTAATGGAGTAATTGAGCTTTCTTGCACAACCTTAATTAATCTCAGTAATGTACATACATTATGAGACAATCTTAAGTAATTATGTACTACAAATCCTGCATTGCATTTTACAATGCACACAACAGTCTCTTTTTCTGCGAATGAATTAAAATTATCTAGAGATGTCTGAAGAAGCCTTTCTTACGACTGCCTTTACAACAACAGGAAGTTATATGTACCTAAAACTAAATAAAAACACTTACCAGTGTTCTCCATCTGACATCCTCAAGATGATTTACAAAGTTCTACCGGAATGTGTGGAATCTAGTTTGCAAAGGAAAGAAGTGGAAGCACAGCAAAGGCTTCATCTGTACTTTGAAGACTGTTCTTCACTGTTCTTTGTAATGAACAGAGAAAAATAATAGATCTCAATTTTCTTCCTTACTTGAAACTACTTAAAATTGGGGATTACATGGTTCACAATGAACTTTTAGAATTGCTTTCTAAGGCTTTGTCCAGATATGTATTAAAAGCATATGTCTTGTTGCACTTTCTAAAGATGGAAAGGGTTCTACCTGTATTTACATATTTTGACTCAAAATCTCCTTTATTCTCAGTTGGGAACAGAAAAGCCTTTATTATTCTCAGCTGGGCCCAGTCCCACAAACATTTCAGCTCTGCCTTCATCAGATGCAGATCACACCAGCATTTATCCCCACTAATCACCACTCCCTCTGGCACTGACATTATCCTGGGGAGTTTCCCATTCACCTGACATCAATTACCCCAGACCCTGCTGATACTTAATTCATATCATCATACTTAATTAATCATTAACCCCTTCACTGCAGTCAGTGTTCTATAATTGGTGTTCACAGCATCTGCAAAATATTAAGGGTATTTGACTGTACATTCATCATGAGCTCTTCTACAAGAGCATGAGGTACTGGCTGCACACTTCAACCATGTTTCAGAAGGATATCGCACAAATATATTAACACCAGGAAAAATTAGTATTCCTTATCCAGCAGCTCCATAAATCTAGCAGCCGCACACTTACCATTCAGCTGTCTTCAGAGGCATTTAATAAAGTCCTGTTCTCCCAAGGATATTAGGAGACCTGCCTAATCACTTAGCCAGGAAAAATGCTCATGGAAAGAGTCCATTGTGGAGCTTCACATTTCCAAATATTTAAATAAAATAGACTGGCAGATTTAAAGGAAAATTCCAATTTAAAATTTAACTTGTCAACTCACTCTAGAAATAGGGCTTTTTACCTGGTCATGATATTGAAAGAGCCTGGTGGTAAAACACATACCTGAGGTGAAACTACAGCATCTCTTGATGTTGTTTAGGTATACCATATAGAGGGATATTTTTGTTATACAGAGACTACAATTCTATCAAGCTTCAAAAATCCACTTACTCAGACTAACATCCTACCTTGTTTTATTTTCCATTGGAGACCTATAGTACAGGGGGAAAAAAAAGAAGTCTAGTGTCCATGGAGTCTTCGGGGTAGGACTGTAAACATACAGTGAGAAAGGAGGCTGAGGAATGAAACAAACACTGGGAATGGCTCATTTCAGAGAGCAACCACCTACTCAGATTGTGAGAACGTTATCTATTATCAGTGGATTGGATTATTAGAGTTAAATCCTCTGGGGTTTCGTTATGTCTTATAACCTCTTTTCATGTTTATCTTTTAATGGTACATTTGAACAGAATGTCTATAAAATTACATTTATCTGAAAGAGCTAAAGAATTGGTACAGAGGATTTATCAGTGGATCTTAAGTTAGCAACAAATCGGGAGCTCCATACTCTACACTTACTCTACTGAAAAACAAATAGCACATTGCTGATGAGATGTTTTCCAGGTCTTTATATTCTGCTTTTATTCTGTTTTGCTTTTAGCTTTACAGAAGAGAAATATTTAAAGAGCGGAGTATCTAACAAATCTCATTTCACAAGCATCAAGAAAGAGGTTAATGAGGTTTCAAAATAGGGTTAAGTGGTACCACCATCACAGAAGCTGTGAATGTTTGTAGAAGATGCACATGAAAGAAGACCCATTTTAATAGTATGGAAGATTCTCGCTTTCATTTCTTCTAGCAGAGTAATGTCAGAGAGATTTTTAAATTTTTATTAGAGGTGCAAGATAAAATAGAACAAAGCCACATTTACTGGTCTCATATCTTCACTAATCAGGTTGCAGAGATCAATTAATACAAAAATAAAAATTTAACTATTTTTTAATATGTATTTCTCTTAGAAACATCTCTAGCAAATACATCAAAGTTTTACATCAGTCCATGTCAGACTGAAATCAAACAGTTTTTCCTTGTGGCCAGGCAGAATACAATCGTATCTGTAGATCAATGCTTATTACTTCACTTTGAAAACAAAATAAAACAAAAATAATCAAGCATTCTATTCCCTGCAGTTCCATTGAACTGATTGTACCAGTCTTTAACTTCTCCCAAAGACCTGTGGATCCACATGGTAAGTTAAAATTTTAGTGGTGCAAAATCACCCCTCCCTATTACCATCACCTGTGTTGTTTCCTTTTACCGAGTAAGGAGTTTGTTGAGCATTTCCAAGGAAAACTATATTACTACAGGAACCTTCAGCTGCAGAAGTGGAGGAAGACGGTTTATTTCTAGTAGTCGGAAAGAGTTCAAGCTCAGCCAGTTGAGAGAAAGTTTCTTTAGCTAAATTATTTTTGTTTAAATTTTTCTAAAGAATTTAGACAGAGGCAGTCAGTGAGTGTAGAAAAGTTCAGTCCAAACAGTTGAAGTATGATGAACATACTAGCATTTGAAAATGGGATTTTATTATGAGAAGAGTCAGGCAATTTTAGTAACAGATCTTTCTACACAACCCCTTTACCCCCAGTTTTAGGCACCAGTGACTGCTATTAATTCCAGACCTGGTTGTAATGAATGATATCCTTCCCATTCTCAGGCTAGTTAAAAAAAACATGCCGGTACATTTATGGAATCCAATATCATGAAAACCAGAATCTTTTTCACAAAAGAACAGTCTCAATGGTAAAAGCTGAGCAAAATCAGGCTTCAGATTCCAGGAGATTTTCTTGTGGCTTGTATATAGACCTTATGGAGGCTCCACAGCAAGGACGAGGTGAACAAAACAGGAAAAAGTCTGGTACAGAGAGGCACTAATGAGTAAACAAAAGGAAAAGAGCTTGTGGCACAGGAGAGGATTGAAAAATAATCTTGCAAACTGTGAGCAAAAAATCTTCTGTACTGTTGCTTTTTCAGCAGTACCTGTTCTGCATTTGGCTAGGATCATCCTTTTTTCTCTAATCAGAAAAAAAATCTCTGATAATCATTAACTATATAGAACAAAGAGCAAATTTATAAATATTTATATGTACTGCTTTGTGGGGTTTACTTACCGTTTTTGTTTTCTCTGACATGGGAGAAGCCTTCACATAAATCTCCAAATATATAATATTTACATTTAGTTTATTTGTTTGATATCACTACCTGTTCTTGATTCATAATAACACTTTAGTCAGAGAAAGTGTTTTTCAGTGGCACTAGTCTCTGTAGTCTAGAATTATGCTAAATTAATACCTACGACACCATTTCACATAATTCATTATGAGTCCTCTTGTGTTTGTCATCAAAAACAAGGGTTACACAAGAAATAATTTGTTGGATTACACTGCATTAATAGTTTCTGATTTAGCACATTACAGTTTGACAGGAGAGACAGGCTGCTATATCTAGTAAGAAAGCAAAACTCAACAGATAATTGGGTGACAACGGTAGCTCTAAAGCCTCCTCCCTTTGGCAGTGCCTAGTGCCCCGTGCAGTGCAGACACACACAGCAAATGCAGCCAGCCCTGGTTATGGCACAGCTGCTTGAGCTGTTCCTCCTCCTCAAATAGGTGCCCACAGTGACGAATATCTTTTCTCCCCAGTTTGCATGCTGGTCATTGGTTTAACAGGCTCAGGTTTTCTACCAGTAACACACTGGCTATTCCTCTTCCTCAAATTCCCCCCAGAAAAACATTTCTTGACTCCATTGTCCACCTGGCCATTGATCCTTCATGGCCAAGCCACAGACATGCAGATGCAGTGTCTTCTGGGGACCCAGGGAATGGTCAAGAGACAGTGGAATAACAGTTCCTATTCCTACACAAAAAAATATGTCCTTGAAGGAAGAAATTGTTGCTGCCAACTTTGTTCATTTGCAGAACTACTGTAAAAAGGGACATTGTTGCTTCAGGAAATACAAAGTCTAGGTATTCCCCTTTAGAGAAATCACTTCTTTAATGGGTTAGAATAGTTCTAAGAGCTGTTGTGAATCCTACTGTTCCTTTCTGCATCTAAAATACTCTTATAATCTCAACCTAAATACTTACCAACCATATCAGAGGATTAACTCAAACTGAAATCAAATTATAACTTCCTTGCCTCTATACTCCTTTTAATGTGCTCAGATGAAAATCAGGAATACTTTTTTTTCTGTACACACTATACATTTCTTTCTAAGCCACCTTAATCCTGACTGTGTATGTAAACATTTTCGAGAAACATTAGGATTTTTTAATTGCTTTTTTTGCTATTTTTACGGTTGACTGAGAAACAGTCTTTCTGGGTAGGCCTCTGAAACAGATTGAAATATCCACCTAGATAAAGAAAGCCTCTCCTGGAGGGATTGCCTGAATGGCAGATGGACTAGCACACTCCTCTGACTGTTATTGTTGTCTGACCGTTGACGATAAGTACAGACCAAAGAAAAAATTTTAAAGTAACTTTTGCTTACCAGCTGAGCAGAAAATAGCAGGCTGGTATGGAATAGAAATAGTAAATGGGAGGCATACGTGGGTTTGGAACTGTAAAGAACCCCTGAAAAGATTGGGCAAGCAGTTTCATTCCAAGTCCAAACAACCTGAACTCCAGCTATATAATTATGTTTGGATTTGGGGTTTTTTTTCTGCCCGTAATATTTTGTTTGGCTTCTGGACTGTTTGGAAGTTAGAACAACTTCTGCTATTTACTTAAGACATTCAGTGCTGGCAAGGATGATGCGTTTCTGAACTATGGAAATCTAAATCCCAATGATACTTGAAAACCGTCACTTTCAGTAATAAAGTTTAGATATTGTTGGTAATCAGAGCAATTTCAGTAATAAGAGTCTCACAATACATCAGTCATGACTTTGCTTGAAAGGTAGGCAATGGGTCAGCATGTATGTGATACGAAGCAGCAAATATTCATGTTAATTATTATGGAGGTACAGTAGTGTCACTAATAAAAGTTATTCAGGGCCATACTTGTTGGATGTGGTCTAAAAGTGGGTTTTCTCATCTGAAGGAAATGCTACTTTCCTGATATTTGGCTGAAAATTCAGAAAAACTTTTCAAAATTCCTTGCAAGCTCAAGGCACTGGAGCAGCCCAGTGTTTCTGTCAGACAAATCACTGCCTTCACCACCAAAATTGCCTCCTATAAAGCAACAATACTACACTCACATTGTCCAGCATTTACTGCATATTCAGAACACTGAGCATGACTGGTGAATCCAAGAGAAAATGAGATGCAGAGTTACACATACATCCAAAATAATATCTGCTCCTCAAACAGTAGGTGGAAGGATTGCATAAGTGCTTCTGTAAAGTAGGCTGTACATTGCTCCAACTGCCTGAGTTTAGCTGATCCCATTTCCACTAATTTCTTATAAAGCATTTACTAATTAGTTGGTCTTCACTTATTGACAAGTTTTCTCTCTTATGCTAAATGCCCCTAAAGTACCCTCTTTGCTGACCCAGAATCCGTGTTCTCGAAAGGCTTCATTTGTGCTCTACACCTTTGACACAAAAACTTCAAGCTTCTTCATGAGATATTGACCCTTCACAATTTTACCCAAGACTGATTAAAATTAGAATTGCCTTTGTATGTTGCTCAGCCTTTTCCATATTCATTACTTCATTAAAAATCTAAGTTTTAAAATGGTATAATAAAATAAATCCAACAATATAATATAATCTGTACACAGTGTTGGTAGCTGGTTGGTACAATTTACAAAAAAAAAAAAAAAAAAACAACTTAATAAAAGCACATATTTGGGAGATTTCAAAACTTCAGGCAAGGACTCCTAAAATTGGTCAACCATCTGCTTTGGAAATAGGCCTGCTAAGGATCTTAGTAAAAGTCCACTTCCAAACATTTAACCCCATTTTAACCATACAAAGCTGGATGTTTTAACTAAATGTATTCTGTCACAAAAACATCAGGTGGTTCTTGTAAGAAACTGAGATGGATTCTATGGGGACTCATTTTATTTTGTTCAAAGCCCTGGTCAGGAAGATTGAGGGAACTTTTCCAGGACATTACACAATGATTCTTCATTAGAATACTGTAAAATTGGCTGAGTAAAAAAAATTGCTTCTGGCTTCCATACAGTGCAACCCCATTTAATGCCATAAAAACCCCTCCAAAATTGGCTTGTACAGAGGCCAGATCTTTCACTCTGGTCATCCCTCATTAGTCACTAATATAGTTAAACTTGTCTCAGAGCTTCCACCAACAAACCCCATCTTTGAGGGGTTATGATTCAGCTGTAAATTTTGACTCTAGAGTGAAATTTAGCAAATCAAAAGCTTATCCCTAGAGCAAATAATAATTGTATTAATATAGTTATATGTATTCAGTTTTATGTTTTTAAGCTATTAAACCTTTTATGTCCCAAACAGCTTTGTGCCTCCAATGAGTTTTAAAAGGAAGTTAAATTTAAGTCATGCTTAACTGATAGTACCAACCCCAGCCTAAACTGTGCTTGTCTGACTCTCCCAGCAATACCCAGTGCACTGGGGACCAGCACCCCCACACCAGTGGCCTTTTGTGTGAGTGTTCAACTCATTTGTTGATGCAGATATTCAATTCCACCACCACTGACCTGCAGATGGGGGCCCTACATTCAATCTCCTCTTTAGTTGCGCAGTCTCAGTGGCAGCTCAGGGCTTTTCAAACCAAACAAGGGCAAGCATTAGCAGCCCTGCAAGGACCCTGTCCCCAGCCATGCTCAGAGCACACACCCAGTGCCCAGCAGTGGCCACCAGCCCTCTCTTTCATTTTTCACATCAGGTTAAAAGTCTTTTGCTTGACATGGAATCTTACTTGCATCTGCTGCTCATTGTCCTCTAAGATGCTTTGCTGGGTTTTTAATGTATGACTTAAAATATCACATTTTTTAATGCCTTAGGTCTTTCATACATAAATCTGAATATCTGTTGATGGTCACGATTCACATTCACTGCTAAAATAAAAGCAAAGGCTTCTGGATTTCTCTCTTTCTTTGTAACTTTAACTGCAGAAAAAAATGTCTACACAAATAATGCCCACACCAAACATAAGAATTTGATACTATATTACACTTTCACACAAATATATACAGGTATAAAAACACATAACTTTTCAGTTAATTGTACAAAATGAAATGATGTCATTTGGAAAATGCCAACAACAACATGATTCTAGACTTTTTCATGGAAAAAAAGAAAAACAAAACTATGTTCCAGCCAACATAGCAAGTCAAATCTGAGAATTTTGCAAGAAGAATTTGGATAAGCAGCATACATCTTTTTTTCTGTTAATAATTCTGCCTCTCACAATAAATATTCTCTGTTTTATACACTATTAGTAGACAAACAAACAAACAAACAATTCAGAATTTTAGGAACCCTAAATTCCCTTTAAACTGAGTGCCTTTAAAAGAACTTACTCACTTGTAATTATTTTGAGATCATAAATGAAAAGGAAAAATTTCGTTAGAGCTGGAAAAACTTTAACATCAAGCTGAGGAAAAGTAGCAGAAAAAAAACCTAAAATAGCCTCTTCAGGACAAGAAACAACATCATACAGTCCCGGATCCCTGGGGCAGAGTGCAGGCTGTGGACACACACCAGGGGTGCAGCCTTACTGTGTTTTCTCTTACAGACACCTAGTCACAATTTTAAGTCATTATTAGGGATTTTGGGGGATATAGAGTTTTGCTCTGATGTGTGAGAAAGACAAATTCTTCATCAGATTATGGCAAAAAAAAGAAAGGAAGAAGAAGACTTTCTTATTCATCTGAACTTTATTTTTGCGCATTTTAATAAATTAAATCTTCTGTTGGTAAGGTAAAACAAACACTTTTCAATTTCAGCTGATGAGATTTTGAAGCCAAGCATTTTTCCTTTTAAGCTGTTTTGCAGGAATCCAGTGATTGCTCAGCTCTCCAAGGTCCCCAGCCAGGCATGTCTGAGCTGCCCCCCGTGCACGGGCTGTGTGCAGCTTTCACACCCAACAGCGTGCTCTGAATTGTACCTCGTGCAACTCATCCCAGAGGATGTGCCCACGTCCTCCAGGACCAGTCCATACAGGCATTTTGCTTCATAACCATTGCATTAAATGTAACCAAATCTAAACACTTCTGTGGATCTGACCTTGCACATAAGTTTTGCCATGTGTTTAGTAAAACAGTGGGGTTTTTTTGAGTTTCAGGAGCTTAAATCTTTCCATTCATGATAAATATAGACCTTAAGTACGTGTATATGTTGCCTCTGGAAAAAAACACCTAGTTTTTAATCCAGCTAATTCTCTCTGTCCACCTTTTGAGGACTGTACCTTTGTAAATAGAGCACGACTCACTAATTTTCAGTTTGAAGGCCTGATGTTAGTAAGGTATTGCTATTACTACTAAGTAAATCCTTAGCTTAAAATGCAGGTCTGCATAGGACTCCTTGCATACCACACCTTTTAAAAGCTTCAATAATGTCTAAAGCATGTTCAGTCCTGCCAGTACCCAGATCCACATTTTGCAAAGTTGCCTAATGTCTGGAAACAAGGTTTAAATATACCAAGAAAATATTATAGACAGACCTCTAGCAATATTTTTATGTATCCATTTTTCCAAGGAAAAAGTGATTGAATTGTATAAGCTGCCCCTCTTCCATTTTATTGTAAGAATTCCCTGGTGCTGTTAGTTCATTCAAAGCCAGAAGTATCACTTTACACAGTTTTTCATTGTACTCAGGGGAAGTATATGGAAATTTTAGAGCAATAAGCTACAAATGGGGAGCTGGACTACAGCCAGTCTGCATCCTTCTCATGCCCTTACAGCATTTTTTTTCAGCATTCAGTGTTCTCCACAGTGTATATCCTGAGAGGCCATTATATTTGTTTTGGAGATGCAAAATGTAATAAGTAGACCTTTAACAGTGATGTCTAAGAGGCAAAGCTGACATTTTCTTTTCTTTTTGCTTCAAGAAAAGTTCATTAGTGGAGTTTTTAAGCACAAAAACTCAGACTTTTCCATAATGTGCAGCTCTCATGTTTAAGTCTATTCTTTTCCAAGTGGTCAATAATTCCTGTTCTGGTGTTATAAAATTCCACAATCATTGTATACTTGCACAAATTTTTAGAAGGTGCAGGTTGACCTGGCTTGGGGCCTCATGTTTTTTCTTTGTAACTTTACATGAGAAAAGAGGTGATAGCCAGAATAGTGTTATAAACGCTAGAGGAATCACATTTTATGAATACAGAATATGTTATTAGAATGTTGCTATAGAATGTTATTAGAGGATAAAATTTTATTAAGATACTCAAGCACTAGAGTATTTAAACCCATAGGAAAGTCACTGTTTCAGACTCCTCATGGCATGATGAACCATTCATCAATAACATGGGTCACATTTCAATAGAGGGCTAATGTTTCTCATCCTTTGTATACTGAATATGTACAGGGCCATTGCAGACATCACAGTCACTCCTCAGTTACTCCATACAAGACAGAATTTTACAATTCAAAAACAAGAGATGGGTTATTTCTTCCCAGTGTATGAAACTCACTCTGGATCAAAACTCTTAGAGATTGTCTTTATAATGAAGGTTTTCTTTTCATAGGTTTCATGGATCTTAGGTGAGAACTGACCAAATCATTTATATTTCAGACATCTATATTTGAGTCGGGTACTATGTCTGGTGTTTGCAACTGATGGAAAGAAGCTGTTACTCTAAGGATAAAATTCTGCTGTCCAATTTAAAAATTAACTTTAGGATGAAACACCACTAGGAACTATTAACCCAGTCTCTCTCTGATGATAAAAGGGGACTGAAATGATTGGTTCTGATGAACCTTTCTACAATACAGATTTTTCCATTTAGACAAATGAATAACCTGGCCAGTGGAACGATGGCAGGAGGAATGGTATAGCCAGAAAAAGAAGTGCTGTATGCCTGAAACCCAGAGGTTATTACACTGAACCTTACCTCCTAAAATGTCTACATATATCAGCCCAAAGATTTTTTCAGAATAGATGTGAAATGAACTGAAATAAATAGCAAACTTGTCAACATTAATGAGGTCAGCCACATTTTGACTTAGAATCAGTTCCTAGAGATCCAGTTCTGAGGATGTTGATAACACTCTTGTGGTCTAACAGAATCACAGCAACAAGATCCCATCACGTCTTGAGAGGCAATGGATGAAAAAAATATTATGATAATTAATTATAAAAACAAGTATATGCAGGGCTAAAATAAAATTCACCATACTTTTTTTTGCAATGTCTTCTAGAAAAATTTATTTAATCTTTCTTGTGCCTCTGGTGCCTGTCTGTTTAGTAAAGGGACTGAATTTTAATTCTCCTAGATTTGTAACGTAAGAACGAAAGTTCTCATTGCAAAAATGTTCTAATAACTTATTGTGTATCTTGGAAGTGTCTAATACAAGCACAGCTCAGCTGGGATCTTTGGTAAATTTGGATTATACACAATAGCATACAAAACCCATATTTGACTAATGTCAGTTCCTCACTCTTAATGTAAACGCATGTATATCACTCTAAGTTGTTAGAAATGTTTTATTTTACTTAAATTTATTTGTAGAAAACTATTTCTACTATATAGTCATCATTATTTCAGTGTCTGCAGATGATTTTTTAATTTAAAGGCTAACAGCAAGCATATTTAGGAGCAAGAATTCATGTTTATGGCTCTGTGTTTCTTTTACAGTGTTTGATTAGTAACACCTAAAATTATACCGGGAGCTATATTTCCTGCATCTTTATATAGCCTCAGAGCAATCATCACCACCAGAGGGGACACAAAGATTTTTGTATAACTACAAGATTAACAACTAGGGAAGGGAGAAAGTGATTTTCAATTACGCATATAAAATAATGCACTGCATATTCCATGTTTATTTTTAATATGAGAGAAACATTCTGAAAATTGTGCAAGATTTTCAACAGGTTACTTTCTAATACTGTTACCATTCATAAAGCGTTTTACCACACCAGTCTGTATGGACTCATTTTTCATGATGATTCTTCAGGAAAATGTGAACTTTTGACCTCCCACCTTCCCAACGCAGCTTCTATTCATNNCCCCCTCCCAAAGCAGCCTCTATTCATTAAAAAAAAAAAAAAAAGAAAAGAACAAACAGCTTACACACACACGCACGTACTTGTAATACACATGGTGGATACAAAAAGAACTTCGTGTACTGCTTGCTTAAGGTAACCCCAGCAACAAGAAATTACTCAATTAATCGGGGGACAGGGGGGTGTTACATTTATTCATTAAAAAAAGAACCTCTCTTAGAGGTGCAAAATAAAATTCTAAATAATCACGTGACATTTCACACTTATGTATGTCATCAGTTCAGTTCTTGGAATTACTGGCTCATGGAAACCAAAAAAAAAAAAAGCAAATGGCCAAATGGACAACTATATGACCAGGGACCATGATGAACTTTTACTTTTTGCTTTATTTTTTTTAGGGAGTGTTGTTAGAGTTTTTTTTACAGTTGGACTCGATTATCCTTAAAGTGTTTTCCAACCTAACCAATTCCATGACTCACTTCACTTGAAACAGGTCTTTTATTTCTGTATGTGGATATGGCTACCAGTGGGTTCTGAAAAGGATTAAATGTTGGGCTCTTTCAATTTGCCACTGAAAGACTCACAAGAAAACAGACCTTTGACTTCCACTGACTTTAAGAGGTTGATGACTGAATTTATTCAAAACCTGTTGAATTTCTGGACTGTAAGATTGGAACAAGCAGTACTTTGTCATAGCAAGGCACTACTATCTTAGCCAGCAAAGATTCAAGCAGGTGATTCGCACATGGGAACTCCATATCTGTCAATAAAAACACTGTACTATGCTACACTGATGTCATGAAGAAATACTATGCCTAGTAAGAGGAAAGATTTTCCATACGACAAACTAATTCTTGGATTCTGCTGTATATAGTATCTTCTACCCTTTCACTTTACTGTGTATCTGGGTGTAAAGTGAAAAATAAAATGGATGAAGAACTAAAAATAAGTTTCATTCTTCTAGTTCCCCTGACACTGACTCACCAAGAAATGTCAGCATACTGAAATTAAATCTCAGGTGGACTGATATCACCAAGATGTCTGTTAGTCATCCAGGTTATCACTTCCTACTGGGAAGAGTACTGTCTTTCCAACAAATATCTGATATTTTGATCCAATCCTACATTTTGAGCTCAGTGCAGTGTTATAATCCAGATGATCCTAAATATGAAGAACGTTTAATCAAAGCCAGTTAAAAAAAAGGAAATAAAACACTGGGTTAGTGTCTGTTATTTTATTCAACTTTGAAATGTCTTGAAATATCTTAAGGGTAAATTAAAAAAAAAAAGCGAATGTGTTTCTTCAAATCTGTGGTCTGCTGCTTCTTCATAGTTAATGGGCAAGCCAAAACTTGCTGATTTATGCAACATGAGCAAAAAGCTGAAGTCACATTTACATTTCATAAATCAGATGACAGACATGTAGATACAAAACTGCAGAAATCTACAGAATCTCTGCACTTCTAGTCACTTAGCTGGAGAATTCAAGTCTTAAAAATTAAGAAAGCTATACTTATTATAACAGATAATATCAAGTTGTATTTCACTTTTAAATTAACTGTTTCTCAGAGATTGTAAAATTATCCACAGAAAATCAGCTTTCTAGTTTCTTCTGTGTTGTGCCCTATTAAGAAAGAAAGGCGCTCAGTTTGAGAACATCACAATACAAGTGATTGCTCTAACCATTCATATTTTTAGCTCCTTGTTTCCTCTCAGTGTGTGTGTTTGCTAAAATGAGCACCAGACTGTAAGACAGGGCCAAAACTTGTAGATCCTGATCAGACACAGCTGTCATCCTCTAACCTGGAGTTGAACATTACTGTTAGAGCTATATAGTAATGAGTCCAGTTGATTAGTGTGAGATGCTCTAATCTCAGGGTGCTGGTTGGTGTCAGCAGTGCAAAGTTAGCACAAAGTTAGTTATGCTGATGCCTGATCTACCACTCCTCTTGTGCACGTTCCTGCCCAAGATCTGCCCTGTGTGACTGAAGTACACCTATGTAACCTTTAATGCAACTCAGGTCCATCTAGTTCTTTCGTTTACCAAACTGAGAACTCTAACGATTGCAAGCTTTCACTTCCACTAGAACAAAAAAATTGGGATCATTCATACTTAGGAGCAGATCCACCAAGGTATACCCTTGCAAGTTCCTTGCGCCTCCCTTACACGGGATCCGGGACACACAGATGTTGCTGGGACATCGATAAGTGACTTTCCCATCCTCCCTGACTTTCAGAAAGTCTTACATATAAATCTCTCCTCAGTAGCAGTTGGTGTATTTGGTTCTCATCTAGACAGCTCACTGCCTCGGTACTTTTTTATCAGCTCAGACAACGACTGCCTTGGGGGAAAAACTCCCACCGGAAAACTACAAACATCTAGATTCCAAAACTTCTCAGGCTTGAATTGCCAAGTCATTATGTGGAATTGGATTGGAAACTTTATCCATTATCAGTTTCCTCTGAGTTTCACTTTTTTGAATGCTGAAAATCACTCAGGTTTTTTCCTATTTTTTGTTTTATGAAATACTGCACAGAAGCTTGCAAAAAAAAAAAATAGACAATTACTTCTATCCATCACAATTGTACATTTTTAACCTTGCTCTTATAATCCACTAGCAATTGTTTGTTGGCCACTACACATCAGATTTGAGGGCTCATTAGCTCACAGCTAGCCATGATGAATAGGTAGGCACTTAGAGGTAAGCACAGATGTCTTTTTTAGCATGGTCTCCTGACTCAGAGACACCAAAGGTCAATTAGCAACATGACTGCTGAGCTGAGACAATGATGATGTGAAGAGAAGCTATTACCTCCTTAGGACATGAGGGAGTCTTTCGTGCTGAAGCACAGTAATCTGTACAGTCAGGATGGCCTAAGTCTGAACAAAGGCGAAGTAGTGCCTTGAAGCCTCAGGACACCATTTCCCTTGTTCTCAAACTCAGTACTAAGCACTTGAGGCAAGGTTGAAATGTTAATGTAGGGGGTAAAGAGGGTCTCCCTCATTCTCTGGCTTGTCTTTCAAGGGATCTTCTCCCAGATTTCCATTTGAATTCTGGGGAGGAGATACATCAATACAGTCTTTCAAAAATAAATGAGGCCACAGGCACCCACTGACTGCACTCTATTTAAAACTCTCTTGTAATACTTTGGTTCAGCCAGTGTATAGGTTCTCATACTGTACAAAATCCCTACTGAGTAATGGCAGTGCTACTTAGAGAGGTGCCAAATCAGCACTGCAGGGTTCCCACAAGTCCTTGCAGACAGCAGGTGACTACAAACTGCCAGTAATGATCCACTGGATACCTACAGATCTAGATACAGATGATATTGCTAAGAGGTATAGAGCTATAGAGATGATAGATAGAGGTTACGGAGAGACAGAACTTAATGGTGACACTGACAGTAGAGGAAGTAGAGTTAGAGAAATAAGAGCAAATATATTGAATATATATGCCTAAGATATTAATATAGTGAGAAACAGAGTCCAGAGAGTCCAGAGAGTCCAGCTGCTCAGAGAGTGATTTACAGGAACCCCGAGTCTGAAATCTTGCAGTTGTAAGCAAATGAATAGTGAAAGCAAATGACCTTGTGCCAGATTAACAGGTGTGGGCCTCCAACCCCCAACAGATGAAAAAAGTGGGAGCAGAGTCTCACAGTTAGGTATTGCTGGAGGCATGAATCTATGGCATGTTGCTTTGCATTCATGCCACTATGAACTAAAGCAGCATGACAAATTCCTTCAGAATGGATGAAATATTTCTCATCTCATAATAAAAATTCTTGTTATTTTCTTGTGATTTTTTGCATTACATTAATAGTAACTGTGATTTACAGAGACAAGTCATCAAGAAATATATTAACAATGTGGCCACGGTTTAGTAGAGAACTTCCTTCCATCATATATATTTTAAAACTTAAGCTTGAATCCAGTGGCTTCCCAGCTCTCATGAAAACGAATCTAGTAACGTAAACTAGATCTGAGGGAGGGTTTTTGGGGGTAGGGGAAACAGTGTTAAATTTTGGAGTCTAAACACAGTCTGAGATTGTAAAAAGTGAGTATGACTTCTCTTTCTTTGCAAGGAAAGAAGATACTTTCTTGCCTGCATGTGTTTGCAGTGAAAGAATATCACCGCAGTTGCAATATGGCCTGAAAACAAAAGTGTACTGGCTAAACTAAAGCAAACTTGGTGAAACCATAAAAGAGTATCATAAAAAATTCAACAATAAGAAAGGATGTGAAAAAAATGGGATTTAGTATTTGCATAAGAGATTCTGCCATTTTGAAGTGGAATGTTCTAAAAGCAGAGGATGTTCACCACCACCAGTTAAATCACTGAAGGGAGTACTGGAGACATTTCTGTTGGCAATGTGAAAAAACCAATGACATTACACTAAGAGAAGTTTTGTCTAAAACTCAGTAGCTGGAGTAAGTTCTATTAATTCATAAGAACCTGGTTAATATCACCTTCTCAGTCACAGATGGTGAATCATTCCAATGTAAAAGTGATATATGTTATTTAGTCTGCAACTGCAAATTGTGGTTTTGTTCCCTTTTTTTCTGTCAGCTAACATGCCAGGCCATCTTAAAGTTCAGCTTCAAGCGTAAACCTATCATCCCTACTCAAAGGAGAAGGTTAGACAAGGGAAAGAATGATTTATGCTATTTCTAGGGTGACCCTCCAAAGTCACTATATCTCCCTAGTGGCTACGGCAGGAACCAAGTTTAGATGAGTAATCTTCACACAGCTAAACAAGTTCCCATGATCATGATCCTGTGAAGTCCTATGAAGTCCTCTACCTCTACGGATCCCACAAATTCCTGGAATTGCAGGTGAATCAGTTAACAAAGGCTTTATGTGCACTGTAGGAATAAAAACTTATTCTTATCAGAGAGGGGTTGACATCTTTATTTTTATTTGGAGAAAGATTTTTTTCTTTAAAGACGCAAAACAGAATGAAAAGCCTAAAACCCAGAGGAGCTTGACTGACTTATATTTTACAACTCCAACCAAAACACCTTCACATCAGAGGCAGAGTTCCTCCTCAGCAACAAGGAATGAAGTCTTCCTGCAGGGGCAAGGATTGTAAGAGAGGAATCTTGTTTTCTGCCAAGGGTGACCCCCAGAGCAATACAATACCTTGCAGGACCTGCTTGTTACTTTTCCAAGCAACTTCAGTGCATGCACATACTATTCCCAGACAGAGCTCTTCCCCTGGAAGTACCTGGATGGATGGCTGGGTGAGCAACCAGAGCCCTCATCCTGAAGGCTACACACAGAAGAGAATGTGGTGCTCTTGGCCCACCTCCAGTGTCCATCTTTGTGAGCTTTGGAGAGGTATTGTCACAGATGCCACTTGGTGTTACTGGCTGTCTCAGATGACTGCCCATGCCTTTGGTTCACCTCCTTCTCACAACAGCCCAGGAGGGAAGGTAATGTCCCGTGGATGCTCGAACAAGCTCTTGCCAAGTTCACAGTCCCGTTGTCACTGAGGCTGAATCTCCCAACATACAACTTTGCCTCATCTTTCTTGTCTCTTAGTGCCAATGCAAACTGAATCACAAGCCATTGTCAGCCACTTAAGAACTCCAGATCCTCAGATGGGAGAAATTGTGTCTAAACATATATATGAATCTTTTTGTCACATTCTAAATATAAGCAATTTAATAAATTTTAATTGTACAGTGCTTTGGCAAATGCACTATAAAAATAACTAGGAGGTATCTACTGACAAATTTATTTATAGAAGTAAAAAGTATCTAAAGGTTATCATTTGTGTTCAGCAAACCTGGTACATGCCTGGTAGACAGGAAAGCAGAGTGTGTGTACTGGATGGTTTTTCAGATAGGTCCTGTTTCTGAAGAGTCTGCTTGTTCTCACAAGATCATGTGTTACTGACATTTGTCACTGTCATTGATTTAGAAGGACTTACCATCTGCCTCCTTTAAATCGCTGGCAAATACCACACAAATATAGTGTCACTGATTATTCTCTTGATGGTTAATTGAATTCTAATACCATTTTCCCTACTGAAACAAAGTCTTGCAGCTAATTCCTACACTCAGATGAAAGTCAGAGTGACCTCCTTTTGAAGTCCAGTTTCAGTTTGCCCATATATTTGTGCATCTCCAATCTTTATGTACCTCCAGAAGCACTGTGTTTGTGTAACTGAAGGTACTCAATGGTTTAGCAATCAATATAAAATCATGCCTTAAGTTTTTCGGACACTACACATTATAAAGTTTTGTTAACAACGGGTCCAAAGCTTTTTTTTTTTTTTTTTTAAGGTGAAAATATATTAGGACTTGATTGCTTTTTGGAGAGGTGGGGTGTAATAGGGAGCATTTTTTCTTTTTGAAGACAAAATGCAACACTCACCTCCATGAGCAGACTTCAGCTTCTCCCATGCCCTAGATTTGGCTTATTAACTCTTACAGTTTAGCATGACACTTTCTTTTATTTTTATTTTTATATTCTTTTTCTCTTTCCCTTTTTTACATGGGCTGCAACTCTTGTCACTGATTTTATTATGACATCCCTCTCATTGTAATTTTTATTCTCTTTAAAGAACAGGTTTGTAAGCCTAATGATAGATATTTTTCAAAATATGGAACCATAACTTTCACCCAACTACAGATCTGGTAATATGACTTGAAAATAGTTTTCTTATGTATTAAAACTGGTGTCATTTTAGTACTTTTCTATGGATATCATGTAGTTCTGTAATGTTCACTGGTTGAAGCAGCTCACATCCTCTCTAATAGGAGAAAGAAATCAGAAAGAAAATCTCTTAGATTTTGTTGTTGTTGTTGTTGTTGTTGTTAAATTAAACTGCAGTTTGATAGAGTTTATTTTACTTCCATTTGAATTCTGTGATATTTTCCAACCAAGCAAGAAATTTTTGCCAGGAGGATGTATAATTCCCTTATGATTATGTATGCATTCCTGCCTCTTTCCAGCCTACCTTTTAAGCTGTACTTACAAGTTCTCTAGATACTCCAAAGGGTTCATAATTTATCTATCAGTCCTTTTGAAGCATCCTCAATAATGTTCATTTTCATATATTCTGTGATTGCACTTTTGCAGATAACACAAAATTTGTTGGTTTTTGATATCTGCCATGTGTCTTCTCTTTTCTCCTACTCCAGTCTCCTAAATTCTGTAACACAACAGATCACCTTACAAATCCTGCATGCTTTTCAGTAAGTAGATATTGACACTGCTGAATTTTGTGCACTATTTCAGCTTTCCACAGAGATCAGCATGACAGTCACAACCATGCACTCGACATGTGCTGCTTCTATTGAATACTAGATTTCTTCTAGCACTCTGGTAAATCTGACCCTTCATTTTCTTTCTGAATTGGATACACTCAGACAACCTGTCACAGCACACTGTATGACATGGAAACAAAGGACGCAGAAGCTCATGATCACAGTGAAATGAAAGTCCTCTCAGATACCCAGTCACATTTGCTTGTTCTTGTAGATGGTAAAGAGTGAATGTTGTGTTTGACAAGAGCTGCTGTTTTGGAGAGTGAAAAAGATGGGGACAGGGAAATTGTTAAATCAACCCATATCAATTTTCCCTCCTGAGTGGATTTTGCTGTTTCGTAGCCAAAGTAAAGGTCAGTTAAACAACACAGTCCTAGTTCTAACCTTCGCTTTTTTATTGTTGCAAACAGACTTCAAGTGCAAATTCAGGCAGACCAGATAGTCTGTGGTAATTTGTTGCTGCCTAAGAAAGTGTGTTGCAGCTTCGTTTACTCTTCTACCATTTGCTTCGCAAAACATGAAGCTTCACTTTGAAATAAGGAGATAGAGTAGAACACCTATAGCACAGGAACATGGGCTGGGTGATGGATGATACAAGCCTAGGGGATTTATCTTATCTTAGTGATACTAGACCAAAACATGGCTGTGATTAGTTCTTTCTAAAAGTCTTTTCATTCTCTCCATTGTACTCCCCTCAGTCCTAAGGTAAAGATGTGTTCTTAAAAAGCATGTTCATGACACTGCAAACAATGTCTTCAGAGTTCAGATGTTGAAATTTTAATGTAAACCATTTTCTTTTAAATGCTCAAAACAACATTTGAAACATGTATCATTAGTTTTTCACCCAACAGTAAAATTATGTGATTCCTTACATGGTTCTTATTCAGGACCATAGAATTATTCCACTGAGTAATTCAAGAATATTTTAGAGAAGTAAAATATAGTCCCATTTATGCAACTAGAAGCACATCTAAGCTGCCTCTTCAGATTCAGTGAATGAATAAAGAATTAATGATTCAATCCTGTGTCTGGGTTTTTATTCCAACTCCCTTCTGAGAGATTTCCTCCTCCCCCCACCCCACCCCGCTACCTAACTTTTCCTGGCAGGTATTTCCCCTGGCTTAAGATTCTCAGAAATCATCCTGGTTTTCCCTGCTTAGAGAAAAGACTGCAAGAGGAAGCTCTTAATTGCTCTTTTAACAGCAGCTGGTAAAAGCATTAGGTCTTTAAATCCCACAGAAAATTTCAAGCTTTTTTAAAGGAGTTTGCAAGAAGGGACCAAATTCAGTACGGGCTCATAGTGCTAGGACAGAGAAAAAATGAGAGAGGATACTTCATCTGACTTTTTAGTGTTCTGTCGCTTCTACATTAAGAATAAAAGAAACCTACAGTTTTAGATTGTTGACTCTGTGGGAGGTCCGAGTGAAATAGTCCATAGCAGAAGGCAGAAGCCTTTCAGGAAACGTGCCATTCCTTCTGCATTAACTCTTGCCTCTCTTGAATTATTGTTACTAAGCTCGCTAGATCTGGTCACTGATAAAATGTTCTTCTAAAAGTTTGTCTTGTCCAGGACTGTTCCAGGAATGGCAGTGCAAGCTGTTGAAGGCATTTGTACATACAATAGAGTTCTGTGAGAAATATATGGTATAACAGTGATGGCATTTTTAAGTGCTGTTTAGCATGAGACTAAAGGTTTACACAGCATACATAATATATAGCTCTGGTTGCTAAATGTCTGCTGCCAGTGCTTCCTGATGTCAACAGTGGCTGCCATTGTTTAGTCAACTTGAAATCTTTAGAAATATAGCTGTGAAATTCTTTCCTCAAATGCAAAATGAACAGCCCTAATAAATACACTGTGCTTTTACCAACATGAAATTCCCTTTAGGATTAGAGGAAGCTGAAGAGGTTTGTTAACACAGCACTCAGTGCTATTCAGAGTGGGTGAGGCAGGAGGATTTTTAAAAGTACTCAGCCTAGCCTGATTGTGTTCCTGTTAAATTCAACCTCCCATTTGCTTTAATGGCCAGAACAGAAATTACTCATTAGTACAAACTGCATCTGATGGAGAAACTCCTTGAGTGTTGCTCTATAAAACTAAGTTACTTGATCATAGTTGTCCCTTTGGCTTTGAACCCTCAAGGTTTTGTTTTTCACACCTCTTGCTTTCCAGTACCATTTTAAGCCATTCCTTTCAGGCAGAAAGCACCATTTTGGTTTCTGTAAGAACAAATGATAGCAGTGCCTCAGACTTTCTGTTTAAAAAGATTGCTCTGACTTGTTCTTTGAAAGCTCTCCCACACTGCTTGCTGCAGGCTTTTGATACTCAGTAAGGAAAATTTCCTTGGGTAACAAATCTTCTCCCTCCACCTCTCCTCAACTCCTTTCAGATTTGGTCAAGATTTAAAGTGAATAAATGTGATTTGAGATCCCAGTGTTGATTGGAGTGAAGATGGGAGACAAGGAAGAAAACAAGATAGAAGAAAGCACCCCTTTTGCAAGAACATGTTTTACACTTTGCTTTACAGTGCAAAAGAAAGCAATAAATTATACATGAACTAGGACAGCAGAAGAACAGTACTACAGTCTGCAAAAACAAGTTGGGGCTTTCTATTGGTTTTATATTTCTTATTCTTTCCCGTTGTACAAACACAGTAGGCACAGTGCAAACTGAAGATTTTGATAGATATTACTGTAAAGTGTTGACAGGAGGAGGTTTGCATGTTAAATCTTCAATTTGACCTACACTACATGTTATGGGCACATCACTTTTAATCTGAAAAGAACTTCTTAAATATAGATCTTGAAACATTACATTCAAATATATAAACAGTATTACTCAGTACTGTATCTTCCATACTGTTTCTTCCCTAAGAATGGATACTGAGTTTCATCACCCCTGGTCAAGACTAAATCCACTGGCGTCATAAGGGACAGAGAGGAGTCCCCTGAGTTTAGGCTCTCAGAATTCAACCATTTTATACCCAAATCTCAGTTCCTTGGGTTTTGTGATAGCTTTTTATACTCTGATTCTTAATCACACAATCTACAGTCATTTCTTTTCATCATTTTTCAAAAAGTAATGGTGTGATACAGTATTTTCTGCAAACAAGACAAGCAGAAAAGGAAAACAGAGATATGCTGAAGAAGGATAGACAGTCTCTTTTCAGAGGATTTCATCTCAGAGGTGAAGTCTGTCTCCTCACCCATGTTACCTTCATTGCCACATGCAGCAGTTACATATTTACTCCCCGTGACTGTCACTGTGGTGCCACTGCCTGAAATGGCAATTCCCTTTCAGTGAGTGATCACAGTCCTACACCCAGAAGCACCGGCCCACACAAGCCACACAGACAGCTGATAGCTGTGTTTGAGCAGTGTGTGTGATGAAAGAAACAAAACAAAACAGCATGGAAAAGGGTGTCTGAGGTTTAGATTTTTGTTGTTCATTTACAAGAGTTTTGGAAATAAATCTGCCTGAGGATGTTGGGATTTGTGTGTACAAAAGCACCATCTGCAGCTGTCGTGTGTATCACAATAAAAGTTTTAAGAAACAGCTCAGCACTGGTCCATGAGGCCAGTGAGATTTGATGCTTGTCTTGCACACACACATCCACAGTGCTGGCAGCATTTTGCAGTGGAGTGTTGGAGTAATACTCAACTTCTAGTCTCACATCACTGAAAGAACAATTTATCTCACCATATTTCCACAGATCTAGGCAATAACACTTTTAAAATAACATACTGTTTTATGTACAAGTATTTCTAGTCAGATTTACACTGTTCATTTCAAATGAACCTCAGTATGTGATGCTGTGTTAAAGCAGGCTTCTACCAGTTAGAATTCTGGGTTTGAGGGACCAGTTTTCAGTGCTCACCCTTTCTATCTTCCCTTCTTCTTTCTTTGATAGACCATAATTCTGTATATTCAAATTTGGATGTATTTGCTACTGATGGAAATAGCAATAACAACACTAAACAATAACAGATGCTTTCTTTCAAGTTCAATCATATCTAAGTCAAAATTCATCATTCATAGTCAATTTTGGACTCATTTTCACATATTTGGAACTTAAAATATTTGGGAGTTCTTGTCAACTGAAGCCCTAGTGGAAGCTATTTATGAGTAACTTCAAAAAAACTTGGTTTATTTTTGGAGTGTTTAGAGGGTGAACATCAATAATTCTTTGTTTAGCCCACTCTGAGCATTGTGACTGTGTGTCTGAATCACTACAGCTTGTTTGGGATTAACATTATAATCCTCTGGTTTTGAACAGGCAAATTATAACAAAGTAAAAAGATGTATTCCAGAATAAAAGTTAGAAAACTCGTTCTTCTCTTACCAAGAACATATTTTGTTTGTATATTTAAATGGGTACTGTCAAATTTGTTGGCTAGAGAACCACTAAACATTGAATAGTGTCCTAAGCATGTAACTAGAATTCATTTCTCTGATGGAGAAATTTCTTCGTAATTTTAAAATATAAGAACAAAAGTTCCTTAATTAACATCTCGATTTCTATGAAAGGGTATATTATTGCTTTAACTTTCAAACTGTTGCATGCCTAATAGTCAAGGAAATAGAAGGTCAGTAAAAGAAAGACAATCTGTTCTTTACTTTTTTTCTTTTTTAGGCAAGGGAGCCAATATCTGTAGAGATAATGCAAGGACTCTCTCTCAAAAACTGCAAAAAGAAAGATAATTCAGGGTTATAAGTGCTGTAATTTCGAAAAGGAAACAATATAGAATGTTAGAAAAAAATCAACTCTCCTGAAATTCCTAAAAAATTTAAGCCTTCCAGGAATTCTACCTGGAAGAAGTAGAATTCTACCCATCAATTAAAAGGGGAAAAGATAAACAAACAGAACCAGCATCCTGGAGGACAACCATTCTTTTGGCTTACACGAATTCTGTAACCTTTCACATGAAAGCCATTTGTTTGAATCTGTCCTTGTTGAATGACAATGATTTAAGTCTACAATAATCTGATAGCTGTTTACAGGTTTATATGTAATTAACAGCAGTTCATCTGATGGTAGAGCTCACAGCTGACAGGGATGCATCACCTAAAACCTCTATCTGGTTTTCCAGCTGGTGAGCAACATTTCAGGGACATGAGATAAAGTCGATTTATCTATTCAGCTTCATTTGTGCTCATTGTTTGAAAGAGAGGTGGCGTGAGCAGGTGTTACTGCTCTGACTCTGGGGACATGTTCCAGTGTTACACAGCCAGAATACCAAAGGTGCAGAGGAACCACCTATTTGTGTAGGCTCGGGCAATGGAAGTTACAGCTGCTAAGCCAGCACTCTGCTGAAACACCTATTTTTTGTTTGTTTCTCTGACAACTTTTTTTTTGTAAACATTGCTTTAGGAACAGAATTTCCCCTGACATGGCTCTCTTGTTTAATATTTTTTGGAGTCACTAGTATGTTTTTGCATATTTAGTATGCATTATGTCAAAAATTTCTTTTCTTTTTGTTTGGACACGGCTTTTGGGGTGAGGTTTTTTGGTGATTCAGAATTAACCTAAGAAAATAGACACTGACTTTTGCCTTCCCTGACAGTTTTGGTGAGTGAAGAACTCACGAAGCTCATAGATGGTTTTCTGTATACTTTGCTTTAGAAAAAAGCCATTCCTTCATAAAGCACTGGGTTGTTTTGGGTTTTTTGCTGGTGGGGATCGTGATCCTTTAAAGGTTTATATATTAAACCTCCTACATTTGAAAGTGGCTGTGCTTCTGCTCCTGTGGTTGTCACTTCAGTGTACGTGTTGATGTTGCCTTGCTTGGGTGAAGGAAGTAACAGCACAGAGAAGGGGAGGCTAAGCAATGGGTACCAGAAACTGGCAATTAGCCACAGCAGTTCATTAATGTTTATGTAGCTAACTCTGAACTGCTTAGCCATTAGGTGTGTGGTTTTATTAGATTCACCTGCAGTACATACAGAGTTGAATAATTCAACCTATTCAGCATATGAGTTTGTACCAATAACATGGGGGAATAACGTTTAGAAAAAATCAACAACTGCTGTGTAAATATGTGGGTCTGTGTGATTTCAGTCTTACCATTTTGGCAGCCTGCTTTTTCTGTCACCAAAAGCAAAAATGAACCTATCATTAAGAATGTCTTACATACCTGAAGGCATAAAAAGGTTGACCACTTAGGATATTTTTTAGTTTAATGAACCATCTAGAAAGATGCTTTGTTACTGAAGAAAAGTTCGAACAGAAACAACCACCTCTCCTTCAGAATCATTCTCAAGAACAGTTTTCATTTCTCCTTATGTGTTTTATTACTTCTTGAATTGACCCAAACTGCCTTCATAGCTGAATAAAATGTGACAAGTCCCACAAAACTTATTCATTACTTGCATTTAAAGAACAAGTAATAGACAGTGACAGACAATAGAAGTAACCCAAGCAGCACACATAATGACAAGGCATTTGTATTTTTAATGCAGAGAAATACTGAAGCAACCTTTTCACTATATCCCCAGGTTCCCATATTCAGCTTCAAAAGTCCTTGAGCCCTGACCAACTTCCAACAGCAATGCTGCAAGTGGAATCTCTGATTAAAATCTGACTTTACTCCTCAAGGGGAGTTACAGGATAAATTAAGGAAGCAGATGCAAAGTCTTATTGGTCTTGACAATGTCTTGAAACACCAGCATTTAAAAAGAGAAAACAAACTTCCCAGTACCTATGAGCAAACTTAATGATTTGGGAGGAGGAGGAGGTGGCAGGGCAGAAAGGATACCTGCTCTGGGGAAACCTTTCACTTCTGGGGCAGGATGAGTCCAGAATCTCTGCTCTGTCTGCCTCTGCAAGGGCACAGTGTCTCTCTGAAAGGGGTCTCCTGCGTTGTTACCAGCCACACAAGTGCCAGCAACACAAGCTCCCTGTGCCAGGCGTTACTGTGGCTGCATTGGGAAGAGCAGGACAGCTCTCTGCAGCATGTGCAGGGTGCACAGCCCTCAACAGGGCAAATCCAAGGTGACCAAGTGCCTTACCAGCAGCACTTGTCACTCTTCTGAGTTCCTCCAGCAGACAATAACATGGTTTCTCTACTTTGTTACTGCTCTCTCCCTGTTTCCTCAGGGAAGTCAAGTTTCCATAGGAAACTCAGCTGTGGAAAGCTGATTCTGCCAGAGGTCTAACAGCAGACCCCCTCAGGCAGGAAGGCAGCACATTGGGCCCAGTGGGAAGAAGCAGATGGATAGAAAACCAACCTGCTTTCCAAAACTATTTAAATCTAAATGTTCCTTTGCTGCGGCTCTGTAAAGGCCGTATAAAATCATGGAGCCTTTAATCAAAAAGAGGGGTCACAATGAAGGGTGAAAACTTGCGCCAAAAATGAAAACAGATAGTCCTTTGTAAATGAAAATAGAAGCCTGATAAAGGCTGAGGTAAATATGCATCTCCCCCACGAAAATTATGAAGCCACACTGCTAAGAAGGGGGTTCCATAAAACACCCAAACGAGGACAAGTAGACTTTTTGATGCTGATTTTCAGTTCTGGGTTTGAAGTTTGCCTTTTATCATGGCAATGGGACATACTTTTAGTAAAGCTGTGCCCTTGACTCAGGTGAGGACTGTCACAGGATGAGAGCAGAGCTTTCTGATGGTACCTTCCCATCATACTCATTAATCTTCAGGTAAGATGAGGTAAATAACTGGCTTGTATGAAGTACTCCACTGGTTTCCCTGATGGTCTGTCTTCTATCTAATGTGCTGAGAATTCTGATCACTCAATCTAGAGATCTGAGAAATCTCCAAACTTCTATCAATCACTAGCTTATCTGAATACAAAGATTCTTCTAACTGCCAAAAAACTGGAAATAAATTCAAGCCAGGACCAGTATCTTCTTAGCCTGTCAAAGTTACAGTGTAGGTAATAATTTGTATGCTTGCAGATTGATGTACAAATGACTTAGGGTAAGCATTAAGATAGACAATTCAGTAATAATCTGCCCACAGACAAATTTCCCCAGGAAGAAAATGTGCTTTTAATATTGAACACAGACACAGAGTCTTCAAGGTTATCCTCTCAGTGGAAAAGTTGGATAAAAATACTCATTATTTCATATATGCATGTATATAAAATTTTAAACCTCTGAGATATACAGTATAAACATAAGGAATTAACATTTAGGACACAATTTTCAGTTGAAGTAAAGGTATAAAGGTTGGTGTTTGTCTGTGGTGTAGGTGTGAAGTTACAAATACCCAAAAAATCTGCTGAGCTGTGTGTGGAGAAGAACATGAAAGTCCAAGTGAGGCTGAATAAGAGGAAAGAAGTAATAATGAATACACTTTCCAAAGTGCAAGTACACAACAGGATTCAAAACTACATTGATTTTTCAGTCCTTTGTTTGGTATAATGTATTTATCATGTGCTTAGTGTTTTATGGTAGTATAAGTGCTCTGCTTAGACCACTCACTGCAATTCAGCATGAGCTGACTGAATGTGACTTCCCCAACATATTGCTCCAGGTCACATGAAAAATATGATGACCAAAACCACAATTTTTATTTGGAAAATCTTTTTAACATTTATAGCCTTGCTTACTGATCAAACTAACAATCACACCTTGTTAAGGCCGTCAGAAAATAAATCCAGTCAGTTTAAATGCCAGCAACAGCACTGCAGTCTCCATCACACACATGCTTGTTTGATCAACAAAGACTCTTGCAGCAACAAAGTAAACTGTGTTTCCTGGATCTGGCACTTTTTCGTGCCACCAAACCAGTGATCCACATCTGCATAGTTTCAGTCTTCGTTACCTGCTTCAAGATACCCGAGAGAGATGCAAAATCTGCAATTTCTTCTCTCCATTCCTGACTTAACTGTTGCTATCATCTTTTGCTAAATTTCTAGGGTTTTTTAGGGCCTGGACTGTGGCAGGTATTTTTAAAGAGCAAAGTGTCCTCTAGCTCTGTGGTGGAGCTCTGCAGTTACTTGAGTCCCATAACAGCAAAGCCAACACAAGAGGAACACGTATTCTAGTGTTCCCTCTCTGACCTTTCCTATTTTGACTTGAAAGGGAGCAAAGTTGGGACGTAACTGAGCAGATTCCAGAACTGAGAGAGAATAGATAGTGGTTAGATGAGCACTAATAAATAGAGCACCCAGTACCCCCATCCTAGATTTAAAAGCAGTTGTAGAAGACATGATAAAAATGTTAAGGTATTTTATGGCACAGTTTCCTATGGGATATGGCTCAGATAATTTCAGAATCCCATTTAAGTCAAATATCAAATGTCTGAGGAAAAAGTGCTGAAAATTTATTTTTATAAAAATGTGATTACATGATGAAAGTGAGTAAGTGTACGCAGCCTTATACACAAAAATCAAGGCAAATGGAGCTCATGCTAGACACAAGATTTGTTCAGGGATAGTAAGGGAAAGAAATATTTCCATGCACTGTATTTTCTTGTCAGAATAGGTATCATCCAGCAAAGCAAGTTGCCTTTTCAATATTTCTGTTCATGTGTTGGTTTTAGGTTGGAGTGAGGGGTTATGCTTGTCTTTGAATAGTAGAAAACATATTTACAATGTCCAGAGGTGAAAGTGCCTAAAGCATGAATAATTGTGTGAGCAAAGTTGACTGCGGATAACTGAGATGCAGGTCTAAATCAACAGGCAACAAAACACCACAGGAGAAGGAAGGCATAGGCATCCCAGTGTCAGAGATGTCTTCAAGCAACTCTAAGTTTGTGGTAAGAACACAAAGAATAAAATAGAAATGTAAAATTAGTATAATTTAAGAAAACCTTATATGTGTCTTGACCTGCAACTGACACTAGCTTTAAGTTGTGCCAAAGAATCAACTCTGACTCTTGTGCTACCAAAATACTTTCTCCTCCAAACAATGGAATTATCTCCTCCCACACATACCAAGATTCTCTAGAAGTTCAATGTAACTCAGTACATACAAGGATTGGGGCAACATTCATTTCATATTTGTTAGTTGAAGTAATAACAAGGGAAAGAGCTCTCTTGAGGAAAGATATGAAATTTTTCCACCAGAAAAAGGAAAGAAGAACTTAAAGATAACAACAAAAAATAGTGCAAAATATGCCAAAAGGCTTAAAGGAAAAATATACCCTGCAAAATCTTCTGCTCAGCCCAGCATCTCTTGCCTGTGCTTGCTTGGGGACCTTACTCACTAGGGAGGATTACTCATTTTTTAGGTGTCTTAAGTGCAAGCCTCCTTGGCTTGTGGGTTTCTGCACTGGCTGTGGTCCTGTGCAGTTCTTATTTTAAACCCTGACTGAGATCACAGGTGTCACTGGGAGGTTTTTTTCCCAAGGAACATTCCTGACTCAGGTCATTTGGCAGCCTGAGCATACCAAGCACCAGAATGCCCTGGTGTTACCAAGCAGGAGACTGTAAAAGTGAAATGAAGCTTCTCAAAGTGAAGGTATCGCCTATAATTTTTTTTCTCTATGCTTATCTTGACATTAGGGCAGCATGTCTTTCTAGAAGATGTGCTTCCAGCTCCACAGGAAACTTCCCGCCAGTGAAATATGAGTGATAAAGAGCCTGTGTGCAACATTATACAATGGCACAGACTAGGTGTCATCCAGTTTTCTTTCTGACTTCAGAACAAATGAACTTAGGACTGCTGTAACATAGAAGACCAAAACTGAACTTCTGAATGGATTTTATAGAATTTCACAGATAAAATGTCTGTATAATTACTAATATTCTCACAGTAACTGTGATTTTAATAATAAGACGTGTAATCATTGAAAAGAGTGTATGTTCTGCTGTGACCTTGATGCTTAATTTACCAATTTGGTTTTCAAATGTCACATGCTTTCTAATGGCTTCATAGAGGTTCAAATCCATTTATAATATGCTTTGGAACTTGAAAATAAAAAATCCTATTAGAAATTAATTAAGAGAAAAAGTAAATATTCACCCAGAGCATTGTGTTAAGCATAGAGTCATTAAAACAAAAAACAGAAAATAATTGAGTGGGGTTTTATTTTTATTAATGGCTCACCCATGGATCTACATGTGTGTACCAGGCGTCAGAATTTATGGTGTTAATGTGATCATAAGTGGTGATTTAAAGCACAACAACTATTTTTATTCTCCACTCTGCATTCCAAGACAGGGATTTCCCATCACTAAGCCTCAGCTGAAGGAACCACCACATAACATTTCTCAGCCATCAGAAATACCACCATATCACATATTTGTTTGAAATAGGTAGTGGTCACTTCATCCTCTAACTCTTTTCCTACAAAACCCTACTCTTCTACAATATTTCTAATCTACTGCTTCAGAGTTTCGTGCATCTGCAAACCTCCACACAGGAGGAGGCACTTGAAGCAAAACTCCTAACTCCGAGAATATTCTTTATCAGTCACTATGTTTTTCTGCTCAAAATAAAAAAAAAAAAAAACAAACCTTCCAGTTCAGACATCTGTATGTCAGCCTAAAAACAGTGAAAACTTTTTTTTCCTCTCTCACCCACATTTAATGAATTTAAAACTGATTGTTCTGTTGGCAAGGGAGAGGATGGGGGATGGGTGTCCCTCCAGCTGTTTGCAGCAATCTTGGCGCAGAGAGAGGCTCATATCCAACTGCTGCAGACTGGAACAGTTGGACTCAGGGCAGTGAAGTAATCCCACAGCAGGTCTAGCTCCTAATTGTCCCTGATTTTTTTCATCAACAATCCTCATTGTCCTCTGTTTCAGGGTTTCCCTTCGGTAAGTAGGCAAGTTTGGAAAGTGAAAAAATTTCAATTTTAAAAACAATAGCTGAATTCTTCTGTGCCTCCTTCAAATCCTTCCCGCATTCACAACCCCCTGCTCATATGTTTACAGCTTTTGCATATATTTCAGCTTTCTTCCAGTTTCATTCTTTGTCCTATCACTTCCATGTATTTTAATTTCACATCCCAGTTTCCTATTGTGATATGCATTTGAGAAGGCTCGGAGGCAAGCAAGTATTAAAAAAATCAGCAATGAGTGGCAGGGTGTATTGACTTCTCTGGATTTACATTTGCCTCAGCATTCACAGGAGTCTAATTGATTTATGGACCTTGTGAGCTTTCTCCCTCCAAAAAAATAATTGTGCATGCAGTCCAATTATATCAGGGCAATTAAGAATTACAATTTGAGTTAAGAATAATAACAGAATTCAAGACAGAAAACAATCACCTTTTTCTGGTCTGTTTCTTTTCTAAAAGAGGTCAGAGCCAACACTTCCACCAAATTCAAGAGGAAGACTTTTCTGCCTTTATTGTCAAGTAAACACAGTTAAAATACATAAACCAGACATATACAGTCAAAATGCATGGACTATGTTTAAGGCCAAATTTGGTAACTGATCACAATGAATTCACTGTTGCTAAATGAGGGCAGAGGTTGTCCCTACAAGACTTTTTCTTTTATTTAAGATTTCAGTAAGCGTTGCTGAGTTTATCAAGACCTACTTTCTTGTTTTGTGTACAGAGTACCTCATGCAGTGGACTACTGCTCCACATCTGAGGCTGTGTGACAGCCTCTGAGACAGGTCTGCAGCACAAAGGCAAAACAAAACCAAAAAACATCCAGTATGATTAAATCCTTTAATCTGGCATCTTTCTCCAGAGTACTGCTATTGTTTATGCAAAGATTGCCATTTTGAGACAAAAGCAAGGGCATAGTTCTAAATTCTTAGTGTTGAAATATTTTAGAACACCTGCACACAGCTGGTGGCATAGTCCTGAAAATTAGAAGATAGAAAAACAAAACAAACAAATTCCAAGAAAAATACTGCACTGGATTTCAGTTTAGTTGAAAAAACCTTCAGGCTTTGGAAGCATCCTCTGCAGAGAAGTGCGGAGAACCTAAAGCTTGAATATGTTTCCAAGCAAAAAGAGAGAGCCCACTGTTGCTAGCGTGCCATGAGCTGAAGGATTCCTAGGGATGGGAACACAGTTCAGTCCCTTGGAAGAGACAGCCCGAGAGTGGCCGCACAAGAGCCAACTGTACAGTCTCTCTCCAGCACAGCTGACAAACAAGGCAGGGGAAAACAGCAAAGGAATCAGACCCCGGTCTAGCTGTAGCTGTAACTGCTGGAAATACTGTATTCCATAGCTGTAACTGCTGGAAATACTGTATTCCAAAGCAGAGCTGCAGTAAATGATCAGCGGGAGCAGGGGACTGATTACACCCAGAATGATTAATATTTTAGTGTGTAAGGAGCCCAAGGACAGTTCTCTAACTCTGCTGACCTCAGCCACTTCTTATGACTGATAATATCAGGGACACAAGGGGCAGGAAAGTAGTTAAGGAATTGCTCCCATGAGGCCAAATCTACACACCTTTGCCCTCTTCATTTGCAGGAAATTTGTTAAGGAGCTGCTGTTGCTTTCAAGGTAAAAGTTCTCCCAAGGCAACTCTGTCGTTCTGTTGGTAGATCCCACATAACCACAGGCTCTTGATTCTCTCGGGGAGATTTTGTGAGGTAGAAACGGGAGTTACATGCCCAATTCCCATTATCTCTCAAAGACAATTACATGCTTAACTGCTCTCTGTGCCTTTTATAACCTTCCCTTCTAGAGTCAGATGTTCATGATTACATTGATTATCTACAAAAGGTTTCACAACAGCAGTACTTTGAGGTACTTCTTTAAAATGCTATTGGAAGGTTTAACAGCATACACAAAATATAGAGTAATAATCATGTAGTCTATGGATTGTTTGTTTTAAGAAGCTGACATTTACATGCTAAAATAGAATACATTTTTAAGGAAGTATACCCTCAGTCTAAAATATATGCAATTGTGGTTTATTCTGTTGCTTCAGTGAATTAAAACATTCATTCTACAAAACACAGATGAGATATAATCTGGGGATTGATGACTTTTTACAACATCACAGAAGACCAAGGGGGAGACTTTGCTGTAAACTAGTTTGCAGTAAACGGAGTTTACAGTAGAAAATTATGTCCACTATGTGGTAAAGGGTTACTGTCATTCTCAGCTCTGGTCTTGCTTTATTTTATTTTTCCTAGTCTAGCTGGCTGTAAATCTTTGAAATTGCATAATGCCAATTAAGAAAAATAAAGAGCAAATTGAGATACCAGTATTCATACAGGAATGCTGTTGGCTGAGGCCCCAGATACTTTTTCTGTCTCCAGTGATTTGCCTGTAACTGTTCCAGGAAGTTTGGGAAAAGCTTTGCATTGACATCGTGCTGCAAGTGCTGGAAAAACTTTACCCTGGGAAAGACTTGAAGCTAAGTTCAATGTCCCGGGTAACCTATCCTATGACTTCTATGGACATTCTCAAGGTTAATGAATTTAGCAGAACTCCAACCAATCTCCCCAAACACACTTTTCAGAGTGGTTTTACTGAAGGGAAAGTTAACAAATTATTTTTAGTGTTATTTTTCTCCTAATTTCTCTCTTCCCAAAGTCTTGGAATTTTATTTTTTTATTTAGGTTTTTCTTTTCCTCTCAATGCTGCCATGTACTTAAAGGGAAAGAACTTAATATTACTTTGATAAACAAAAAAAAAAAAAAAAAAAAAAAGAAAAGAAGCAAAAAAAAAAAAAAAAAAAAAAAAAAAAAAAAAAAGAAAAAAAAAAAAAAAAACCAAACAAACAAAATAACCAACTGAAAAATAATTTAATTACCACAATAATATATTCTCACTACCAAGGTCAGAAGATTAAGGATGACTCTCCTCTTCCTAATTCATGGGCTTGAGACTTTTTACAAATGAAAAACAATAAACAAAAAGACACAAATAAAAAATAATTCTGTAGAACACCAAAGACGGCGGACCGTTTAAGCTTTGGTTCAGGATGGTGGCCATTGTATAAGGATAAGTCACCCTAAGTGTTATCTTCTGAGGAAGGAAGAAAGCATTCAATGTATGTTACATTCAATGCTCAATCCATCGGTAGAAGATTCAGTGGAATTACTCTTTTGAGTGGGGTTTTGTTTCCTTGGAATTATTGCATTTACTTTGCATTGTCAGAGAGTGGTCGGGCTCTTCTGACCTAGACTGACTCAGAAGCTGGATGACCCAGTCTCCACAGAATTAACAGACCTGGAAGCCCACTGCTCTTCTCTAGATGCCTGTTTATGACTACAAAAGGAACTTGATGTCTAGTTTGAACCAGAAGCCTTATTGTTAGATGACTAAAGTTAGTTAAGAAAAAGGTCAGCTAAATAAATTCTAATAATTTTATGGCTCTTTGCTTCCAAGTTAAATCTGACAATATGAAAGGTGTGTAAAACCATTAAAAATTGTGGGAAGCAGCAATCCGTTTTCTAATAAAGGCTGGGAACAAAAACAAGAAATATAATGGCCTTGAAGGTTCACAAGAAATGAACTTCCATGGCAATTGTTTTTAAATATGATAGTTTTTCAGACTTCTTATTCTTGAAGTACATTTTCCTCACAAATATGTTGTATAGAAAAATTGTTTATATAACTTCTCACATTTAGCAAATTGAAACCCCAATGTCTCATTTTGCTTTGCCGATATTTTACAGACAAGGGTAAGTAACATCATAGAAACAATGCTGACTGTGTGTACTTGTTGCTTTTAGTAAAACTGTCAAGCACTAAAACCCTGCAAGTACATAGGCATATTTATAGATTGTTTCTCTCCGAATGGATAGGAAGAATTATTTTTAAAGCCACATTCCCAAGTGTAAAGCTCAGGGAAAAAAAATCAACTCATTAGAAAAAATATTATAGAAAAATTAAGACTTGGATAAAGAAAAGGACAAACTATTGAGTAGATCCCAGAAAAATTATTCATTAAAAAATTTATTTAAAGTAAATCCTTAAAGCGTATTCTAAAAATAATATGATTCTAAGCAAGAAAAGCAAAAAATGTACTACTAGAGACTATTTTGTTTCCTCTTGGTTGTGGTGTAGCTTCCTACTGTTGTATCAACATTATTCAAGACATCTATTATTAACATTTCAGAGTATATAAAAGCCCTCACTGGACTGCAAAAATACAGGTAACCTTTTTTTTTTGTATACAGGTAAATATACAAACTCAGATACAGATAGGTTATGTCTAATATATTAAGTTCTTGGATCTAGCACACAAGTACTTAAAATCACTTTCAGAGGTAGTGACTACAAATATCTCTGGGAATTTAGCCAGGAAGAGAATCCAGAGGTTAGACATGCAAAAGTATTTAGCCCACTTAATCACAACAGCTATTTTTGTGGAAATTGGATGCTTAAATACATTTAAGAATATGGCTATAAAACTGCAAGAGCAGATTAAGTACTCCAGTTCTTAAATTTGCAAAAATAACTGATCCTAATTAGATAGTCAGATTTAGTATATAAGCCTGCAATAGCAGCAGTACTTTTGGGCACTTATTATTGGATGTGCAGAAGCCATCATGTTAAGCAAGCATTACCTGAAGCTCAAACTGTCAAAGAAAGGACACTTCAGTCCCACTCTTCAAATGTAATTCAGCCCATAGCCTCAGGTAAGATTTTAAGTTTTGTGTAACATTTTACAGTGAGAAACCCAAGTGAAATAAGCTTCTTGCCTTCACATAAAGAGTTATTTTCTGCATTTATCAAATCTGAAGGCCACATCTATAGCACTATCCTTTCTTACAACTAGTAAACCCAAGCAGCAGAACCTTAAGACATGGTTTTTTGCTCTATATCTTCTCCACAAATGCTGACAGATGGGGTTTAAAGAATATGCTTCACCGTGGTTCTTCTACAAGGACAATTAATACATCTAGGAGTCCTTCATTTTGATACTGATGACAATGAGAAGCTTAAAATGCTTTCCTCCTCAAGGCTGAAAATTCTCATAGACTTTAAGGACACTTCAGCTTTAAGAGTAGAAATAGTCTGACTCAGTTTAGATGCCAACACAATTAATCATTCTGGGTTCCCTTGACAGTCAATAGAGATCTATTCAGTGTAGACAGTGGAGTTCAGGTTGTGATTCATTTCATCCTGAAGTACACACTTAAAATAGGTCAAACCATGCCCTAATAAGGCCTGTTTCTCCTCATAGTCTACAGATGGAGCCTAAGCTGATGAACTCAACTGAAGATAGCTGAAGTTAAAATTAATCCATGCCTGTACTATGCAATACAACCTTTGTGGATGTAGTCTATCATACCCAGTATCCTGTTTTCCACAGAACAGGATGAAGAAAATGAATTTTCAAATGTAAATATTTTTAAGCTGAGAGTCTTGCAGATTTACCTGTAAAATAAATCCCAGAACTTTAATATATCTGTTTTAAGGTTACGGTAAAAATTAGTGTAAACAGAATCTAAAGNAAAAAAAGTAAAAATTAGACATGGCATTTCAAAAGCAAAGGGATTTGAATGTCTAATGAAACTGAGTAAGCATATCCCTTGGGTTTCTTCAGAAGCCTAAATATTAGTAAAGGGAAAATGAGATAAAGAAAATGTTGCTGTTTCTTACCATTTCTATATTGAAAAGGGAATGCAGAAAAAATAGCTGTTTCTATTTTAGCAAATATGTTAATGTAAAGTTTTTATTCATTCATTCCATCATATTTTATGACTGGAGAAAGAAGAACATTCCAGTAGTCACATTCTATTCACTTCAGCATTTTTCAGTGCATATGAATCCACATTTATGCAACCTCTGACCACTGATTCTGAAAAATAAAACTCACAGGAATCCTGTGAGCATAGCTCTTTTTCAAAAGGACCATTTAAAACCTTAAAAATAATTGCTTGTGTTACACTCCAAATACACAATATTAAGCTCTGTCCATTAAGAAGTTTCTAAAGAGATTTTGAGAGGAAGACTTATAACGAATACTTTGACAAATAAAAAAACCAAAAACGTATGTATTTATCTTTACATTAGCCTGTCTCTTTCAGCAGGAAACATTATAGAACTGTGATTACCAGGCACTGAGGGTTTTTTTAACATGTAAAATAAAGAAGAGAGTGGATAAGCTGTGGTGAGGAAAATGCAAGCATTGTACAACTCACCAGACCTCCTGTCCCAGAGAGATTTATTTATTGGAAATTATGGCAGGAGGAAAAAGACTAAATAACTTTAAGTCCCTAGTTATTATGTCATATGTAGCCCCACAGTACAATATAGTCACAATCTGCTGTTTTGTAAACCAAGCTGTCAAACACTTGTTATTTTAAAGCTGCAGCTTTTCAAGGTCCTCTGACAGCCAGTGGTCTCAGCTCTCAGCCTGATTCATGGCTGGCTCTGAGACAGAGGAAGTTCGCGTCTGCTATAATCTAAACACTTTGCAAATGGAGCATTGGAACAGTGGTGAAAGAAGAAAATAACCTAAACCCTATAACCCAGACAAGAATCCTGCAAAGCTTCTGGGGAGAGGAGAAAGGAAATAAGTACAACAGCATAGTCTGCAAGATCAGCAAATGTGTTCACATGATTTTATTTCAAAAACTCTGAGTTTCAAGCAGGGGGAAGAAGTTGATTTTAAGCCACTTAGCTGAAAAGCAGTGAGAATTAGTCTCTGTCAAAAATATGGAAACAATGTCCCAGACGTGTACTTCTGCAACATCTGTATTTTCCATTTCAAGAGTAAATACAAAAAGGTTGGTTGTAGGAGGATTTATCCTTCTCCTCCTTTCCCTCTCACCCCTGAGAGTTGTGTCTCGCCCTTAAATTCAGAGCAGTGAAGGATTATAAAGCATAAAGAGATGTGGATAATTTCCACGGCACTGAACTTGAGATCTACTGTTTCAGAGGTACCATGCAGACAGCAAAGGGAGGATGTATTCCTGGGCTGTGGTAAAACGCCTCTATAATACTGAGATAATGAAAGCAAGACGCATCTACTGCTTATTCTTTCTTAAGTGAAATAAAAGTTCAAATCCAGGGGAAAATATTTTAAAAGCTTGTTAATGAATTAACCAAAAACATGTTTATTATAATATTAGCCAAGAATTAATTTCCCATTTTGTTCTTATACAGTTCTCCCACATTTGCAGTCTTCTTTGTTGTCTGTACGCATCTGTTTGTTACCAGTCTAAGCCTCATTCCCTGCTCCCCTCCTACCAACTTTCACAGAGCAACCCACATCAAAATACTCTGCTAGGATATAAAAGAGGCCTTCCATCTGTCCCTTTACAGCCCAGTCTGACCAAGTGTAAAAATTTCTTATTTTGATTACTTGTGTGGACATATAGGTAGCCTCAGGATAGCGTTCTAGCTCAACTGTCAGGAAAAAATATGTTTCTGGATGAAAACTTGGCAATTCTGTCCTACCAGTCCTCATTGCAACATAAATCAAACGTATTTTTGCAGTTTGCATCTGGTGAGTTACAGCTCACTCTTTAGCATTCATTTTGTAGACAGAAACACAATACAGCAGGAATTGTTGGAAAAGGGAAGAATTTGTGAGAAGAAGTATAATTTGTATACATTCTGTGCAAAAAGACACCATGCTGAAGATTTTGGCAACTTACTTGAAATGTTTATAGCAGCCATAATACTTGCCTTTCAAAAAAATGATTTATGGACAGCTGGAATTTACACACATTGCTTGGAATCTGTGGAAGAATATATAGGATGGTTCATGTCCTTCAGAAAGCTGGATGCCTAAAAGCAGAGCTATGGACACTGTAGAAAATACACTCACAAAGCATCTGCAAACTTGTGCCAGCATTCTTGCCTTTGTCATCAAGTGATGGAAAGGCTTTTTTAGTTAAACTGAAGTAATTAAGTCTCCCAGCTTTCATTAAAAAAATAGAACTGTCTGCTGTTGGTCTGAAGAAGTGCACCGAGGGAATGTAAATTTTAATTTCACGGTGCAAGTGTTAAATTATTGCCATCTAAGCTGCCTGCCAATACTACACGAAATGCCACCACATTTTAATAATTGTCCTTTTGTTATAGGTGGAAATACCAGATGTGTTATGATGTGGGAGTTTTATGTGCAGAGCCCTGAGAACTACAACATAACCACATTCAGTTCACCTAATTGGACTGAGAGGAAACTATCATTTCTGAAATGGTTTGTGTCCTTTTGTGTGTCTGTGTTCGTGCATGTGTGCATAAAAAATGAAACTTACTTACTCTCTCATCCTGTGTCAAAATACGAGAGGTTCCTTGCAGTTTAAATTTAAGTTGCAGCTGGGTGTTCTAAATCAATCTCAAAACAATTGTTGGAATGCATGTAAATACAAACCTGCCCTACTGAATCTCAGAATTCTTTCCTTGCATTTTCTTTTTTATCTCTTATGTTGTTAACATGGCTTTGTTATTGATTACCTGTCTTTACAGTGCACTGGATGACATTTTTCAGATTCCCAAACTATACAAATCAGAGCCATTCTCATTACTGTAGAAAGAAATACTAATTTTCTTTCAGAAGTGCAGAACTTATGACAAATTTGACAATGTTCATAAGATTACATTGTTGTAAGTGACATTAACAAAGAAAACCAAATGGAGATGTTTGCATTACAAATAGTTTTGAAGGTATTTATAAACTTATACAGAAAAAAATGGAAAAAGCTGGAAAAAGCAATAGGTGAATCTCAAATCCTTATGAAACAATCAACTTCTGCTTAGGCATTTTCATGGTGTGTTGTGGGGCCTTCTATAAAGGCTTTTAGGTAATACTGCTGCACTGACATTTCTACACAGGCAGTGTCTCACTGGCTCTGCAAGGTCCTTCACCTTGTCAAGAAGCCAGTTGGGCATTTTTTCGTGTCATTTGTTCTTGAATAAGAATAATAGGTTCACCATTCTCTCTGGCCCCACAAAACTGACACTGGCACGAGCGCCAGCAAGGCAAATTCTAGAAAGACAGAGAAATGCCACTAACCCTGACTTTATGATTTCTGTCCAAAAATTAGGCTAAGAATTGCAAATCCAACAAATTTTTTTCCCAAGTCCTATTTCAGTACCTAACCTTCCATTAGAACCCATATCTGGGCACAGTGATTTAAGAGCTCACCTACCCTTATGAGTCTGACTTTTCTTGAAGTAGAAAGGGAGTTTCTGAGTTTTTCCTTTCCTTTTCTCCCCTCTTAATGAATAGAAAATTGTCCAGCCTTGAGAAAAGTAGGGTTCAAAGGAGTTTTTAGTCCCACCTTCTATGCTAATAATGTACCTTAAATCATCTGGCATCAAAAGACCACCAATGGCAGCATTCCCTCCTGCTAGAATTACTCCANGGGTGGGGAAGGGGAAAGAGGGTGACGGTTCTGAGAAAAGCCTGAGACTTATTTCTCTAATAAGTGCATCTGATTCTGGGAGAATATCCATTTTGTTTCCCTTTGCAGATTTAACTATACAGTGAGACACCAATAGCAACAAATACTGAGATTTGGGGAGTCCTCTCACAACACAGAGGAGATTATCTCATTGCAAAGCTATTGGAAAAACACTGATGTACCACAGTCCTGTCTTCCAAATGGCTGCAGACATAGACAATTCTGTGCATGCCTAGAATGACACTTTTGGAGAAATGTAATGAGAGAAAATTAAACTTCAATGGGGTCAGATGGAAACTAAGGAGGAATCTTGAAGATCAGGAAGACTCAAATAAAATTCTGTCTTACTGAGACATTTGAGATGTTTACAAGTATCCAAGATTTATGTCTTTAACCAAAATTGTCTTACTAAAACAGTATTGTCCCAATCCCTGCATTTGCGGAGGTGACTAAACCTGTTATCTCCTGTCTTATCTTTCTCCAGGATTCTGCTGACCACACAGAGACGCCCACTCTGTGGCGAGCCAGACACTTCTCTACACCCTTGTTAAGTATCATGTTGATACAGTTGTTTAAACTTGTATTTCTAGCGCCATTTGAAGCACATGTAAAGGTGGAAGAGAGAGCACAGGATTCTTTCTAACTGACATTCCCAGGTGTGACAGATGAAGGAAAATCAGGTGTCCTATGACATTTCATGGTCTTGCGTTTCACCAATCCATCTGAACCCTGGGTGGGAACAAATGCATACATAGAAGCTATAGAGACATGCACCTACATTTTGTGTTCAATCACTGGCAGTGAATCCTATACAGTCTGTGGCAATGAGTCCTGCCCAAGAGTTGGAGGCTCTGAAGGTAGGACATAACCCAGCGGAGTCCTTTGGGATCCACCCAAGACTTCTTTCTTCACTTGCAGTATTCTGTGCTGCTTGTGATTCAGCAACTGCAGGTACAAGAGAATAAAATCTCAAGATAAGATATTTGTAAGCTTATTCTTTTCCAAGAATACAAGAACAAAGTGACAATGGTATTGGTTCTTAAGGTTTTATTATTATTATAACAAATAAATTATCTTTTTAGGTTTGAATGTTTTGGAACCAGCATTGACTATGATTTCAATGTATAGCCTGAAAATATGTGTAATTGTCATGCATATTCCATCAAGGTTTACTGGTGAAGATCTAACCTTGTAAACAGCCCTTGTTTACACAAAAAGACAATTGGATCCTCTTTTGTTTCAGAGTTTACATGGTTAGAGGCTGAGATCATTATTTTTCAAATGTGATGATGGGAAGACACACTAAGTACCCTTGTGAAGTTTTTACAATGAATTCTGTAAATAAAGCCCACAACAGAAATACATAGTGTCTCCAAAGAAACAATTATCATGTACTGTGTTTGAATAATGACTCACAATATTTTATCATCATCTGTTTACATAATAAGTCATAATGGCATTTCAAAATATGTTGTATGTATTTTTATTATTGTTTTAATTGTGCAGAAGGGAATTGCCACAGCCTAGCATCATAAACTTTGTAAACCTTTCTTGGAGACTGCTTTTTTATCCTCATCCTCTTCTGCTCAAACAAAAGCGTGAAGGAAACAGAGCACACAAATAAAACAGCTTTAAAATAGTTCCATGTGTCTGGCTAAAACAAAAGACAGGAAATTCTTAAAAGTATGGTTATAAACTGAAAAATGCCTATAAACATGGCTTCCTAATGTCCTGGGTTTATGTATCCATAATTATTTCACTATCAATATTTTCTTTGTTTATATATATACAAATGGCACTGGTCAAAGTGCCAAGACCATATTCTTAGTCTGAGATCTGGAGCACAAGTCCTGCTGCTGTTGGCTTCTACTTCAGCCTTAAAGATGGAACTGAATGAAGCCCCTAGATTTCAACTCCTGAAAGTTTTATATGAGGCATTATTTCTAATCTTTAACCATAGTCCACTGTGGAGACTAAGGTCTTGATTCAGCTTTTAAGAATTACATGGTAAATCTCAATTAACTCCCAAAATGTCAGGAGGACAAAATGCACTGTAGTTCCAGCAAAAGTGCTCAGCAATGTCCAAGGGCTTCAACAAGAGAGTTTACTGCTCACAGGAAGATCTAGAAAGGGGCCATGAGGCTCATAGACCCAAACAATGCAACATCTGCCTAGACTTCAAGCATGCAATTCAAACACATGATTAGATATTTGTTACTGGAAGCATATGACAGCTTAAGTATCTGAGGACACTAACTCAAAGAAAACACAATAGAAATATCTAACTCTAACTCACAACACTGAAACTCAAATGATGTCACCACCCTATGAAGTTTAGGCACTCAGTGCCACAGTTGTTCCATCCAGATAGGATCATAGACCGTGAGGGCTATTCAGCTGTTCTTCAAAAGTTTAAACTTTCTTTAAAACTGACAAAAATGAGATGGTAACAACATTTCATGATATTCCTAATTCTAGCATTTAATGAAAAATAAACATAAAAGTTTTGTGGAACAAGGACAGCTTGCTCTATGTAGTTTCTTTCTTCTCATCTATCTCCATGACTCTTAGTCACTTGGAGCTGGAGTGAGCACCACCTGCCCAGCTATGTAGGTGGGGCCAGGACCTGGTGGGTAAGGCCTGCTTCCTCAGAAATGAAATGTTTAAATGCCTGACATCAAAGCAAAAGGGGGCAGAGGGGGGAAGTCTTTCTGAAACATTCACATTTTTATTGGAGCATATTCATAGAATGACTTGGGTTGGAAGGGCCCTTCAAAGATTGTCTACTCTAACCCACCTGGTTGCTCAAAGCCTCATCCAGCCTGACTTTAAACACTCTCAGTGATGAAGCATCCACAAAATCTAAATTCTCTGAACAATCTTTCCAAAGTCTCATCACATCTATTGTACGAAATTTCTTCCTGATATCTAATCTAAGTATACCCTCTTTCACTTTAAAAGCATTGCACCTGTCCTGTCACTGTAGGCCCTAGTAAAAATTATTTCTTCATCTTTTTTATTTTGAGGCCCCTTTTTATATCGAAAGGCCTCCCAGAGGTCTCAAGGTCTCTCCAGAGTCTTCTCCAGGCCGTGGAACCCCAACTCTCCCAGCCTATTTAATTATATGTGTTTTAGCACACTTCCCAGGTCTCAGCTACAAGCAAGCTGCCTCACTTCCCTTCAGGATTCCAAGAGAGCTTAAATTAGATGGCATTACCTGTCTGGTTATTTTTTTCTGAGAACAACCAAAACTAGACTATTGCATGACCTGAAAAGCTTCAAAGCAAGCAGAGGAGACAAGTCAGGCAACTAATGAACGCAAGGATTTGAAGTAACAATTTCAATGTGGCGACTTAAAACTCACTGTGTTCTATTTTAGTTAAGTAGTTTTATTGACCCTAACCAGTTGCAGGATTGTGAAATGTAAAAGCATGCAGATATTTTTCTCACCTCTGATGTTGCTTATGCATTGCTTATGAAGAAGCAAGCAATTACAACTAAATTCTCCACATAAATGAACAGAGCAACAGGTCAAAATCTGTTCCACTTCCAAAAAGGCATTCTTTCTTTTTTTCTTTTTTTTTTTTTTT